>VXAU01001053.1:891396-941368 GCA_013399695.1 Formicarius rufipectus | reverse complement strand
GGAGCACAGTGCCCGTGGCACCCCTGCAGCGCCGCCGCAGCACCTCCTCTCTCCACAGGCAAAGCTCTGCAGCTCCTCCACAAGAGCCAAACCCCTCGATCAGGAAGAGCTCCAACACTAGTTTTGGCTCTTTCTGCTCCTCCCTGGCTGTGTCGCCGCAGATGCAACACGTGCTTTTTTGATGTCATAGTCCAGCTGCCTCCAAAATGACCCGCTTGACCCCCAAACCTGCTGGTTCCACTCCCTGCCAAGTACTGATGATCCTGCCGGCCCCCTGTGTTTAAATAAAGAGAGTTTGAGCATCCCTTGAGTGTCCGCGTGGTGCCATCAGCAAAGCCCCCAGCCCCCAGCACTGGCTGAGCTCCATGGCCGGGCTCAGCCGTGGATGCCCACGCTGTGGGCAGGCAGGAGCCAGACTGGGGCTCCTGTGACCAGCAGTGGGGCCCCGAGGGGCTGCGCTGGGACGGCACTTTCTCTGCAGCCTTGCCTGTGAGCGGCCCCGTCCTGCAATGAACCCCGAAAAGGGAACCCGTTCTGCCTTCTGAGGGATCCTTGTCTATGCATAACCTGGGAGAGGCCCCAATATATCCCTGTGAACCACAGCTGGGACCCCACACCCCTGCACACCTTACAGGCATCCCCAAGCACCTGCACACCATAGAAGTGGCCCCAGACACCATAAGAACCTCCTGGGGGCCGCAACCCCTGCACGACATCTGAAGGACCCCAAATCTTCCCTGCCTTAGAGGAACAGTCAAACCTGCCACATTCCTCATGATGGTCCCGGTCACCCTGCAAGTCTTACAGGGAACCTGAGCCCCCTGCACCCCTCAGAGGAGACCCCCCAAATACCCTCAGCTGCCTGTTGGGGACCAACCCGGGTAGAGGGGGCTGTGCCCCAGAGATAGGAGGCTGGAGGATCATGACAAGGACGGGACGGTGCTCTGGGATGCCCAGGGGTGTGGAGATGACTTGGGTATCCCCCAGGGGTGGGATGTGCCAAGGAGAAGTGACTCGAGCCACTGATGGTTGTGGAGGGAATGCAACAATTGCAGGGAAGTTCCCGGGATGCTTAAAGAGACACTTGTGCCCATGTCCAGCACCAGGCTCAGCACTGAGGCCTTGACCAGGTTGGTTGCTGCAGGTGTGGTCACCTCCAGAGGAGCCAGTTGGGTTCAGGTCACCTCATGTCAGATGAAACACTGCATGGATTTTTTTTTGTATGTGGGTGAGATTTCCTGTGGAGTAGTACTTGCCTGTAATGGTGGTAATTCCATGTATATTTCTATAAAATACTTGTAATTGGACATTTTTCTACCTTCTGTTTGTAAATGGAGGGCATCAGCCATGGCCCAGGTTACTGGCATGGTCACAGCAGCAGGAAAGCTTTTTAACTTTCAAACTCATGTTGTCTTTAACTTGGGGGACAGTGTTTCTCTTCCTTGCAGGAGGATGATATGCAGAGTCCTGCATGAGCAGGAAACTGGGCTTCTGTTGCCTCTTTATATTGCACCTTCAGTGGAAAGGAAAGCAAAAGGCTTTTGCTCTTTAAAAAAATATTGTACATGAGAAAATGCTTTAAAATTCTGTTGTGGCCTTCAGGATGTAGAAGGTTAGGCC
The DNA here is from genome assembly GCA_013399695.1 of Formicarius rufipectus. NCBI lineage: Eukaryota > Metazoa > Chordata > Aves > Passeriformes > Formicariidae > Formicarius > Formicarius rufipectus. Next base: position 939,748 of record VXAU01001053.1, on the reverse strand, counting down.
TGTTGAATCTGAAGTCTGGCACTTAATGCACTAGAATTGAAGTATAAAATTGCTGGGTGAACTGGTTCTTGTACAGTTGGTTCATGTAGATATTTGTCATTAGCAAACTGAGACAGGAATGCCTGTGCACTACACACATTGCCCTGGGAAACAGGAACAGCTGTATCTCCAGCCAACCCTCAGCTGTGTCAAAGGGCAAGTTGAACATTTAGGCTTTATTTTGGGCAAGGGACAACGAATGATGGGTCCAGGTGGGAGAGAGGCCGTAATTAAGCTCCCATGTCCAGTCACAAAAAGCAGGTATGGAGTTTTCTCTGAGCCATGGGATTTTGTTGGCTGTGGTCGCCTGGACTGGGGGAACTGACTAAATCTCTGACTGAGGCAAGCCTAACATGTGATGATGGAGAAGAGCACCACCAGTATGAGCAAGTGATGCACATTTCAAGTGAACTAGGGACTGATTTAAGTGATGCTCCCTCGCGTAACCCAGATCCAGTTCTATTTGCAGATGGCTCTTCCTACTCCCTGCAGGGACAGCTTGAACCTGGGTGTGCTGTGGGGAGCCAGGGACAGGGGACAGACCCGAACCCTGCACAGGGAGCAGAAACAGAAGCTTTGATGTGTGCAGCATGGCTGGGAAGAAGGAAGCGAGTCAGCATCTGTACAACCCCTTGCTCTGCTTTCAGGGGGTGTCACAAAACAGGAATGGTTTGGGAAGAAGGGGGATTTTCCCATCCTCAGGGACAGTGTGCTCTTGTGGTTCTGAAGGTGGAGCAGAGTGAAAAGCCAAATTCGACAGACCCGGGGAGTGCATGGGAGGGAGGGCTCAGCAGAAGGTCTGGGTTCCTGCAGTGCCAGCTGGGTGGACACCCACACATGGGACAGGAAGACCCCAGTGTTTGCAGTGAGGTATAAAAGCCCAGGGTGTTCTGTGCTCAGGGCCCTCCTCAGAGGCACCAGCTCAAGCTGTTATTGGTGCACCACAAAACTCTTTTAAGGATACAGAGGTCTGACACCCTGCTGTGGAGTATATTCCACATTTCCAATCTTTTCAGGAGTGGAGAGCTTTTGATTTCCTTTTGTGCACAAGAAAAAGAAACCCCCAGAACTGCACAAACAACTCCTTCACCATTTCCTCCTTTTATTTTCAGCTGAGTTTTACATACTTCCATTCACTCTGCTACCTTGTCCTCATCTTTACAAAATTCCTGGGCCTATTCAACTCCAGCCTGGGATGGTGCACACAGATGTTTTTATCTCTGTAGGAATTTATCCTCAGCAATCCTGCCAACTACAGCAATTTAAATGTTGCAAAAGCCTAATTGCAGCTGCAGTGCATGAGTCACTGGAGTGTGTGAGACAGGAGAGCATGAGGGCAGGCACTGATGGAGGAGGCATTTGGCTCCAAAGGGTTTAACTGGCATGTTCTTCAGGGTTCTTCTAGTGGTATTTTGGTAGTTACCATATCTTACCACAGTAAAGAAATGAGCTGGTGGACTTGAGGCAAGAGAGGGTCAAGAAAGAAGAGTCCTGTGTTTACAGAGATGGCCACCACAGCAGCAGCAGAGGGAGTTGTCCTGTAAGGCACAGCTGGGGATCCAAGGATTCTGCACTTCTGATGTGACTTCATCCAAAGTCTCCAGAGAGATCATGAATTCTCAGTGGTTTACTGCAGTAGTTGTTGCAGGGGAGGCTGCTGCTGAAACAGAGCTGACCTTCTAATGGGAGAGGAATTTCCTGGACAAGCAGAGAAAGCAGTAGAGGCAGGCTGGGGCCTCCTGTCCCATCCTGCTGCAAGACCACTGGCATTCTGCTGCAGCAGGATGTGGTGAGGATTTGAGTCAGCATGGCAAGGCAGTGCTCCTGATGAGTGTGAGGAGAGAACTGCCCACACATCACCCTCAGCTGCAAGGCTGTCACACAGAGCTGGGCATGAGGAAGTGACATGGAGTGTTTGCTGTTTAAGCATTTAAAAGAATCATCACAGAATCATGGAATGGTTTGGGTGTGAAGGGACATCAAAGCTCATCTTGTTGCACCCCCAGCCATGGTCAGGGACACCTTCCACCAGGCCCAGGCTGCTCCAAACCCTGTCCAACCTGGCCTCAAACACTTCTAGGGATGGGGCTTCTCTGGGCACCCTGTGCCAGGGCCTGCCCACCCTCACAGGGAAGCATTTCTTTCCAGTATCCCATCTAACCCTACTCTTTCAGTTTGAGGGCCTTGTAGATGGTCTCTCTCCACCTTTCTTGCAGGCTCCCATCAGATACTGGAAGGCCACAATTAGGTCACCCCGATTTGCATCACTTTACTCACAAATGAACTATTATTACTAAAGTTTGTAGGTTTGATTGATTCAGATGGACTATTTTTGCTTTTATCCGTGATGGGTTCAATTGGATGTAGTGACCAGTTTGGCCATAATTGAAAACACATCTGTCAGCAAACCAAAACACATATTAAATGAAGAGGTGCCCAGTTCTACACTATCCATTGACATGGGCTGTGTGTAGGTAATTTTTCAAATGCCAACACCTGACATTAACTTCAAAAAGGCTATTCCAGCTGGTGCTAATGATATGTGAAAGCCCTTGTTCATTATAATGATTTAAACAAAACTGACCTGGGTTGCAGAAATAAAAAGCTAAAATATACAGCTAAAGGAAGTAGCACCAGGGATTGGTGCAGACTCTTTGGAGCTGTTCACTGTAATAAACTCAAAGAATTTCTTGGGAAACTAAAACACTTGCAAATTCACTTTAGTGTTCCCAAGCCTAACTGCTAAGACATGCTAATGTAAAACTGCTTGTCATGTTGCCTTGCCTCTTTACAAAGCTGGTTTGTGTTTGTGATTCACATTGATATTTTCCTTTCAAGCGTGCTTATTTTAGGATGATTCTACCCAAGTACTTGTTTGGATCTGAATTTGATATAAAATCATCCAACAGTTGAAGCATGTATAATTTATATGTCTTTCAAAAAGGTCTGTTTTTAACTCTAAATATTAGTTATTTATAGTAATTAATAAAAATGTCTCAGAAAAGGATAGATTCTTGCTTAACTACTTAAATATATCCAACTGGATAAACAGTTAATCCTGCAAACTGGCATTCCAGTCTAAATCCCAAGGCTATAATCCAAAACTGCAGTTAGGATGATGTCCCAGTTGTTTCTGTCTTTAGTAGATAAAAATGCCTCTACAAAGTGTATTGCAGATAATAAATTTTGATTAATTATTTTTAGTATTATTATGTTACACTTACTTATGCAAGTTTTTGCTGAATGTAAGCACAGACAGAATAACAACCTTACTAAGATGTCATAATGAAGTGTTTTTTTCACTTAAGATCAATAAAAGTTTAGCTAATAAGGCAAAATTTTACTCTTATTATTAGCATTTAAAATGCCATTATCAATTTACAGTTAAAAACACTTTAAAGCTTTCTGAGCCAAAAGAAGTCTAAATTAAGGGCTTGATAACAAATACTCAGTACCATGTGTTTCTCTACTGCAACACCTTTTAGAAATATACTGTTTACAATTATTTAAGAGATTTAAAGGAAAATACTGCCTGCTGTCAATAGCAGACCTCCTCATCGTCTATTTATTACTCTTTGCCTTATTTTAAAATTTCTAAAAGGAAAAGCAGTTTCATAGGTTCAGCCAATATTTATTTTCTGCAAAGTAAAATCAAATAACATTAATGTAAACATATGTAATACATGAATATTAACTCAATCCATTAAACCTTTGTGTATCATGGCACTGAACTTATGGCAATGGTGTCACTGGAAAATAACATTTCTTGTCAATAACAAAGGTTCCTAAATCAATAAACTCATTTGAGAACAGGAGAACCCTTCACAATAAAAAAGCACAGTACCTGAAAGCAAATGCTACAATGTGGTCATACAGGAGCTGTTCTTTAGAACTATGTGGATTGAGCAATTTCCACTAAAACCCCTTCTAAAAAAATAAAATGATTTATTAATAACTACTGTTACCTAAAGTTAGGTAGATCATGCCAGGTAGCACAAAATACAGTAGCTGGAAAATGTAAAATAATTTGGTAGGCCCAAGTAAAGCTTCAGCAGAATTTGTGGAAATCAAGAAGGATTCTCTGTTGCTTCCTTAATCCTTTTCCTTTTTTCTTCCAGTGTTTGTTTAAATACATTTTTCAAGGTATTGTAAACATATGGTCCATTTTCAGAATCGAAGCTAGTCTAATAAAAGAGAACAATTTCAGTTCAGTTGTTAAGTAGAGGCCATACAGCAAAATCCAAAGTAGATGCCCAACACTTCAAAAAGTAGCTTTGAGGTTTATCAAAGGATGTATGTGTTTCATGATGGAGTGCTCAGTGCTAAGTGTTTTTACTTTTATGCTGACTAGACACTAAAATAAACTGGTAGAAGGAGAAATCTCCTGATTGTTTTAACAGGTGACACAAGATTAGAAAGCAGCTTGGTGAACATTCTGTTCAAATTCAAATTGCACTGGCAGAATGTGCAAAGAAAGCAGCTCTGAGCTGAGCAACAGCTTCACCTGTCACTGTTACTGAATGATTCCACAAGCAGAAGTTACTATTCACATCCTGAGTTACAGGTCTGAAACACAACTGGATTGCAGTGTAATTTCACAGAATGATTTCATCTGATGGAAAGACTTCAAGTAGTACAGAAACCCTTAGGTAAGCAACTCCCAGGGATTAGTTAGTCTCACCACTTAAAAATTATCTTTTCCCTGATTTGAAGATGTCCATGAACTGGCAGTGATCCAGAAATTTTAAAAGGAGACTCAAGGATTAAGTCTGTAGTGACAGAATATTTCCTACCCTTTATGTAGGCTGGTTAGCACAAAATGTAAACTCTGAACTAAACTGGTGTGAAGGAATTACTGTAACTTTTCTCACAGAGACCTCCTCTGTCCATTTACCCTTCATGATTTAAACCAAGCAAGTACAATGTCATGGACATTTATTTCAGGTTACTTGCCTTAGTGAAAGCTTTAATAGCACGAGCAAGTAAGGCCTCCTCCACATCAGCTGGCAGCATTTGCAAGTTCACCACGCAGTGTAAAATGCAAAGGATAGTCTGACACTGCTCCTGGTAGGCAAAAGGAAGAGCAGCTCATTAGAAATATTTCCATGAAAACATTTTAACACTGAGGTTTTGTGAGCTGCTGTTTAAATATCAGGCTGTGCCATCCTGTATAGAAACCTTCAGGTGCAGGAGCTAGGGAGGGAATTCCCACAAGCCTAAAGAGCCTCTACATAATCACTTCAGTTGTGATGGGAAAAACTCTTCTCTCGAGTACCACAAACTGCTCTGGGAATTTCTAGCAGGTCAGACCTGAATCTGGAGACTTATTTTTCAAGATCTCCTCCATGAACAGCAACATTCATGTGAATTGGCATAGAAAAGGTGAGATTTGTTCCTTTTAGCCCAAAATGCCAAGCATGTGTAGGGCCCTTACCCCATCTAACTCAGGATGATCTTGCACCTCTCTCTGTCCTTCCAAGCCTCCATCAACACTAAAGGAAGCTGGCAGAGAGACACCTGTGCATAAGGACACATAAAGGGAGCAAGCAACAGATCTTTGTGACTGCTCCTTCCCACCTCTTTTGACAATAACCTTAATTAAGGCACTGGAACATCTGTCATACAAACAGCCTGCTCTGTTTTGAGCAAAACAGTTGGACTAGAAGATATCCAGGGGTCTCTGCCAGCACAGTTATTGTGGGACTCTGAAATAATACAGGATAGGGAAAGGCAAAATTATTATTCCTTTCCCATTCATTTGTAATAGGTGTCAAGCAGTTTTTATTTAATATATATAGGAAGTTAAAACTCTGACAGGGTGGAATAATTCTTGAGGAAGAAACATGATGTTTTCAGCTGAACTGGGGAATTCTCAATGTCGTGTCATGAAGGTGGTGACTGAACATGAAGGTCTGACCACCTACTGATTAGATGTTGGATTTTTGGGTATCTGAATGAGCTTGTATTTTCTTCAAAAATACTTTAGAAACAAAGAATTCCCAAAGAATTATGAAATTAATTTGTATAATTAAGTGATCAAGAATAGAGAATTTTATTTATTTATAATTTACCTTTGTACATTTACCTTGCATATTTACTTTCCTTTTGGAGAAAGCACAAGTTAATCAGTTGGATTACAAGTGTCTTATTTTCATGGGGATTTCACAATGCAGGTGGCCACAGTTCTGACTTCTGTAGAAGAATTAGGCCTGACTTCTGCTTCTTTGAATTAGCAAATTCTTCCTATTCCTTGCCCCAGCTCTCCCAAGGCTGCCAGATTAAGATGTGTGCACAGCAAATAGGAGACGCATAAAGTGCAGCTGCCAGATGTTGCATAACAGATGTGACCCCTTCCAGGGAGTCACAGAGCAAAGGTTTCTCATCTTTGCCTCTGGAACTCAAGGTGCAGAATTTGCATGGAAATGTGCTAAAGCTGAACTGCTACTGATTGGTGTTCAAGGATTGTGTCTGGTGTTTTTCTTGTAATATTCATCACCACAGTGTTGATTACAGCCCATACTGTTCAATACAGAATGAATTCTCATCCTGATTTTTAAAGAGATCAAAGTGGTTTTTCCAAAGGGCAATTCCCTTGGCCTACAGTTGAAGAATCCAGTATCTACCTTTCTCAGCAAGTAGAGTGCTTCCTGTGATTCTGTGCAATTCTTTGCCAGCATGTCAACATCATCTTTGGATATAACAGGTTCTTTCAGCTGCTCTATCCAGGACCACATCAAGTTGCAGAGGATAAAAGGATCTCTCTCGGTGCAGATTTTATCCCAAGCTCCATCTTGAGAATTCAGTTCTTTCTTAAAACAAAAGAAAACAAAACAAAACTGAAAATGCATCATCTACTTACATTTGCCAACATTCTCTTTGATGGTAGCAGTCTTTGGCTGGTTATGTTTCAAAAAAAAAAGGGTAAAAAGTTACCAGAACAATTTGTACTTTTTCCAAAGTACTGACATTAATCAGCAGTAATACAAGTGATTCTTTAAAATAGAAGGATGACATAAACAGTGCAGCTGAGAACCTCCCAATACTCTACTGGAATACATAAACCACTTTGCATTCTGACTTCAAAGCAAATATTGCTAGCAGGATTTAGATTTGAGGGTAAGCAATTACATTTCTACTAAATTCTTTCTCTTTTACTCACAGAATCCTCTAATTAGTTCTGTGCTAATTCTGTGCTACCAGCAGCCAAGTTACCACCAGGTAATAGCACCAATTTTGCCTAGGGAGAAAAATGAAGGAACACAACCCCAAATGAGGTCTCTTCTCTCCTGCTAGAGACCACAATTTGTAAGGGCGTTTTACCAGCGTGTGCAAGAACTGGCCCATGACTGACAAGTGCAATCATTTACTGAACCACATATAAACTGTTGTCCCAATGTGCCACTTCAAAGCTCTACGTGGTGTGTTGCCATTCTAGGAGTTAACCAAGGTGAAAAATATGCAGAGACCATAACATGGAATCAAGTTAAAAATTACCTGCCATACTTCTACCTTCTGCTTCACCTCATCCTCTTCCAGAAATTCATTTATATCTGCAAGTGCTTTTGCTGCCAAAACCCTTCGGGCTTCCAAACTTAATTCTGACTGCAGAACAATGTGTGGAATTGTCTCTGACACATCTCTGCTACCCTGGCTTTTGTACCCAAAGGAAGAGTTCGTTTTGGAAGAGGAAGAAGAATCAGAGTCCTCAGAGACATAGACTCTCCTGCCATAAATATTAGTCTTGTGGTCCTTCCGGGGACCCATCTCCTTGGCAAAGCTGTGCCTTGGCACTGCGGGTTCCCTGGAGCTGTGGAGGGAGGTGAGGCCTGAAGAGAAGGTTCTGCTGCGTTGCACTTCTTTGGTAGAGTTCCTTCTGTGATAAAGGGAGGGTCCATCTCTCCTCCCATCCAAGCTGAACCTGCCTTGACTCCAGAACACGCACGTGTTGCGCACTAAAGCTTCTTTGTTCCATTCCAGCTCGGGCTTGGCTTCACCTGTGGCAGGACATTCCTCCCCACTGTTCTGCTTGAGTCTGCTCCACTCTAATATCTGAGCAGGCACTGTCCAGGCACTGTCATCTTGGTCTAAAAGAAACTCAGTTCTCCTTAAATCTGACTCACTGTAGCTGAGACGCCTTTTCAGATGAGTAAGAGGCTGAAGGCATTCAACATTCCTTGTTCTACACAAAGAATCACATTCATGTCCCAGGGTCTTGAAAGAAGTGGACTGGGTGTGGGATGAGTCTGACGTGTCGCTGTCTTGCCTGGAGAGGTCTTGCTCGAACTCTGTGGACACCAGCTGAGAAACAGTCTCCTCAATCTCAGATGAGAGGTCTGGAATGTCCAGCAGCTCTGCCTCTACCACTTGTCTGTTCTCAGCCAAGTCGAGCAGGAGTTTGCAGACCAGATGAATGAGCTTTGGCACATGTTTGAGGTGCCTGCTCTCGTAGCCGTGGAGCAGATGTCTCTGCCGGGTCAGGTACTGGGACAGGGTCACTGTGTGAGCCTTGGGCTCACAGCAAGCAAACACATTTCGCAGGGGAACCAGGAACTGAGTGAATTCCCTGATGCACAGTAACTGCCCCCTGGTCTGGATAGAATTAGGCCTTTTTGCTCTGACAAAAAGAATTGCTTGGTCAGCACTCATTCTTGTGGCAAAAACTAAGTAGCAAGCTATTAGAACACCTGGAAAAAACAGAGACAAGATTAGTTAAAGAACTGTCAGACTGAAACAAACACCCAGTGGAAATACAGGAGAGAAATTATTGTAGATGAAGACATTCTATTACATGACACTGTTACTTAATCAGAGTTGCATTTAATGAAGCATGAGATAGTAAAGCCCTTCTGCCTATACTTCCAGTGAGAGCCTGCTGCCCACCACAGCATCTCCAGGAGTTCCATCATTTGTGGGCACAGGAGCAGTGGGGGCTTCTATGGGAAGGACACAGGCAAAAAGGACTTAGTAAATGGAATTTTAGCTGCTTCACCAAATCTACCTGATCTAACAGAGAGTGGCAGGTTTGTGAATGTGTAATAAATAGTGGACAATGAAAGTGTACCAGGTGAATTTATCCCATCCAAAAGCATTTGAATGCTGTCACATTTGAATGCAATGGAATCATTGTACAGATTAAAAAATTCTCTAACCTTACAGGTTTCCATTTATAATATACTAAAACTGATCTCCTTTAGCCATTCAGAATATTTTAACAAAGAAGGTTATCACTTTTAACCATTTTATAGATGTACATCTTGCAATGATACAGAATCTAAACTAATTATTAATGATTGGCATTTTTAGAAGAGCAATTCTGTTGGTCCTGCAGCAGAGCACATACCTGTCCTGCCCAGTCCTGCGTGGCAGTGAACAGCCACCCTCCCCTCCTGCAGGGCGAAAGCCATGACTTTTACCATGTCAAGTATAGTAGTGAGAGATGCCACTCCATAATCCTTCCACCCAAAATTATAAAAATAAACTAAAAGAAAAAGAGAGACAGTGATTTTCTGCCACACCAAATGTGAACTGTGCCGCACTATATTCAGAGACAACCAATAATAAATTAAAGTACTAAAATTGCAAAATGGTGCTTAAAATCTGACTGCATCTTGTTTGCAAGAGATTGTTTTCCCATTTCAGTGTATGCTTTGCTATTGAAACTTGATAGATACACAAAGGTAGCAAAGAATTGTCACACTGAAGTTGAGCTAGAATATAAAAGATTTAACAAGATCAAGTGATTCATGCAGAATTACTGAGCTATATATAGGGAGAGGGTAATCTTTTCCTTGTAGAAATGAAAGCACTTCTTCAGTCCTGCTTCTTACAGAGAGGCACTTTCTCTCTTCTCATCATAATATGAAAATACAAAATACTGTCAATACAAGTGTCCTCACATGAAATAACCTTTTATGGTCTACATAAGAAAACATGAGTTGTACCAGAATTTGAAACACCATTAATGGTTCATATATTGGTGAACACAAAAGGAAAATTTAACTAACTGTTGTCCTTTCTTTATCCTAAACACCTGAATATAAACCCTCCATCCCTCTCTACAAAATACACAGTCTTCAAGGACATGTTATTATTTGCCGAGTTTCATGTTTACATCCCATTTTGTGAAGTGTTTCTTACAGAGCTGCTTTTAACAGGCAGGGATTGAAGAAAAAATAATTTTAAGTTCCAAACTCAATAATTAATGAAGAAGAGCAGCAGGAGGGAACTTACTTCCAGCCTCCATAAAGGCTTCAGGAAGGTAGGTGAAGCCGCTCTCTTGTTCCAGAGGGTTCCCACAGCTCGCGTGCTCCCCAGGACGCTGGAGGTTAATTATGGTTTTTATGCCATATCTTAAGGAAGGAATAGATGAGTCAAAGTATTACATGCAGCCAAAATCTCATTATCCCTTATTTTCTGAAACACACATTTATTCTTAGTGGAGAATAAATCTTTACCTGCCGAGCGTTAAAATGAAAGGATCTTTATCAACAATCCAAATCTATGTTGAAAGAGAAAATGGATCAGGAATTACACTAGTAATACTTACAATAAATAATGACTGAATTTGTTACCTTTCAAACTGCTCAATAATGTTGTACTTTTCAATTAATTCTGTTGAGGGCCGAGCCATAGCCAGGATGTTATCTGTTATCCTGAGAAATTAGAAAAGGAGATAACAATGTGGTTATGAATAATTTCCTGGGTATGAGTCCACCAAAATAAGAATACTGTTTTATTCAAGAAAGACAGAAATACCTTGATAATTAATTAGAAGTGGGTTTTTAAAAAAATCTACCACCCCATAGTATTAGTTATAAATATTAGTAATTCGATCCAGACATAACACTATCAAAAAAAACATTACTGCAATTGTTTAAATGCCAGGATATAAGTAAAAATTCCTTTGTATAGAAATCTGGACTCAGATCTCTATTTGGCCCTTTAAGGTTTGTAAATGCCCTTTAAGCATTTACTGTTTCAGAAAAAACAGTAAGAATGTAAAGATATATTTCATGTGTCTCTCACTGCATATGAATGACCTTCTGAACATGTACCCACATTATTTCATCTGCCATAAATGTTTTTACTTTTCAATTCTATTACGAACATCTTTAATTAATTTGCATCTTAATCCTTAGCCTGTAGCCCAGAATGGTTTTTTATAATTCATGACAGACAGGTAGTTATTCCTTTGGATCTGAACCAAACTTACCATAAGTCAACAGAAATCCTTCCTCATCTTTACTGGGCTGTGTACAGTGGTGATTATTAATTCCAATTCCAAATCAAGCTCTCATTATGTTTTATACAACTTAGCAGCAGCTGATTTTAAAAAAGTCCTCATTATTTTCCTTTGAATTCTTTTCATCAATACAACTGATACCTCCCTCACTATTTTCCTTTGAATTCTTTTCCTCAAACTGATAATCCCCCCCTTGTTATTTTCCTCTGAATTCTTTTCATCAATACAAATGATAAACCCCTCCCTCACTATTTTCCTTTGAATTGTTTTCATCAATACAACCGATACCCCCACTCGTTATTTTGCTGAGCTCCCTGCAGTGATGCACAGCCGACGCAGATGCATTTGGTGGGAGGACTGCCGGCTCTCACCAGGACGAGTAGAGCCCTTTGATGGCTTGCTCGTGGTCGCTCCAGCGGGCCGGGTTCTCGTACTTGCAGGCGCGACCTCCGCAGGCCATGGAGCACTGCATGTGGCCAGGGATGACGTGGCGAAGGCGCTCCCCCACCTTCGTGTACTTGGCTGTCGGGCGCCTCGAACTCCCTGCAACACAGCCGGCTCTAGTTAGGCAAGCTTAGAAATTCATCTCCACCTTAAAAGCATCACTTTGACCTTAAAGTGGTTAAGTTACACACAGCATAAATATATAAAAATATGTCTTTATAAATATATGGAAATACTTATTATATATTAATTACACTATATACTTATAGAAAAAATATATTTTTCAAGTAAGGATTGTGAGGGGGGGAAAATTGCTTGTGTCACAGCAGAAGTCACCTTTTCCGATGAAGTCAGAGGTGTGTGATAGCCCTTGCAACTGAAAAAAAAGGCACATTCCTGGTCACCCTGAAATCCAAAACAGTTATACAAACATACACCAACCACATGCTTGGTGTATGCATGAATGTGTGCTTCTGTTTTATCTGCTGTTTATAACTGAGCTGTCAGAGTAAAAACCATGTATTATATACATATATATACATTATAATACTTAAACAAGAAATCAGTGAACAAAATATAAAACACAGGAAAAAAATAAGCCCTACTATTTCACCCACGTATATAAAATTAGGTTGACAGAACAAAAGTATGGTGATACCAAGAAAAACACCAAGAGCTTCCAACAGCTTTAGTGAAAAGTACTTTACGTTTTTTTTCAGGAAAAGTTGCATCCAGCTCCTCGGGGCTGAGCGACGACAGAGCCACCATCACGCGCTGGGTGGACGAGGAAAGCAGCTCCACCACGGAGCTCCGGCGCCTCTGGCTCATGCGAAGGAGGGGATCGGAGGAGGAATGCCTCCGACCCTGGAAGAAATGGCTGAAGATGCTGACCGCCGAGCGCCTCCGGGGCGAGCCCTGCATTCCTGCCCGGCCCGCTCCTACCGGGAGCCGCGGGCAGGCCGCTGGCACGGGGAATTGCTCAGCGCTGGAGTTGCGGGAGCCGGGCACCGCCGAGCCGGGCACCCCCGAGCCGAGCATCCCTGTGCGCGCACCAGCCGCTGGTCCCCACGGGCTGAGCTGTCGCCATGGCAACCGAGGATGCAGGCGTGGGGCTGCTCCCCTCCTCGGGGATCGCTGGGATTGCGTCTGCTCGGGACGGACTGTTCCGCCGCTCCATGAGAATAGTTGCATTTCAAGTAGGTAATTTTCAAAACGCGCAGGGAAACAACCGAAACGTTTCCCATAAACAATGGGAGTATTTAGTTCCTGCTAAATAACGGGCATTCAGAACTTGCTAAGGCATAAAATACTCGATTTAAAAGAACAAACAGAATGTAGCTGGAGGCTTTGCCTCCTGAGAGATCTGTACATTATACTCCCCCACCTCACATTCCACAACCACCTCTCCTCTTCCACTTTGCTGCTCCAAAAAGAATTATTAGCTGTGTAATGATTGGGATTAGTGTGTTCCTATTGAAATGGTTCAGTACATGATGAATTGAGTAGACTGTTTGCCTGGACCATTCATATCTGCTAACAAAACACAATTTGTTATTCAAAACAAAAGGCTGATTTTTGCTTCTGGGCACAGAATTTTTATTTAGCCAAGATGTTAGTCCTGCAGCCTGAGAGAGCAGATTACGTGGAGGAGAACGTGTGCCACTTGAGTGCTTCAGGACTTGGAAGGTAGCTATGAGGTGGCAAACTGCCTCCCACTTTGCTTCCGGTGTGCTGACAGGGAGAATGAGGTGGCCAGAAAGATTGTAACACTGGAAAACAAAACGTTCTCCAGGCAACTGTGTGGAGAACACACTAAAGTGATGCTGGAGAGTCTTTGTCATCCCAAAGGCTGTGCTCTAGGCTGCACTGACAGGGGCAGGCTGTGCAAGTCAAGAAAATCCACCTCAACTCTGTTCAATAAGCAAATAAATCCCATTGCATTTCCCTGAAATACATAGTACCTTCAGTCTGTGTTTCTTCTTGTGCTACAAAACCAGTAACTTGTACAAGAGAAAGTTCCCTTCTGAGACAAATTCAGCAGGCAAAAACCTGTTTCTTCTTGGCACTGGCCAGGAATTGAGGGCCTGAATTTTGAATGCTGCAGCCCAGCCCTTAACCAGGACATGACAGGGTTTGCTGTGGGTACCAGCCCTGAAACATCAGCAGTGGTATCGTGTGAGAAAAGGAAAATGTTAAAGCTGACCCTGAGCTGCATCAAAACTCTGACTTTGAATTCACCAATAAAGCTGCTATCAGCAGGTGAGGAAACATTTATTCTGAGGATTGGGTGGAAGAGAAAGGAGATGAAAAAGGCTATTTCAAGTGCTTCCTGTATCCAAGAAATGTGAAAAATGTTTTCTAATTAATCTTATCCCTGTCTTATATTTAATCTTTTCCTCTTTCTCTTCCCAGAAACTTCAGTATGTATTAAATGACAGTGGAGTCAGAAGTGAGGAAAAAAAAAAAAAAAGCTGCACATCATTATTTTCCTACTGAATCTAGCAGGATTTGCAAACATTCATCCAAAATGATAACAAAGAATTCAATCCTGTGAGAATTTAAATACTTTATTAGAAACAGGAGTTTTGTTGAAAGCACATTTATATTTTCAGAGACCTAGGCAGTTTGTCAACACAAAAATCACATAGTTGCTCCCATTAAGAGACCTGACAAAATGAAAATTACATAAAGTAACTACATATTATCACAACAATGTGTTGATGAGATAATGCAGTTTGGTTTTGTTACAGACATTTTAAGTTTATAAACCTGGATAATATTTCTGGGGATCTTTTTTAATTTTCTATGTTTTTTTTTTTCCAAAGTTGCTCTAACCATTTTTTATGGATGGCACATCAGAAAAAAACCCTTACCTGAACTCATATTTGCAAGGTAGAGACTGCTCTCTATCAATGAAGAGTATGGGAGCTCATTTTGCAGCAAAACTCCTGCAGCCATTGCAGTACCTGTTGAAACAGTAAAATATTCACTGAAAATCTACAACAGAAACTCAAAAAATGCAAAATAAAGCCAAGAACCAGCAGCAGGTTAGAGAGTTGTCCAAGGCTTAAGATTCGGGCCGTCAGGCATGGACTGTACTTGGCAGATGGTCTACAATGTGCGTTCTCTGCTCTCTTCACTCCACTCTGCTTTTGAAATGACACCTGTGAGGATTCTCCTCTAGCAGAAAAACTGAACACGAAAGTCTGTCTAAGCAGAAAACAGATCTTTTCTCATATTTTTTCTAGTACAAGGTGGGTCCTGTGCTGAAGACCTTCTGACAGAAAGCAAGCTAAAGGAAAGCTGTATGAACACATTAATCAGTGTGATGATTAAATAAACCCTTTACACGGCTCCTGAGTATAAATTTTACTCAGTATAAGATCACCTGTTACATTCTATTTCTCTGTTTCTCTTGTCTGCAAGTGTAACAACAAAAAGAAAAGCATTTTTTAATACCAAACCAGGTACATCTCTGCTGGATCATTAACTGTAGAAACTTTACTAAACAGATAAACCTATATGTGCCAGATCTTGCAAAGCCACTGTTAGGATTCGGTAGCATAAACAGGGTTTTAAAAGACAGATTTGCTAAAAAAAAAGAAAAAACATTAAATAAGAGCATTGTGTGGATTAGGTGATAGAACAGTCCTGTGCTATGTTGTGTGGAGCTGTTTGCTGTTTGTTGCCCAGTTTTTATCTCTAATTCTGCATGATTGTTTTTACAGTAAATATTTAAACAGAATTTAATTCATTCAGATACTACAATATCTATCATATACCTGAATTAATTACTCTTGCAACAATGCTAATGGACTTTAATCCACAAAGTCATCCATTGCAGCTCTGTCCTTTTCAAGATACTTAATGGGGGGAACAGAACCCAGGTATCCATTAAGAACCCTCTGACACTGGGGTATCAGTCCTCTCAAAGGGAGGTGAACTACATCTGAAATGTCAGTGATGCTCAGAAACGCATTTCCAGTTTCAGCACAATAAGAAGAATATGAATTAAGAAGAAATTTGATGATCTGGAGCATTTTTCTACTCAGCCACTTGACTATCTGACTCCACATTCTCAAAAGTCAATCCTTGAATAAAGAGGTAGGAGCACTTGCATATTATATTCTATTTGGAGATGCTCCAAAACCTCTACTTTTTTTCCAGTGGATTTGAAATCAGTAAGGGGTGACTTTCATTACCAGAGGAAAATTTGTATCTATTTTATTTATTTTATCCACAGAGTTAATAGAGTTGAATTAACAGAAATAGTTGTTTTCTATTTCTCAGAAAGTTCTCTCGAAAATTCTTATTAGTTTGCCCAGATAAGATATGAAAAAGATGTCTCCTCTCATGAGCAGCAGAACCACCACCACTATGACTGTTTAGTTTGCCTATTTCCTTGTACTCACGTATCAGAAAAAAAAAAAAAAAGAGATGAAATATCAGGGATATTTCTATAACATAAAACTGTTTTCCCAATTTTTTTTTAACCAGGATTCAGGCTGACAAGGACTCTTAACTGGAAAGGAAAGAGATGGAAGTTAATGAAGAAGAGAATATACCTACAGTATTTCAAAACACTAGCACGATTCTTTTTGGCAGAGGTAAACTTTGGTTTTTTATTTTTGTTGTTGTATAACTGACTTTATATTGGTGACACACCAAATCCGTGAGTCCTGTGCTGGAATTAAAGATTTTACTTTAATAACAATCATTAATTAATAGTATTTTAATTAATAATTTATTTTTTATTATTTTGTCTGCTTGCCTTTGTTTGCTAAACTTGACTGCCAGGTGTTTTAAATTGCTCAGTGTGATCAATGTGAGCTATTCCCTTATATTTATTTTGTAAAAAAAAAGTAAGACGTGACAAATAACTTTACAGAGTTATACTGCACTCCCTCAAACAGCTGTAATCTGGTGATTTGGGACACTTCAGTGCTGATGTTCCAGAGAGAGGCATTACATTCCTGCCCAGATAAAAAGGGTGTAAAAAGTAAAAGCAATGCTAGAATAAAAGCAACACGGCTCTCTCCTGCTTCGCCTCTCGAACGGATAGGTTTTTTTAAAATGTTCTTCAGAATTTTGCTCATCCCATAAACATTAGATTTTGCTCATCCCATCAACACTGGGTTTTGCTCATCCCAGAACACTTGGCAGATCCTGGAGGCACAAGCCTGGAGTTATTCCAGGTCACGGTCCTCATTAGGTCCCTAAGGGAACTGAGTCACAATCACGGTATCGCCTTAATCACCTCTGCCCCCTTATCTCTGACAGGCAGTGCCATTGCCATGACAGCAAAGTGGTTGCTCTTTAATCCCGGCTTCCCACTAAAGGAACAGCGCGGGCTCTGAAGGTTCACGACTATGTTCGAGCACAGAAAGCCATGTCACCAGGCGTTGTACACACAGGCAAGGACACCAGGCACGGGAACTGGGCTGTGCTGGCACCACACATGGGAATACGGCTATGCTGACACCAGACACAGCAACAGGGCTGTGCTGATACCAGACACAGCAATAGGGCTGTGCTGACATCACACACAGCAATAGGGCTGTGCCGACACTACACACAGCAATAGGGCTGTGCTGTTGGCAGGCAGAAAGGAAAAGCAAGACCACACTCCCCAAGGAACAAGAGTCTCTTCTTGGACTCTTCCAACGCTCCTGGAACTCTGGCAGCCTTTGTGTTGTGCCCACTGCCCTGGGGAGCCTGTTCAGTGCCCACCACCCTCTGGGGAAGAACCTTTTCCTGAGATCCAACCTAAGCCTGCCCTGACACAATTCCAGGCCATTCCCTGGGTGCTGTCCCTGGTCCCCACAGGGAAAAGGTTGGAATCACCTCTTGGAATCATGATGCCAAGCACTAAGGGGGGATTTCAGGAGGTCCCCTCCAGGTGTGGATTCAGTACAGTTTTGAGGTTTGTTTGTTTATTTTCACTTTTCTTTTTTCACCTAACAGAAAGGATGTTTTGTTTCCTGTCTGATTTGATCACTGGACATCCATTCCTACTCACAGCTTCAAAACACACCAAGTTGCCTTTCTTGAAGAGCAAACAGGGGAGGCCCATTGTGCTCTAGGTGAGACCACTCTGTGCTTCCAACTTTCTTCACCTCAATTCCCAGCTCTGAACAGACACCTCCAGTTTGTGATTCTATTCCATAGGTTACTGATTTAATCAAATGGACTCACTTGAATTTGCAAAATAACACCACAAACCAAAATAAACAAAATGCCCACATGCCACATACAACTGAAAATGGACTTGCAGTGACCAGAGTATATTTTACATCAATATATACTGGCTCATGAGAATATAACTAAAAGGTTCTGAACCAGTTTAGCTAAACTCAGTTTAAAGTCATGCCTTAAGTTAAAATGAGACCAATTCTCAGTTTACACACGGCCCTCCACAGTATAATTACATTAAAACTTACAACCAAGATCTCCAGTTTTGCTATAAACTGCACAGAAGATTCCTTATATTTCTGAACATTAAAACCAGAAGATGATACATTCACCTTTCATGTTTTTTATGCATAAGGAAAAAAAGAAAGATGCATGAAGAAACATCATTGAGTCCAGGAGTTAGACTCAATGATCCTGATGGGAACCTTCCACCTCAGCATATTCTATGATTTTGTGATTAGAGAGTGAAGTAGCCTCTTGTCCACACCCATTTCCTCTGGAATAAAAGCACTTCTCTCTGTAAGGTCCCAGGTTGACTAGTAAAGTGCCAGGGAGGCAGCAGGACAATGGGAGATCTGGGATGCCCAAGGGTGCTGGTTCTTGGGAAGACAACATTCCTTCCTAGGTCACAGGACGGACTCAGCAAAACACCAATGGGGTTTGCAAATCAGCAACTCTGCCTTGGCACAGAAAATATTCCTTTTTAGTATTCCAGGATCTGGAAATCAGTGGCTTCCAGTTGGTGGGCTGAATTTTTGCCCCAGAATGAAAGGCGAGAAAGGAGCAATGTCTAATATTTCAGCAGCCAGAAAGTGAGGAGACAGGAAGATGCTGATCTCACTCTACCTCTGCCATTAAGATGGTTATTTAATAGATGCAATTACTGTCTTTTACTTTAAAACACATTTTCAAAACAGAAAGAAGAGCCTCCGTTGCCAACTGGAAGGATTCCAGTTAGGGCAGTGCAGCTGCCAGCATGGACAGTAATCCCATTGTAAGGCTCCCCACGGAGTCCCTGTGGAACTATCCACTAATGCTGAGGTCCCAGATCTCTGCATTCATGTGGATCTGGCACACAAGAACACACAGCAGATCACACATTTCAAAGGATTACTTTTGTGTGTTAACATGAAGAAATCATGGATAGGCTTTCAGTTTTAAAACAGCAGTATATGGGAAAAGCTATTTTAAACCTCAAATATATTCATACAATACAGGCAAATGCTGATGCTAAGGCCTGTCACATGAAATTCTGAGGTTATTTTTACTGTTTTCTTGACTGCTAAAGTGAATTTGTTCTCTCCCTGTGGCAGTCACATGTAAGTAACTTCCTAGCAGCCAAATTTTTAAAGGAATATAGTCAACTAACATGGCCCACACAGGGCTATGTTAGTACCTAAGCAATCAGGTAACACCTCTAAAGTTTCCTCCATGGCGTAATTTTGCAAGCACTTGAGAAGTTTTGCTTTTGTGAGGAGTCCCATAGAAATCAAAAGAATGTTGAAATAAATATAGGATCACTTGGGATAAACTTTCATTGCCAAATGCAAAATCCTGTAAACTGCACTAATGGAGATGTTTTAGACAACTAAAGATAACTTGATTAAGGTTAAGCAAAAATTGGACAGTGTAAGGAGGACTGGTTATATTAAATGAAGAGGGTAAGAGCTACTAAACTATAACTTTGTCTCTAAATTCAGGCTTTGATGTTTTAAGATTGGCAGATCATGAGAGTTTTCAACAGAAAAATGTTGTAAATTTGCATGAGACAAAGTTAAACACTTGTACAGGGAGCACTGGTCAATGAAATTGTGTTTTAAATTACAGTAGACTATTTAATTTTAACATTGCCAGGAATAACAAAGCATTTATTCCTCAGGTTTGTAAAAAAATGTAGATAACGTGGAGTTTTTGTTAAACTTATTATGATTAATTAAACAAAAGATGCAAAGGTTGTTTTTCTAATGTATTGGTGAAAAAAAGTTGCTGATACCAGATATGGCATGAATACTTGAGCTACAATTTAACAATAGTCTGGAAAGTATTTTTAGCATTGAGTACACACATCTCAACAGGCACACACCTCGATTCTCTAGGTGTATTTGAAATTCAATCTGTTTACTGCCTTCAAGCAAAGACCAAAACAATTGGAAAAAGCAAAGGAACACACACATGAAAGACTGAGAGAAGCCCAGGCAATAATTTAAACAAATGTTCATATAGGTTAGTTATATGCTATTCACACAGCAGAACAACACTACAGCTGTTAAAAAACTCCAGGGATTTCACTGAACCACAACCAGAACAAATTCGTTATTTCTAGATGTGTTTTTCCCTGCTGGGAAAAAAAAATATTCCCCACCTGTCTTAGCAAAAGGTGAATGCCATTTAATCATTAAGTTTGATATTTGCAGAGGACTGTAACTGCCTTCATGTACAAAAGAGACGAAAGAATGTAATTCATTAAAAGGTTATGTAGGTGTTGGGCTGGTGATTCAGTGTTTGCTATTCACAGTTTCTGACATAAACAGCAAGAAACTGCAAGGTAAACTGATGGACAGGTCTCTCAAGTGACTTGATTCATGTTATTTCAATCACCTCTTTCTCTAGGCACGTTAACCCAAAAGTTAACAGAAGTTATTTTAAACTACCTTGAACAGGCTGGCAGGCAGTAATTACTAGTGAGAATTATAAAGGAGATGGCGTAAATTGAATATATTAAGTGTTCTACAAACAAAAATGGTGACTCACAGACACTTGATCATGAATATCATGTTTTATACTAAGAGACTATCAGACTTGTAGGACTGACTACACACAGAACAATGAAATATTGCCAGCAATGCATTCTGACAGCACCTAGGAGTGGAGAAGTTTAAAAACAAACTCTGCAAGTAAGAGAAGTTCTTTTTAAATCTAATACAGTCAAAACCACAGTAAATTTACATGAGTTTTAATAGAGGTTTAATAATTTCAATTTAACACCTTACCTGTGACCCTGCAAAAAGAATGAGTAAGTGCTGATCCCTTCATTGTTGCAGCATCAGCCACGAGAAACACGTTGTAGGGGATTCAGATTTTACAAAAGAGAAGCTGAATGAATTCCCAGGGTGTTTCCTGCAGCTAATTGGATTCGGGCTGGTAATCTGGGAGGAGCCAGTAACTATCTTTTCTTAATTTAAGACCGTACAAAGAGTGCCTTAGGGACTATCAGATAATCATCCCATAAACTGCTTTTTGTGTCTGCCTGGGCTTTAAAGGGATTGAGGCAAACAGGCCACACCAGCCTGATGTTTTAAGGACTGAATCTTGCATCTCTTTTTTTCCTGTTCACCTGATTTTCCTGTTACCAACCACCTCTCCATGCATCAGACAACTGCACACATTGCTACCATTTTGAAATACCATGAAAGACAATCGGATATAAATGTTTGTTAACTGGACTTACACTCTGCAGAAAGTACTTTTTCTCACCCAATAAATCGCAGAAGTACTTTCACTGAACATAAATTAACTGCACTAGAAGTAGTAGCTCAAAGCCATAACAAAAATAAGTTCCTATGAATGTAAAGGATGTAATCAACTAAAAAGCAAAGCAAAGATTTTGTTGATTTAACTAAATACTAGACAAATAAAAATGTAAATAAAACAGGATACACTATCCTACTCTATCTTACTCTATGATTTTCAAATACTAAATATTAGCTGACAAAAAAGGGCTTTCATTTATTTCTCTGCATGTCTTGTTAAAAAATCCCTAAGATTAATGAAGTTAGGGGTTAATAAAAAATGCCTCCCAATTATTTAGAAACACAATGACTTGCGTGAGCTTCTGCGGACAGGAAATGTGT
Source organism: Formicarius rufipectus (assembly GCA_013399695.1). NCBI lineage: Eukaryota > Metazoa > Chordata > Aves > Passeriformes > Formicariidae > Formicarius > Formicarius rufipectus. The sequence continues at coordinate 917,980 of VXAU01001053.1, read as the reverse complement.
TATTTCAACAAGCAAGGAGAGGGAGGTGTGGGAGACAACTCAGGGCTGATGCAAAGAGCCTTATCAACTCCATACCACCATCTCAGCAGAACACCTGCCTTAATTTTGGTTAGTACAAAGATGGAGCATATAATGGAACCAAGTAATTTTTGATAATTTTCAAAAATAATTTTGCAGTCAGACTTTTGTTAATAAAAATCAGGAGGAAGAAGAATCCAACTATTTTTCTATAGAAAACCTAACTTACTGAGAAGAGAGACAAATTAAGAAAGTAGTCCTTAAAATGACACATCTAGTTTCTTACTAATCTTGCAGGGACAAAAAAAAAAAACCCAAACCCAAAAATGCAGGAACTGAACTGTATCCAGACATTTCAGCAAACAGCAAACATCGTTTTATATAAACAGCAAACCTCATTTTTATATACACGAATGGAGTCTGCCCAGAGAAGCTGTGGTTGCCGCTGGATCTCTGGAAGTGTCCAAGGCCAGGTTGGACAGGGCTTGGAGCACCCTGGGCTGGTGGAAGGTGTGTGTCCCTGCCCATGGCAGAGTGTGGAACAGGATGAGCTTTGAGGTCCCTTCCAACCCAAACAATTCTGTGATTCTAAGTTTGTGGGGAGAAAAAAATGAAATAAAACCAAGGCTTTAAAAGATTTGTACACAACTTTGGAAAACCCACTAGGATACCTCGGGTACTTAAAAACCTGGACAGATTGTGCAGCCTAAAATCCTCCACTGCACACCTTTCTTTAGTGTCTTGGTAGAAGTTTCATTTCAAAAGGGCCAAGCACTCGAAGCTTTCCCAGACTGCAGCTGGAACTGGGACGTGCAAAACCTTCAAGAATCGATCCATGGGAGTTCCCTGGGTGCCAGGAACTGGTCAGCAGCCCCACTGTTCCAGCAGTCCCAGTGCTCCAGAACCCCAATTCCAGCATCCCCAGTGCTCCAGCAGCACCACTGTTCCAGTAGCCCTGTCCAGGGCCAGGTGACCAGGGAGAATGTCACACTCCCTTGGGTACCAGTGAGAGTAGACTCTGAGCAGTCCTACAGACATTGGAGGCCCAGCACAACAGAGTTGACTTACTAGGAATTACAGACTTTGGTGGAATCTGTATTAGCAGCATGGAAAATGAGGGTAGGAGGGTCAGTTGGGCTGACAACCCTGCTCAAGGCAGGGCTGACCCCCAAGCTGATTCCCTGCCTGAGGGTCCCCGCACCAGGAACAGCCCCCAAAAGTCGCATCATGTCTTGGTTTCATCACATTCAGTTCAGTCACAACAGACGGGGCTCTGGAAATCTGAATCTGGGAATTATGAGTAAAGGGACACATGTATTTTTCCAGTGTCAGCATACAAAAAATGCCTTAGCAAATAGAGCATCTGGCAAAATGTTTTGTAGGAGGAGATGGAGGGAGCTGGCATTTTCGTTGACTAAAGAACAAAGCTAGTTTCAGATAATTAATAAATATTAATTAAATTCTTAATATAAGCATACCCTTTGGAGCAAGTTCTAAATGCTCACATTTGAGACGCCATCACTGACATAATTAAGTTTTATCTTTATGATAATACAACATTATTTACTTGTTTAATTGCAGAGGGTTTGATTCTTGGTGCACCATCCCTCTGCTTTGCTGCATCCAATTGTAGGTGTCAGAGCTCCAGTTGCCCCTTATATCTGGTCCTACATTTGTATTCTTCAGTATTATTGAGTTTATCCAGCTGAGGAACTAATTTTCTCTAGTGCTCTGCAGACTTTAGCCAGTCCCAGGCATCAGTGCCAAACATTTGTTCAAACTGGGCATGTCACTGTGTTTTAGTCAGGACAAGGCTTGGTGCCAACTTTTTGAGGGAGTTAATAGGCTGAAGTAATTTCCAAGGCCATTTCTAAGGCAGGAATACAGAGGAAGTGGGCTGCTAGTGACTAAACTAGTAATCTTCATCTCTCTAGGCCTGGCATTTTCCTGTTTCAACAAAATGAAGACTCCACAGTCCTCTGAAAAATTCTGCTGAACTATGATTGCCATGTAAAGATACGAAAAAGCTATTTAGGTAAGTAGAACAGGATCACTGGGCTTCTGGCAGCTTATTTGTCTTGCACTGCACAGGCTGCCTCATGGCTGCTTTACAGCACACTAACCAAATCCACCTGTCCTGTGACCTCAGGCACAAATATATCAGATTAGGCAGGTACAAAACTGTCTAAATTGTCTCATTAAAATGTCTGATCACTGCTGAAACTGCACTGTTTTCACTGGTACATAATCAAAACATCATATTATGCAGAACTTAAAGTTTACTAAAACCCAATGTTCATTCTAATTTAGTACAAACTGTGTGTCTGGATTCCTAGCTGGTTTTGGACATTTCCAGCTTCTCCTTTTGCTTTTTGCTCTTCTCATAAATTGGACCATAAAAATCAATTAATGTTGCTTTATTTTCAGCTTGTATTGAAACACTGCAGAGAATTCTTTAGCTTTGTCCATAAATGTTATCAGAGACTTTTTTGTAAATTCTGCTTTTAGATATTACATATATAGCATGTTTTTCTGTCTCTTTAGCATGATGCAGTACCCCTGCAAATCAATCATAAAAGCAGGGTCACTACAGCAGCAGTGCCACAGTTGTGAGAGAGCTGTACACATTTAGCTGCTTAATGAGATCCCAGAGCAGCAGCCCACTGTGATCCCTGTCCTCTTTCATCCTCTGCACCTCCAACAGTCTCTCTTTTCCTGTTTGTTCTACTGTTACTTTAAATTGCTAGTAAAGGATAAAATGGAAATGTAGTAAAATGTTAGGTAAAGGCAGCAGAGTAGTATGAAAATACCAATTCAAAAGACAGTTCTAAAACTGATTAATTGTATCAGGTGTTATTCACAGGTCATTCAATGGACATGCAATGCAGAAGGCAACTACAACTAGGAAAAGAGTTTAAAACCTCTTTTTAGACATAGGATTTAAAAGAAAAGAAAAATCACCACTTAAACTAGATACAGCTATAAAAAGGAAAACTCTGATTTGTGGGACAGCTCATTTTCTACATCCATGTCCCAGCAGTATCCATGCAGCTGCAAAGCCCTCATCGAGGAACACTCTGGTTTGGTAACTCTTTTTAAAACAGCCAGCAAATGTCAGGCTGTTGGAAAACAGAAATTAGGAAGAAGTCCTTCTTTCATACCTTGTAGAACTGTTGAAGAGCTACCATGGAGCAGGCCAGTTTGTGATGACCTTTGCAAAAACCCTGATTAACGTACATGCAATTTCTAAGAGACAATGGACCTGATGTGGGCATGTGGAGCATTGCTGAGTTTATGCACAATAAAACTATTCAGAAGGGACAGACCAGGTAAAGGAAATGAGGAAATGGGAAGAAAATAAGTAAGTCAAAAGTAGCCAACCCTTTTAGGCCTTTCACCACGTTCTTTTTCTAAGGAATAAAATGGTCAAGCTCTAGGAACTGTTTGGGTGAAGAGCTCCAAGGAATTTAAGTGGGCAGAGATCAAGAGTTGCAGCTGGGTGTATCTCCCTAATGTTCCTGGGATAGGATTAAGCTCAGCAAAATCTCAAGAGTGGAGAGGAAAATGAGGAAATGTGTATTGTGTTTACGCGGTTTTCATATTTTCAACAATAACAAGCTAACCAAGATCAGGAGTAAAAATGTTTACAAATTTCTCTGTTTTCTTGTAAAAAAACAGCTAACGAACACATGGTTAGAAGTAATTTGGCTTTTGTTGTATAAATGATTAAGCAATTCTAGAGTCAGAACCTTGTTTCATAAGGAAATAACAAATCTAGGCCCAGGAAATGTGTCTGGGAAACTTGGCCTAGTAGGTGTCCCTGCCCATGGCAGGGGGTGTGGAGGGGGGTGATCTTTAAGCTCCCAAACCATTCTATGATTCTGTTGCCAGAAACTGGGAGTGTATTTGCCAGCTGGTACTAAAAGATACAAGCAATCTTGTACCTTATAAAAAACATAGGAGTACAAGCTCAGATAATATTTGTAGCACACTCCTTCCCAGCAACTACCTTCACCCATGTCAGATTTTACGGTTTCTATATAACTCCTCTCATGTATAATTCTACCACTATTACATTAAAAAAAAAAAAGAAAATACTCATAATGGTATAATTTGATTTACAATGAAGTAAAATATTTACTCAAACATGTGGAAGAAATGCTATTCAGGTCAGTTTATGCCTCCACCCAAGCAAGCACACCATGAGAGAGGATTACATTGCTAATTATATCTCTGAGGTGATACTCTCACAGCAGCTGGCTCTCAAGACTTATTTCTTACTTCTTATATTATTCCTACTTATTCTATCTTATTTCATCTTGTCTTACACATGCAGTTACACTGAATGTTTCACATAAACTACTGATGAAAACAAGCAAAGGAAAAATCATGGAATCACAGGGTGGTTTGGGTTGGAAGGGACTTTAAAGCTCATCTCGCTCCACCCCCTGCCATGGGCAGGGACACCTTCCACCAGCCCAGGGTGCTCCAAGCCCCATCCAACCTGGCCCTGGCCACTTGCAGGGATGGGGCACCCACCACTTGAATCACAACCTGAAAATACTTTCAAGCAACACAAAATTGCAAACATATATATTTGGTACATGTTCTTCTGGGATAAATGACTGCACAGAGATGGAGCTCGGTTTTGCTAAGTGGAGTGTAGGACTCCTGCAAACATGGCTCTAAGAAAAGCAAAAGAAATGGAGCTGTGCAAGAGGAAAACAATGAAATCTCAATTATTAATATATCAGGTAATTTTTTTTAATATTTTTGTTACTCTGCTGAATAGTGACAGTCTGTTGCCAAAAGTAACCAAATGTAAAAGTTCCATCCTGTGTTTGAACTGACCTATGTGTGTGTCCCTTCTCCCCTCGGCAGGGGACTGCCTGAGCCGCATTGTTCAGGGAGATGAAGCGATGATTAGAAGTGACATACAGCCACGACACAACACCGAAACACTGCCGAGGAGGGGAAAATCCGTCCCCACCGCGTTCCCCTACTGTCAGTGCCGCTCCAGCCGTAAGCCTTGGCGAAGCAGAAATCACACAGATTATTTATTATACTGAAAGCACTTTCAGGCCGTGATTCAGGCGGTGTGGCTGCCCCATCCCTGCGAGTGTCCAAGGCCGGGCTGCACGGGGCTTGGAGCACCCTGGGCCGGCGGGAGGTGTCCCTGCCAGAGCAGGGGTGGCATAGGGGGGGGCTTTGGGATCCCTCCAACCCCAGGCGGTCCGGGACACTGTGACTGTCTGTGGTTATTGGGCAGCAGGAGCGCCGTGTGTCCCCGCTCAGCCCCGCGGGCCGTGAGGGCACAGCCGGGGCTGGGAGGGCTCTGAGGGCACAACGGGGACTCGGTGGATACAGTGAGGGCCCCCGGGCCGTGAGGGCCACACCGGGACCCCCGGGAGATGGGAAGGCACAGCGGGCAGTGGGCAAGGCCCGGGGGTAACCCCAGGGCCTGCGAGGGCAGAGCGGGGACCCCCGGGAGCTGTGAGGGCACAGCGGGTGAAAAGCACGGCCCAGGGGATACCCGGGGGCTGTGAGGGTACAGCGGGTGAAAAGCACGGCCCGAGAGCTCTGAGGACACACTGGGAGCCCTCCCCGACCGTGAGGGCCACACCGGGACCCCCAGTGCCGTGAGGGCACAGTGGGTAAAGAGCACAGCCCAAGGGATACCCGAGGGCTGTGAGAGCACAGCGGGGACTGGGAAGGCACACCAGAACACCTGGGGCCTGTGAGGGCTCTAAGGGCACAGCGGGACCGCCAGAGCTGTGAGGGCGCGGGGGTTTTGCGGTGTTTTGCGGGGTGTGGCGGGGCGGGGGCGGCTCGGGAGNGGGAGGGCAGGAAGCGGGAATGGGAATAGGGAGGGCCGGGAATAGGAATAGGGGGAGCAGGGAATGGGAATGGGGAGGGCAGGGAGCGGGAATGGGAATAGAGAGGGCCGGGAAGAGGAATAGGGGGAGCAGGGAATGGGAATGGGGAGGGCAGGGAGCGGGAATGGGGAGAGCAGGGAACGAAGGAAAGGGAATAGAGGAAGAAAGGAGGGCACTGAGGCAGGTGAGTGTGTGTGAGTGTGTTCTTTTGTGCCTGTGTGTGTCTGTCTGTGTGCCTCTGTGTGTCCGTCTCTGTGTGCATGGCTCTGTGTCTGTGTGTCCTGTGTATGTATGTCTGTCTGTCTGCGAGTCCATCCATGTCTGTGTCTGTCCGTGTCTGCGTGTCCATCGGTGTGTCTGTCCCTGTATGTGTGTCTGTCCCTGTATGTGTGTCCGTCTGTGTGTCCATCTGTGTGTCTGTCCCTGTATGTGTGTCAATCTGTGTGTCTGTCCCTGTATGTGTGTCCATCTGTGTGCAGGGGTGTGAATATTTTTACACCATTTACCAACACGGCCTAACGTTTTTCGGGGAATTGTTCTGAGTGATGCAAGGCTGAGAATTGAGCTGAAAATGCCCAGGTGTTTTCCAGGTAAGCAGTGCCTGCAGGTGGAGGGTGCTGGCACACTGGCACCCCGAGAGCCTCCCTCCATCCCACTGTGCTGCATCTTACCAAGGGCTCTGCTGAGGAGATGCCAGACAGACATCAGGCTTAGCTCAAGTTTTTTGACAGGCATTAAGATATTTAGGTCTTGGATACAGAGGAGAATGGGTTGTAATGGTTTATTTTAATACTGGAGTTGATTACACAGTCGCTGATTAAAGGAGCAGCAAGAGCCATAAACTTTAGTGGTGCATTGGAGTGCTGGGCTGAAACATCTGTCTGAGGTCACCAGTGTGTTTTTGGATTGAGTGTCCTGGTAACACACTTGGGAAGTTGTGGTTTTCAAGGTACTCGCAGATTTTTGGCAGTACTCTGTCTCTCTTTCATTAGCCACATTAGTACATTAGCACCTAGAATTAGTGCCTCTAGTACATCGTGTCAATTACATAAACACTAACAGGGTTTACGTACTTTTAAGTTATGTTTTTTTAAAAGTAAAGACAGATTTGGGAACTTGTTGGAAATCATGAAAAGAATTCTGTTGCTCCTTTCTACTGAGCTGAAAGAACTGTCAGCATAGGAGACACAATTTCCATCTTAAAACGTGTCAGTCCTGTTAGTACTGAAGTGTCTTAAATATGTCTTGGGTTTTGGCTGCAGTAGCAAACCACATTCCTACAATAATAGTGATTTCTAAACACACACTCACACAAAATAGCTGTGTGACTCTTCCCTGTCTCCCTCTAAAAGACTTGAATGGAGTTTCTCTTCCCATGTCTGCCTGTCAGAAACTGTTACTAAAATTCACAAGTGTCATTTTTAAAGGAACCACAGCACACACATTAAGTGTTCAGTCCCTTTGAGTGTGATTTGTGCCTTTGCCATTGATGATCATTCTCATGTGTTCAGGGTTTGGCTGCCTCAGGGCTAGAATGCTGAGCACAGCCTGTGATCACACTATGTGATCTGTTTCCAAAATTTGTGTTTATCATTACATAATTACATGCATAAACAATCCTTTGCATGCTTCAGAAAGAATTTATAAAATTCATAGAAGAAAGCACAAAGCTTTCTTTGTTTTGTTGTAAAGATACAACCACAGAGGCATGAAAGTAAATGCTGGCTTTGCTCTTTTTTTGTCTGAAATAAGGAAAAATATGATGTTTTCACCACACTGTGTCCTTGGTCTGACTCGTGGTGCAGCTGCACAAACACTTGTGCCTGTACGTGGTGCAGAGAGGGAAGGGCTGCTTGTCACCCACCATGCCTCAGCTGGCTGAGCATGGGCAGCTCCTCAGAACTGTGGCACAGAGAAATCCACCTTCCTGGAATGCTCAGAACTGTCGGATTTTGAATTACAATTTTTTTTAATTTTTTTTTTTTTTTTTTTTTTTTTTTTTTTTTTTTTAATTCAGATAATGAACCAGAACCAGCAGAAAACTCAGTGAGATTGACCATGAGGTTCAGACTCTCAGGTACAGCCAGGAAAAGGATTTTTGCTTAGTGATAGCAGCTCAATAAGGGATAAAAAGGAGATTCCTCCCCAGGAATAAGTGAGTTCAGGTTCAGTAATGAGACTCTAGTGCTGCAGGGCCGAGCTGGAACCTGATCATAGACTCACAGAATCAGCTGGGTTGGAAGAGACCTCCAAGATCATCAAGTCCAACCCCGATCCAACCCCACTGTGATTACCAAATCATGGCACCGACGCCACATCCAGTATCATCTTAAAACCCTCCAGGGATGGTGAATCCACCTCCTCTCTAGACAGGCTATTCCAATGCCTGATCACTTTCTCTGTATAAAATTTCTTCCTAATGCAAAGGAACAACTGCAGGGAAGCTGGACCTGCCACCCCCAGGTCTGTTCAGACCTTACAGACCTTTCCTGTCTGGACCTCATTTTCCATCAACACATGCCACCGTGTGGCAAAGGAACACAGTGCAGCTGTTCCTCTCCCAACTCTGAAACACTTGGTTCTTCTAAGGTTCTGCCCTCTTTCTATACTCCTTGGATTGCTGGGGGCAGAGGGACATAACAAATTTAATCTCCGGTGTTCCTGCTTTCAACTCAGTAGTTCCCAGGTGGCTTGGAAATCCCACCTGTGCAGCGTGGTGATGTTTGTTAGGATGATGTTGGGCCAGCACAAAGTATGCTTTGGAGCCAGGTGTTCTGAGCATTTCCCCATTCTGCCTGAGCAGGTGAGTGAAGTATAACTGTGTGGGGATCATCTGTTAAGATATGAAAACGTTAACTTCCTGCCTTCCTTTTTTTGCATCCAGATTCATCATCATCCTTACCTCACTTGCACCAGCACTGGATTTTTCAGTCCTTTAGGGGGAAGAAGGACTTTTTATATGGGCGGATAGTGACAGAACAAGGGAGAATGGTTTTAAATTGAGAGAGGGCAAATTTGTATGGGATATTATAAAGAAATTGGTCCCTGTGAGGGTGGGCAGGTTGCCCAGAAAAGCTGTGGCTGCCCTGTCCCTGAAGTGTCCAAGACCGGGTTGAACAGGGCTTGGAGCAACCTGGGCTGGTGGAAGATGTCCCTGCCCACGGCAGGGGGTGGACCAGAATGAGATTTAAGATCTCTTCCCACCCAAACCATTCTGTGATTCCATGATTCTAAGATTTGAATACCTTATTCCTCTTTTTGTTTCCTGCCACCCACTTGCTCCCTGGGGATAGCAGTGTTCTGTTCCAGTGTAAACACAGCCTTTACAAAGATGATTCAGGTTTTCACTGGGAACCTTTCATTTGCACTGTTTACATAGGCACATCGTGCATTGTACAATATCTCTCTTGTTTGCCATGAACATTAGCATGATGGGAAGGCAACAAAAGAGTCCAAGGGATAATCAGCAGATGCAATGAAACAATGCCAACAGCGATAGAAAATAGCTCGAGAGTCTGCTCCTGGGGCTGGACATGTCCTCAGAGGAATGTGGCAAAGCTGTGGTGAGTGTGGAGAGAGGATCCTAAGTGCAAGCAAGTGGATCTTCTCCATGCTGAGTATTCTGCTGGAACTCTTTCACCATCAAAGATGAATGGTGCTTACTGCCACAGGTTTCCAAGAGATTAAGCCTGGGCAGTGTGAGGACAGAAACCCTCACTGCTCGCTGGGTGTGGTTTCAGAGCAGGACAAGTTCAGCAGATGCAATTCTGCTTCCTGTAGTGACCATTTCATATTCTTTCATTGGTGTTTGTGTGGGTTTGGTGCCTATTTTTCCTAAAAACATGCTAGTGTATCTCTGTCATGTTACCAGTCTTCTCCTTATGTAGGATTTTTTTTTTCTTTTTTTTTTTTAAATTGGCTTTTTTTTTTTTTAGTGGGCCTTCATGATGAGTTTCCTTTTACTCACCTTTATTGGTTATTATGTGCTTTGCGTTTAACTTCAAGACCTTAAAGCTGTGCTTTTGCCTTTACAGTTCTGATAGCCTGCAAAGTCAAGTAAGAAGGTGTTCAAAGTGGGTTTGTTATCACAAAAGGGTAGAGGTTTCTGTAGTTTACTTTCCCCACACTTGTCATTACATTGTTTTTAATAATTAGGAACTAATAATACCCCCACCCTCCCATTTTGCAACAGTATGGATGGGAAACAAATGGGGAAAGATCTGAGTGGCTGTACTTCCTAATAATGATTAAAAGTTTGGTAGCCAAAGTCTGCAGCTTTGGCTATGGTGAATTCTTTCCCAGATGAGGGAATTTAGGAATTTTGAGACCCTCTTCTCCCCTTTGTGAGTGGTATGTGTTCTTCCAGAAAGATGTTAAACAAAACCTTGCAGTAGGTGAAGATGTAACTTTTAATTTGCATTTATTTCAGGAATCTGCTTTCATCACTCACCTGTATGTATCTGTTTGGCTTAAAATATGTTCCACTTTACAAAGCCTGTGATGGCTGAAGTTACTTGCAGCTCCATAACTGCAAATTAATACGAGCCGCAATGGAGGAAAATAAATTTTACTGGGATGACATGGCAACTGTAAGTTTGCAGGGAGCTAATTCAAACCATACACTCTCATCAGTCAGCCTTGAGCATTAGTAAAAATGTCTTGAGTCAGACAGTTCATTCTGGTTGTGATTCTAGTGGTAATTTTTCTCATGGTTGAAGTGTATCAGTCTACAGCTTTTTATTTTTCATCAGTTGAAAGGGTTTTTCAGTGACTTCTGCATTAGATTGGACTAATTTTTCTGACCTGGAGGTAATTAATGCCAGGTTCCCTATAATGCTCAGTGACAATTCAGAATCATATTGTAGAAAATTTGTTCAGTTTCCTAAACTCAGGAGCTGCCAAGGCTCTGGGTGTGCATAAAAGCAACTGTTTTGCTGCCAGAATGGGTATTATCTCTATCTCAGATTAGAAACAATTATTAATTAAATAGGAGCTTTTTTTCCCATCAGTTCAGCAAGATGGAATGGCACCTTCCTCAAGGAGATGCTGAAAGAAGGTTTGAAGCAATGAGGTTTATTTTTGGGGGGAAAGAAAGAAGGACAAAGAAACATGACTTACTTTTTAACAAAACATCTGCAATTACCGAGCAGCAGAGTGAGGCAATGGGAATCTTCTGGTTGCCAGAACACCACCACCTGCCACAAGATTGCTGCAGGGAGAACATCAGCAAGGCTGAGCTGCAGAAGTGAAGTCCTGGGAGTTCTGACCAGTAAGGCACTGAATAAAACCCACAGAGATCTCAGGGTGAGTTACACTCTGACAAAGAGAAGTGCAGGTGTTTGTAGAAGTTTATTGGTACACCTGCAGCTGGGTGTCCAGAGGGAAGGGACAGCTCTTAGCAGTGTGGAAATGTTGCTAGATGTGCATCACAGACTGTCCAAGCAGCAGGGTGTTCCAGCTGGTGATTTGTATATGTTTGGTTGGGATTTTTGTGAAGTCCCATCCAAGTCCCTGAATAAATCCATCCCTGGAAGAGGAAATGGAGTGTTTGTGGAGCCTTCATCACTCTTACACTGATGGTTGTGCAGGAATAGGAGTCAAACACGGCATGTTGTAGCTCAGTGCCCTCAGGGCTGTTGTGGTATCGTACCACTTGCCATCCGTTCAGCTGTGAGGTTTCCAGAAGGTTCTACAACCAGCAGTCAAATGCGCATACCACAGTTCTGCCTTCCTTGACATAATAGTGGGGCAACAGGGAGGGATTTTATGAGCTCTGTGCTACTAAAAATAAAACACTGAAAACCTATAGATCAGTTTACTTCAGGCTTTCAGTGTCTGCAGGGCAGTGCCAGAGTTTTTATGGCCCAGAGAACAAAGCCTTGGAGCACTCACAGAGCATCACATCATGTGTGAATGCAGGAGGCTCAGAAAGGTGTGTTTGGAACTTGTCCTCACCATGGGCAGCGAAAAGAAGTTACTTCAGTGTGCCTGGTGTAGTGCAAGGTGTACCTGCCCAGGGCAGGGCTTGGAATGAGATGAACTTTAAGGTTCCTTCCAACCCAAACCATTCTGGGATCCGATGATTTATCAGAAATCAGTATATATTGCAAAAGTGGAGTTGTTCGGATTTTAAAAATAAGTTTGGTTTGGCTGCAGTCTTGCCTACCATCCATGAACATCTGTGCCAGTAAAAACAGATGTGGGAGCTGTCTGTCCAGAGGCTGAACTGACAGGCATGTGCAGTCATCTGGAACAGTGTGGACACTTGAGTCTTTGGGGACATAGCAACAGTGTGGTGGACCCACTTAGTCACAACTAACTGTTTTGGAAATGACTTCTCTGATTCCACAGAGTAATTTTGTTTTTAATAAAAAATTAGTGGGCTTTAAAATTGTAATTGGACTCAAGGAAACTGCATTTGATTCAGGGATATTATGGAAGCAATAAAGAGATTTTAAGAAATCAGCAGTTTTCTGGTGATTATTTACTCAGCTCTCCTGTTAATATTTTTTGTTTGCCAGAGTATGATCAAAAACATTTGGCAGGCAAGACTTGGTCAGGAAAGTGAGCCAGTAAAATTGAGCTGTCATCTAAGTACATACAGAAAAAGTGTTCGCTTGGCATGAAAAACAGACTGTTTACAGAAATAATAAACATGCCCTCAAAAATTATGTTCCTTCTCTCTAAAATCACGGGAGGTCACAAGACTTTGACCTTACAGAAGGAGCATAACACTTTATGAGACTCCTGTCAAAGCATATGGTAAAAAATAAATACACTGCAATAAAGACGTGTCAGGCTGATGGCTCGAATGTGCCTTCCTAACGTATCCTGTGTCCTTCCTGCAGGATGTGGTGGTCCTTCTGCCATGCAGTGACAGCCCAGCTGCAGGGAGAGCAAACCCATCCATTCCCCTGACCTATTGGTTGGTGTAATTAACTTTTGTTTCATCTCCCAAGTAAACCTTACACACGATAAAGCGTGTCAGAGTAAAGTCGGATTTATTGAAAAGCGTAATTTGCGAACGCCCTTCTGGTGATTCAGCTGCTGGATAGAGCCCCAGATACTGAGCGTCCATGAGGGATGTGATGATCTGGCTTAGACCTGGTGTTTTTTCTGAACCCTGATGATGGATGAGAGCTCTAAGGAAGGGTAGAGGCTGACTGCCTCAGGAGCTGCCTGCAGCTGGGAGGGGGTGTTCAACCCCTTGTCAGCACACAGACAGGGCTGTGGTCTCACCTGTCAGCATTTCAGGACTTCCAGATTTGCTCTTCATATGGATTTTTCCTTCCTTCCCGATAAAGCTGTTTGCTTAAATGCTCCTGTGTAAATTCCAAGCATGTGAGTGAGACATTTTTGAGAGCCCATGTGGTTTTCCAGAGTCACTGGAGCACCTTCAGTGAGGACCCTCTGCCAGCTGTTCCTGGCACTCTGTGGAAAGTGGTGACTGACAAATGGTTTGTACTGGCCATAAACTAAGGCATTTGAAGGTGTTTTCCTGCAAAGCTTTGGGGCAGTGTAGCATCAGGTAGTACTTATATATGAGAACTGAGATGAGGGAGAAAAGTCTATTTCTAAGCCCAGTTTTACCCCAGCATCTCTGACTAGGACCTGCTTATCACAAAAGGCTCTTGCCACTAAGGAAGAGAGAGAGCCAAGTACTCACAAGGACAGTATTTTTAAGTTACAGGACACTTTATCTGAGTTGCAGGTTACATGTGAGAATCTCCACTGAGTACAGAAGGAACCAAGGAAAACCAATATTAGTAAGTTAATCTTTCCTAAGATATCCCTGCAGCACCAGTCTGATGTGGAGCAGCTGAGGGAACTGGGGTTGTTCAGTCTGGAAAACAGGAGGCTCAGGCAGGACCTTAACACTTTCTACAACTGCCTGAGAGGAGGTTGTACTGAGGTGGGTGTCAGTCTCTTCTCCCAGGGAACAAGCAATAGGACAAGACAAAATTCCTTCAAGTGGCACCAATGGAGGTTCAGGTTGGGTATAAGGAAAATTTTCTTCATTGAAAGGGTGGTGAAGCATTGGAACAGTCTGTCCAGGGCAGTGGTGGTGGAGGTGTTCAAAAAACCGTGTATCTGTGGCACTTGGGGACGTTGTTTAGTGGTAGCCTTGCAGTGCTGGGTGAGGAGTGAGACTCAATGATCTGAAGAGGGCTTTACCCAACCTTAATGATCCCGTGATTCTTCCCTCCCCCAATTACTTGCATAACTTTTACTTTTATGTTCCTCCCACCTGCCTGTGCCAGTGTTGGCTCACATACAGGCACAGTGAAGGGGCTTTGCACTCACAGCTCGGGTGCAGCAGCACTGGCAGATCCCAGGGAGGAGCAGGGTGAACATTGCCCTGGGTCTGCCTTGAGCTCCATGCTGTCCACAAGTACACTGGTGTCTTGTAGAGCAAGATAAAAAAGAAGCAGTCAAGAGGATTCAACTCCATTTTTGAGAGCAGTTCAGACCAGTAGTCAGTCCTGCTGTGCTCCCTGTGGATTTTATGGACTGACACTGCTCGGTGTCAGCCCTTCCTACCTGGAGTTCAGAGGGAGCAGAAGTATTGCTCCTCTGCCTTCCTCAGTTGCTGGAGTCCTCCTCTCACATACAGCTTAAAACTAGCCAGATGACCTGTGTTTTGGAACTCCACCAGTAGAGGTTATACATGTGGAGAACATAAAAGCTATTTAAATTTACAAAGCCTGAGCTCTCAGCGTGCTGAGGGTGTGCAAGTATTTGGCTTTGGGTCTGTCTGCCCCTAGTCCCACAAAACAGTTTAATCCAGGACAAAAAAAAAATCTAAAAAAATCTTCGTTTGCTGGCAGTTTAGATTCTCTTTAGTTTTAACTCACAACCTCAAAACATAAGAATTAAGTTTAGTAGTTCATAAATTGCACAACACAGCACATACTGTTGTAATCTGTGCTGCACATAATCTATATGAAGCATTAACACCAATGTTTAAACAAAATACAAAGCCACTACAGGCAGTCAAACCTCAGTTGTACAGTTTTGTTGAAGTATTTTGGCTATAGAGGTGATTTTTCACTCCTCTATTCCCATATGGTATTAATTCAATTGTTTTATATGTTATACATGCACAAGAACTAGAAGGGATTTCCTCAACCAACAAACACTGGGGATAAAAAGGTCGATGTTTATAAAAATGTCAAACTCAAAGGCTCTTCCCTGAGTTGTTAGAGGATTGCTAACAGTGAAGACTCAAAGCCTGTCGTTCAAGAGTCCTCGAGAGAGAAAAGCTAACCCTGACTTTCCACTCGTGAGTTACTGGTCGGGTCCCTCAGCAGAGCACCAGCAGCAGGAGTGCTGAGGGGAGACCAGGGAAACGTGGATGTGGTTTACAAGAGCCAGAAAGGGTGGTTGGGTGGTGCAGTTCTTGCTCACTCTCGAGTCTGGTTTGTGCTGAGGAGCTCACAGAGAAGCAGCTCCCAGTGTGGTGCCTGTGACCTTCGTGCCTCGGGCTGTTGCTGCAAGATGTTGAAAAGGGAACTGTTGTGGTTGCTCTTCCATATGCAGGGTGGCAAATGAGAAATCATTAAAAGACATCCTCAGAACCTCTTTAAAACAGGGGTGCGTGTATCTCTGCTCTTTATCTGCAACTCTGAGTATGTTCTGGAAGGAAATGCTCAGTCACAGAATGAGGTGGAAGAGTGTTAGGCACAATCCCGGCAGTGACCAACCTGCTTCCTCCCTTGCAATCAAATAAGACATCAGCAACATACTTAGGAGAAGGGAGTCAGCACAGGAGCTCCAGAGGAACAAAACTTTCAAAACTGATGTCAGTTGAAAATGTGATCTTTCTGGGTATACCTGTTGGACAAAATCTCAGAGTCTGCTGAGGCAGAAGGTTTCAGCAGGAGTTAGGAGGACCAAACTTACCTGTACTTGATGGAATTGGAAAGGGAATGCTGTGGAAATGTCTGGAGCTCCACGGTGGTGAGGTGATGTGTGGGTCTTAGCTAAGCAAGAGGACCAGGAACAGGGTCTGGTAAGTGCTTGAGAAGATGCTCCTGTGACCTCCTCTGTGTCCTGTTGTGGCTGCAGCACTAGCTCTGGGCCCAGAACACCCCGAGGTCTGTGAGACAGGGAGAAGTTTTGGTGCTCAGTAGGGTGTGCAGGCATCGACACATGCTCTGCAAAGGTTCTCCATGAGCCACAGCACAGAATCACAGAACGTCCTGGGTTGGACGGGACCCACAAGGGTCGGTTAGTGCAACCCCTGGCCCTACACAGACAATCCAAAAATCCCACCCTGTCCTGAGAGTGTTGCCCAAACGCTCCTGGAGCTCTGACAGCCTTAGTGCTGTGCCCACTGCCCTGGGGAGCCTGGTCAGTGCCCACCACCCTCGAGGGGAAGAACCTTTTGCAGATACTCAGCCTGACCCTGCCCTGGCACAGCTTTGTGCTGTTTCCGCAGGACCTGCCCCTGGTCACCAGGCAGAGGGACTGTTGGCTGTGCCAGTTCCACGCCAAACCTCCAGCCCCTCATCGCCTCCACTGACCTCGCTCCGGGGTGTCCCCAATTTTGGGGGGGCTCAGGCGGTGCCGCGTGCGGTCTGTGCCGGGGCCACCAGAGGGCGCGCGAGCCGCGGGAGCCGCTTCCACGCGGAGAAACCGGGAATGTGGGATATGGGAATGTGGGATATGGGAATGCGGGATATGGGGATTCGGGATATGGGGATTCGGGATATGGGAATGTGGGATATGGGAATGTAGGATAGGGGGATGCGGGTTATGGGGATGTGGGTTATGGGGATTCGGGATGTGGGGATTTGGGATATGGAAATGTGGGATATGGGAATGTGGGATAGGGGGATGCAGGTTATGGGAATGTGGGATATGGGGATGCGGGTTATGGGGATTCGGGATATGGGAATGTGGGATATGGGGATGTGGGATAGGGGGATGTGGGATATGGGGATGTGGGATATGGGGATGCGGGATCTGGGGATGTGGGATATGGGAATGTGGGATACGGGGATGCGGGATCTGGGGATGTGTGATATGGGGGATGTGAGACATGGGGATGCGCGATATGGGGGTACAGGATACGGAGGTGTGCGATATGGAGAGGCAGGATATAGAGTGTGGAATATGGGGGTGTAGAATGGGTATGTGGGATGAAGGCATGGGATGGAGGTTCAGGATAGGGATGAGGGGTGGGGGTGTGGGATATAGGGTACCAGGATGGGAGTGCTGGGATGAAGGCGCAGGATATGGGATGTGGGATCCTCCCAAGCCAGGAGAGAAACCGAGAGCAATAGGATGGGAAGAGCCCCCAAGCACAGAGCCGTGTTAAATCAATCCATCTGCATCACAGCAGATCCCTATCAGTGGCTACTTGGAATGTCATATTAGAGTCCAAAAATTTGCAAGTGTCATAATATATGTACAGAAAGCAAACTTGTTTAAACTTTTTTAAACAGCTGTGGCCATATATGGGTTTGAAATGTGGTTCTGGTCACAGTAAATAGAAATTTGCTATATCAGATATAGGAATTGCAGCGTAGGCAATATGAGATTCAGGTCTCATCTCTCATGAGGTGGATGGCAGATCTCCTCCTGGTGACTTCAGTCTGAGCAAGAGTTTCCCATGTACAATTAAAAATACCTGCTGCGGCATCAAAGGCCTTGAATTCTTCCTAAAATCCCAGTTTGCGTGGGCAAGAAAAATAAAAGACCTACAGCACAGTTCAAGTTTGGCCTGAGAAAGGTCAGCAGGGTCAGACCAGATATCATAGAATCACAGAATTATTTGGGTTGGGAGGAACCCTGAAGCCCATCCTGTTCCAATCCCCTGCCATGGGCAGGGACACCTTCCACCAGCCCAGGTTGCTTCAAACCCCATCCAACCTGGCCTTAGACACTTCCAGGTGTGGGATGGGACAGGCCTGCCCTCCCTCACAAGGAACAATTTCTTCCTAATGTCTAGTCTAAGCCTACTCTGTCTCAGTTTAAAATCATTGCCTCTTCTCCTGTCTCTCCCTTGTAAATAGTCTCTTTCCATCTCTCCTGTGGGCTCCCTTCAGGCACTGGAAGGCCACAATTAGACCATCCCAAATCTTCACTTCTCCAGGCTGAACAATCCCGATTCTCCCAGTCTTTCCTCATTGGAGAGGTGCTCCAGCTCTCTAATCATCTTGAAACCATATTGTGCTGTTTTAGAGTTAAACTGGCAGGAGAAATGTATCCAACTTGGAATGGGATTGCAAATCAGAATAACAATTTAATAAAAAGATCACAAAATACACTGATACAGAAGGAAAATCTGTTTGACCCACAGAAACAGCTGTGCAGCCCAGCACAGCAGGGCACAAGCAGAATGGAGCTCACCAACCCCTGTGCTAAACATCACACGGGCCCCATGAGTTCAAAATAAAAAGAAAGAAGAAACCTGTTGCTGAAAATGATGGTCAGTTTGGTCGAGAGTGATAGTCCTGGTGGGGCTCTGGTCCTCCTCTGGATCTGTCAAGTGGTCCCAGTCCCCAAACCCCAAGGTTATCTGTGTTTGGACTCATATGGGAACGCCCAGTCCCTCCCCCAGGGTGGAGAGTTTCACAGTGGGTGATTTACTCTGTGAGGTGAATCATGTCATATTTTTGGCATCCCTGATGGCCCCTGAGCAGACATGACCCCTCAGGTGGGTGTGAAGGCGCTGGTGGCTCCCCAGGGGGGAGTTATCACACCTGAGTCACTGGTGTGAAGACAGGGAAACTTCCTTATCCCACAGCAGTTCCCAAACACCCCCCTGTGCCCTGAGGGGTGCAAGCCCTGGGCAGCTGCTGCCAATGGGCCATGGTGAGCAGTTCATGGGAAAAATGACATAGAGGGTTTAGAATACACTCCCACCCAGTGACAAACTGGCCCTGGCTTCTCTAACCAGGACACATATCAGAAACCATCACACTTTCTTTAACATTTTAAGAACATCAGTTTTCAAAAAGCTAATTTTAGAAAGCCCTATAACTCTCATTAGTGGTCATTTAGAAAGGAGAGGAAACCTGTTCCCTCAAGGCTGCAGATTTCATTGACACTTTCAGGTTGGTAGCAAAACCTGTATATGGCCCTGAGAGTAATTTCTTCGTACAGATAGTTGCCTTTACATGAACAGTGAAGGAATTACTCTCTCAAAATCTCACACCTTTAAGGGGAATTTTCTGCGTAGAGATTTGGAATTTAAAGTTTTGGAATTAACATTGCTACTTTTAAAGTTTTTTATTAAAATATGACCTTCCTAGTTTCCTATTTCATTCTAAATTAGATGGTCCATGAAGGTTAGTAAGAAAACTCATGCTTATTTCTACTGAAGTGAGATACAGAAGGAAGAAGTTGATGACTGTAGAAAATTTTGACCTTTCTCTCTTCCATTCCAAGCTAAGTGCATCCCTGAGACAGATCTTCCACAGTAATGTGGTGTGTTTCCTGGTGCTCCAAACCCCTCAACAGTGAGAGCAGGGAGGGTCCCTGCAGGCTGCAGGGCCTGAGCTGGAGTGAGCAGAGCTGGGAGGGGGTGAACATGTAATGCCCACGTGCCCAGTCCCCCGTTGAGGTTAACAGGGAGAAAATCAATCCTTATCTGCCCTTTAGTCCTCTGTGGCTGGGGTTGGTTTCAGAGCTGGATACACCAAACAAAGCCCTGGCCTGAGGAGTTGTGTAAAGGAAGTGCAGAATCTGCCTATAGCTTATCTTACAGCACTGGGGAGGATTTTGGCCAGGACACTGGCCCTTCTGGAAGTTAGGGAGCTCCCTAAAATCCACCCCAAGTGCCAGAGCATGCAGACTTGTGAAGCAGCACCACTGACTTCCTGCCATCCATCATGGATATCAGATTCCTTTAAACCCAGATCCCACTCCCTCGGAGCCGACACCACAAGTGCCACTAAAGTCACCTGGTTCAGGACCAAACCTGGTTTGCAATTGGATGAAATACAGCACCTCAACCTGAGGCACCTGGGTTTGTTCCTGGGCCAGCTGAAGGTGGGGACAGCAAGCCCTTCCCTTTCACCGTGTCCCTCATGCCAAGCACAGGTACCTCCACTTAATACTTTAACCTCATCTACTGACTTATGACCAAGACTCCTATGACAGATTTTTAAAAATACATTGAAAAGCAGCCAAACTCTAGAGATTAAAACAGGTAAAGACTTTTGAGAGGATAACATAGAAATCCTAACCTGCATGGCACAATTTTATTCAGAAGAAGTGTATTCTGTGCTGCAGTGGTTTCAGCCACAGCACGTCCACCTGTCAGGTGGGAGATCTGCAGCAGGCTGCAGTGCAAAGGAAAATGCCTAAAAATAGAAGATTTAGGAGCTTTCAAACACTGAGTTTTTCACTTCTAAGACGTACTTTTGTTTGGTGCAATTTTGTTTTGGTGAGGCCAAGATGCGACCATTTCCCCTGTTCCAAGGCCAGTAATTTCTGCAGGAATGAGGAGAGATTCTGTTCCTAATCCATGTTGTAGGGGAACTTTTATGTTTTTGTACTTGTATTTTAAAATGAGATATACATGCAAAAGGTTGTTTAAGAAAAAACTGACAGGAACCTTTCATCACTTAATTGTTTTATATTGTTTGGCCTTTAATGAGAGCTATTTTATGTAATTGGCTCTCTAACTCAGTGGGTTTAACTAGCTCTAGTGGTGGTTGTGAGGGACTGAGAACTAACTTTAATATGATTTTAATAAGTATAAAACATCTTGTTAATTTTTAAATAAAATGTTTAAATTAGCCATTATTGTGTTTAATGATTTAAACATCTCCCTGCTGATCTATAAACCCTAATCATCCAGATCTGACATGGCACTTGAGAAGTAGGAACCCAAACTGACTGGAGGCTAACCATAAAACTGAAGAGTGTAAGGATCTCATTCTGTTCCTTCACTTTTAAACACCGAAAGCCCCAGCTCTGCACAGATGTAGTCATTAATTTAATTTATGAACCATAAACAGCCCCGTTCCAGTGAGCCTATGTGCACACAGTGAGTAACCTCAGCACACACCCAAGTGTTTATAGCACAGGGCTAATGGGGCATCATTAAGCCATCCTTAATTTCACCACAGATGCAGAGGGTAATTGGATTTCAGCCAATACAAGAGTGATAAGGACAGTTCTTTGTTTTCTAACTGAAACTCGTTTAGCATCTAGGAGTGAATGGTGCAGCCAGAGGTGCTGTTTCAGGTCGAGTGCAATTATTTGCTGAACTAATGCACCAACGTTTGACTTGCCATTTTATATATTTTCTGACCATCATTTGCAAAACAGATATCACCTGCAGTTTCTCCTGTCCAGCTCCACATGCATCAGGTTGTAGCCAGACCAGTTTTGATGTGAACTGGGGGACTGGAGTCCAAACCCTGTGCACACCAGCACAGCGCTGTTCCATAGCGGCTCTGGGTGGAGAAGGTTGGTTATACGTGCTGTCAGCAAGGGGAAAGTGTAATTACACTCACCTTTTAGCTGGGACCTTGCTTCTAGGGAAAGCCACCACGATTTTGACAGTGCTGGTGAAGTAGCTCTAAAACTACAGATCTTTTCATGACTAGGAATCAGTTCAGAGGAGAGGCTGTCACAAGAAATGCTGCCTGGCCTGAAACTTAATCACGTTGGTGGCTGGTTACTGTTTTGTATTTCCAAGTATTGCATCCCTTGTCTGTGAACTAAACATAAAAAAAAAAAAAAAAAAAAATTTAAAATCCTGAATGTATTAAAAAAAAAAAAAACACAACAAAAAAACCAAACCAAAACAAAACAAAACCCAGAGGGGCTTTCACAGTCTGTTTCTTACTCACTATGAGTGCTGGTTTGGTGCTCTGCAAAACAAAAGGATGCCATGGAAAAGGTGTCGCAGTCAAATGGTTGGAGACATGATTTCTCAGGGCAGTGTGTTATGCCCAGTGGTTGTGGCAGGGACAGAGATGGCACATACAGAGAATTTCTCATTTTAGGGGCTGTTCTAAAGGATATAAGTTAAATGTATTCAGATATTAGTAGTTTAGGTGTGACCTCCTTATGCTTGTAAAGAAATGGGGGACACCCAGTTTGTGAGAGCTGTGAGGGTGTGTGTAGAGGAGATATGGACGGGCAACAAACCTCGCGTGGCAGGGAAATGAATGGGCTGCAGCGCTCGCTCAAAACAAACCGCATCTTCTAAACGGCACTTTCCAAGATAATTCCACGGTCAGACTGCTCAACGAGGCCAGGTGTTCGCAGAAAATCATTTTTTAGAGGGATGCGTGTTTTAACGCTGCTGCTGAAGCTTTACCCGGCCATTAAACATAACGCATTACTCAGGGCTGAGCTATTCCCTCAGCCCTGACGCTCCTTCCCAATTAGTCCGTGATGTCACGTTTTCCACTCTCTCCGTACCACTTTGTGGATTTCCTGAATATTAAGTGCGGAGAGGAGGGAGCGAGAGAGAGGTCGCTGGGACTGACTCTCCTCCTCGGACACCCGTGGGAAGGGCAGAGGGTGCGGGGCAGGGGAATGTTCCTGCACAACACCAGGTTCTCCCGCACCGTCCTGCAGCCAGGGACGGGCAGAACCCCCAGCCCGGGACCCCCGGAGAGGGGCTTCACCGCGCAGGGAGGAGGGCGGGGAGTGGTGGGTGAGGGACGGGGACGTTTTATTAGAGTTTTAAAAAAGATGGTGTTGAGAAAACAACGAATTGGTTGTGTTTAAAAAGCATCGAGAGCTTTGATACAGAAAAAGAAAATTAAAATATCCCCAGTTATTAATTAAGTAGCGCTGAGGGGAGGCCGCGCGGCCCCCGGTCCTCCTGGACAGATCGGGATGGGAGCGGGCACCAGGACCCCTCTACTCCTGGGAGAGCCGTGACTTCGATGTGAGAACCCTTATTAAGCTGTGCCCGGCGATCCGAGCGAGTCCCCGGGGGTCCCGAATCCCGCGGGGAACGAAGCTCGGTGGGGTCTGCAATGCGGGGATCCCGTGCTGCCCTTGTTATTAAAAATATTTTCCAGACTGGGGTATTTCCAGAGGGATCTAGGAGGCGAAGAGTTTGAATTTCGCTTTTTTTTTTCCGCGTTGTGGTTGATGGGAGTCGGGAGAACTGCGGGAACTTAACGGAGGGGCCGGTGATGAGCGGAAATTCAGCAAAACTCTTCTTCCCGTCAAATCGGGGTTGAATAAGCGGAGCATAAGTATTCCCACCGCAGGGGAGAGTTTTAAATCACTGGGTGAATTGTTTTCTTCTTCATAGCAAAATTTTCGCTGGTGGAACTGTCGTGCTTGTCCGAGCTGCCCAGCTAATACAGAGGTATCTGAAGCGTTAAAGTAAGCGAAAGGAGCGTTTAAAAATGAGTTCCGCTTTTCTATAAAACTAAGATTAGAAGAGGCTCCTAATGGGACAGGCGCATCGGTACTTTCTGAAACTAGTTTCGTACATTCGTATAAAATTATTTTTTAAAAAACCTAATTCTAGAAATAGTCTGCCGCTAACAATTATATAAAGTCTGCCCCACTGCAACAAAAAAACCCCAGCAGAACAACCCAAAACAAAACAAACAAACAATCCCCCCAAACAACTGCAACAAAACAAACAAACAAACAAAAAAGCCCCTCGGTAAATGAGGAGCAATTTTACAGAGAAAGGTGATTCCATTCTAGTAGCTGGGGGGGAAGAAGTGGGTAAAATTCGGGGCCTGCAGCTTGTTCGTGTGGTTGCTTCCTAAAGACCCACGGATTTTGTCGAACTCCAGGACACTGCTGTTTAAAAAAGCAGTTGCGTGAATCTACTGCCCAGATCGATGCAAAATAAAAGTGCGGGTTTAGGTGCCTTGTAAGAGCACGGGAAATTAGACAATTTTCATTCCCCATAATAGTCGCAATAAAAAAACCAATTGCTTGTAATTTTCGCTACAGAATTTGCTTTGCAACGATTTTAAATTGCTGACTGTGAGTGCGACCGGATAGTGAAATTCATCCTTCTGTTCATCAGCACAGTATTAAAATCTTTCACTAGGAGTGTTTCCAGAAACTCTAATTTTTATTTTACTTTTTTTTTCTTTTGGTGGACTTGGGGCTGTAGGCTGCTCCCGGGGTGGATGTGGGATCCTTCGACCGTCCGTCGGAGCATGATAAACCGCGGGGAAGAAGAATCATAATGAATGTAAAATCTAAAACTATCAAAGATGATGCCGTAGGATGGAAGCAATACCATGTCTGTACCGCACTGATCCCAACCTGCTCCGAGATGGGGATGGGAGTGTTAATATTTACAATTATTCATTACTTTTGATTTATTTTAAAGAAGAAAAAAACTCAGTGGAGTGAGGGTTAATTTCTTTTACTCGCACTGTTTGTTTATGAGTGCGCTGATCTCGGAGGTGAGGTTGTTTAAACAATCCGATGTGGATTTGTCTGTTCTCTTGAATGTGGCCAAAATTCTTCTCACTTTGCTCATAATTATTTCCCTCTTTTTATGATAATAGCTCCAACGGCCTCTTTCGTCTCGGCCGCAAAAATCAGCACCTTGGCATGGAAACACCTTGTGATCTAAACAGAGCAGATGGACAAAAGATGGGCGAACGAAAAGCCACGTCAGGAAACTGGAAGCGATTTGATTTGGGATATTTGATTATTTTGAGGGCCCGTTGGCCTCGGTCGGGGCTCCCCCGAGCGCAGGTGTGCACAGGGACACTGTTGCCCAGAGATTCCCAGCAGGGATTAGGGAAAGTCGGGGATGGAGGGAGGGAGGGATGGAAGTGCCCGACCCGAGGGCCGCGCAGCATCTCGGTGGTCTCGGCGCTGCCGGTCCCCGCTGCTGCTCCACCGGGAGGGGCCCGCTGTGTGTCACGGACTCACTGGCCCTCCTATCACCGAGGTTATGCCTGAATAAATGACAGCTCCCTAGCAGGAGGGAGCATCGGGGGCCCTAATGGGGGTTCAGCCCGTTAGTGTTTCACAGAGTGAGGGACGTGATTTTAAACTGAAGAAACGTGGAGAAAACAGAAAAATCCGCGCGAAACTGCTCCGCACAAGTGGCAGTAACCATATGGAACAGGTTATATGGGAAGGCAGTGGAAGTCCAGAGCATAAATTAATTCGTTGTTGTCACATGCAGGGGTGAGTAATACAGTGAAACGGCAGCAGGACTCAAACAGCGCTGACAGGAGCAGCAGAGCGGCCTGCTCCTCTCCACAGTTCCCTGAACGCCTCAACCTACCCCTTCCTCACCACTAAATTCAAATTACGGGCCCGGGGGTTCCCGCAGCCGGGTCCTGCGCATCTACTGCCGGTACGAAGCCCCCTTCCGGGGATGTTCCCCGGCTTTGCGGGGCGCTGACTGCGGGTCCCCCCAAGCGTGTTACCGAAAGGGGACTCGCGAGAAGCGCTGGAGCCCAAGGGGAGCTGCCGGACCCTCGGGCCCCCACGGTCGCCGAGTGCTGGGACACGTCCCCCGTGGGCTGTGCTCACGGAAGGCACCCGCGGGTGACTCCCGTGGCCGTCCCGTCTTGTTTATGGATTACGGAGCGGGGCTGGGCAGGATGTCGCGGCGGCTCTGCACGTCTCTGAACAATCCCCACACACTCCCCGGCGGCCTCAGTGGCCGGGAAAACGAGCTGAAAGCTCTTTTCTTGATGAAAAATCATAAAGAAGGAGGCTGAGCTTCCCTTCCTCCGGGGATGAGCCCGACGCCCGTCCCGCTGCGTGGGCCCGATGGGCTGAGCCGGTGGGAAATCTCCCGTGAAAACCACCCACGGGCAGTCCAGCGTCTGCAGCGCCGCTCCCACCGTGGGTAGGGGTCGAGTCCAGCCCAAACCCACCCCGCGGTGGGGGGTCTCGCGGAAATAATCCCACTCTAATCCTTTAGTGCGGACATTTTCAGTGGGGATTATGAGCGTTCGGGCTCGTGCACATGAATATGGCTCGAAGCACGTCAGTAACGAGCTCGTAGGTATCTGCTGTCCTGCGTGATACGAGCTAAAGAAAATTAAGCGAATCCCGTTGTACCGAGTAAATTGTTCGTGTAAAGGCTCTAAATGCCCAGAAAAAGGCTCCACTTCGCGCTACGTTTCGTTCCCTCACCAACTCCTTTTAGATATTTACAGAGATTTGGCCAAGAGAGGGACGTCGGAGCTGAAGGAGTCGGGCCAGGGCCCCTCGACGGGCAGCTGCGACCGCCAGCGCGGCCTTCGCCTGTTCTCGGGCTGCCTCGGCTCCTTCGGGCCCCGGGACCCTCTGGTCACCCCACCGGGGTTGCCCCGAGGGCCCTGGGCCGCGGTGGTTCCGCGGGGCAGGGATGTGTGTGCCGGGGCTCCCCGAGGGTCTCTCTGGCTCCGCATCTCTCCCCATCGGTCGAGTCGCCCAGGAACCGCGGAGATCCTGCCAGGGGAAGGGGATGCGGAATGAGATGAGGATGTGGACGGGAACTAGGATGGGAATTGGAAAGAGGATTGGAATCGAAGATTGGGGTGGGGATGGAGACGGGAACGGGGCTGAAGCCGGGGACGGGGACCAGCACGATCATAATGACAGGACCGGGGCTGCGCTTCGAAGAGGCCAGAGGTTGTTCGGGTGTCTGCTCTCCCGCGGCGAGCAGAACGGCTAATTTGCTTTATATGGCGGGGGATCAGATGCTGGGCTGTAACCCCTCGTTTCAGGTACTCTCCCGCCCCGGCCCCTTCCTTCCTGCGCAGCCCCTCCCG
>VXAU01001053.1:862121-890467 GCA_013399695.1 Formicarius rufipectus | reverse complement strand
AAAAATATATTCTGTTTATAGAATAATATTAAGTATATAAGATCCAACATCATAGTCTATATTATAACACTTAGGTGTATATTTATTTTAAAAGGGTGCCAGCGTGCTCTATCCAGTTGCATAAAGTATCTAGGAAAAATTCAGTTTATTGACAGTATGGTTGGGTTTTTTGAACGTCAGTATTTAATATATTTTAAAGACCAGTACTTCATACATTTTAAAGGACAGTATTTAAATGTGTGATGGCAAAAGCTTTCACTTCCCAAGCCCTCTTCTTCTGTGGAACTGCCGCTCTTTATCCATAGAACTGAGCGGAAAAGAAGGATCCAAATTTCTTTCACTGCGTTTAAAAGAGAAAGAGCAAAGCGCCAAGACCCAGAGCAAGGGAGCAGCACGCGTTAAAATATCTAGAAATCAGTATTATTTCCGAGATGAACTATTCAGAACTATTTAGAGTAGCGGAACAGATAAAAGGCTCTTTACATCACTCACGGCTCGGTTCCGCGGGGATCAGCGAGAGTAGGGTCGGACCCTGCAGGGAGGGAGGCGATTTCATCGTGAGCTGAGGAGCAGAACCCGAAGAGACTCCCCTAAAAGTCCTTCTCCCGCCGCTGAAGTCGCTCCCATGTCACTGGTGGGGGACGGGCCGAGCATCGGGTGTGCCGGGCCGGGACCAGCGCTGGGGCCACGGGCCCAGGCCGGGAGCGGAGCAGGGATGTAGGGACCAAGTCGGTCCGGGCCGAGTCGGCTGAGGGAACTGAGCCGAGCAAGTCTGGGCCGGACCCGGGAGAACCGAATCGAGCCGGCCTAGAGGCGGCCACAGCCCACGAGGAGCAGCATCCTCGGGGATGGGCTTACTGTTCTCTCCTCGGACTCTTCCTCATAGGAAGATTGCAAGACTGTGGTTCATGGAAAGGGATAGAAGTGTTTACCACGATGAAAATATCCTGAAAAATTTCAGGAAAGGTATTCCGGGACTGTACCCGGCCCCCGCCGCCCGCCGGGTTCAGCTGGGCCTGGGCTCTATTGGGTGACACCGAGAGGAACTGTTTTGGGTAGATTTAAATTATTTTCGTTTGTAAGCCGCTCCACCCTCCTTTCCCCAAGTCATGCCGTAATTAGGGTTACCCCTAAAACTGCAGATTTAAAGGTAAAACGTGACCCTGTACTGCGGAACAGGGGGGAACCCGGGACCGGCACCCCTCCGGCTGCGGGGGCTCCGCTCCGCTTCCCCGCGGCGGTGCCGACGAAGGAGGAGGCGGGCTCGAGGTTCCTTGTAGAGTCTGATCCCCGGGACACCGAGGCACCCTGCAGCCCCGGGGGTCCCCGAGCGCTGCCCGGTGCTGACGGCCCCTTTCTCCCTTTCTTCAGCCGTGCTGAAGGCGGAGCCGGCCGCCGTGTTCAAGTTCCCGCTGGCTCCCCTGGGCTGCTCGGGGCTGGGCTCGGCGCTGCT
This sequence comes from Formicarius rufipectus, assembly GCA_013399695.1. Taxonomy (NCBI): domain Eukaryota; kingdom Metazoa; phylum Chordata; class Aves; order Passeriformes; family Formicariidae; genus Formicarius; species Formicarius rufipectus. Next base: position 889,014 of record VXAU01001053.1, on the reverse strand, counting down.
GGCCGCCGGCTCGGGGCTGCAGGGCGGCTCCGCTTCGCCCCATCTCCCGCTAGAGCTGCACCTCCGCGGCAAGCTGGAACCGGGGCCCCCGGAGCCGGGCAAGGCCAAGAAGGGTCGCCGAAGCCGTACCGTGTTCACCGAGCTGCAGCTCATGGGGCTGGAGAAGCGCTTCGAGAAGCAGAAATACCTCTCCACACCCGACAGGTAGGCGATGGCGACCCTCGGAGCGCTGGCGCGAAGCGATGGGACGGGATTCCTTTTGCTTGAAAAAGTCGGGAAGCTGCCAGCCGAGAGGAACGCTGCTGGGCTGACCGCCTCTCTCTGTCTCGCCCGCAGAATAGACCTGGCCGAATCGCTGGGGCTCAGCCAGCTCCAGGTGAAAACCTGGTACCAGAACAGACGCATGAAATGGAAGAAAATAGTAAGTGCCACTTGATCGTCTGCCCCTTCGACGTCCTCTGTCCACGTTCGACAGGATGTCGAGCGCTGCCCCGGGTGTTCCTCCTCCTGCATATCGGCTCTTGGTTAATGATGATTATGATGATAGTGGTAATAATAATAATAACAATAATAATAGTAATAGCGATGTACCCCTGGTCTTAAAGGCCAGCACCACCTGGCCTCCGGCCCTGCTCCCCATTCCCAGCCCTGTCCGAGCCCTCCCGCTGTACCACTCGGCCGCCGGGGGCGGTGGGCGGTGGGCGCAGCCCAAGAGGACCTGCACCTCAGGCGCGGTGCTGCGCTCCGGAGGACGGGAGGGAACGGGGGGTCCTGCGCCCCGAGCTGACGGCAGCGCTGTTTCACCGGGGTGTCCCCTTCCTCTGCTCCCTCCCCGCCTGGCAGGTGTTACAGGGGGGCGGTCTGGAGTCCCCCACCAAGCCGAAGGGCCGCCCCAAGAAGAACTCGATCCCCAGCAGCGAGCAGCTCTCGGAGCAGGAGCGAGCCCGGGACGCCGAGAAGCCGCCCGAGAGCCTGGGCTCGCCGGCCGAGGTCAACCAGGAGGAGTGAGGGCGAGCGCCCGTCCCGCCGCCCCGGCAGCCCCCCGGGGCCCCGCAGTGCCCCGGGCCCTAGGGAAGAGGATGGAGGGCAGCTCGGACAGAGGCTGCGGCCGCCTTCGGACTCAGGAGGTCTGGACACTTTGACCGGCCGCATCCCCGCCTTCCCCCGCCGCTTTCCGCGCCCGCGGAGCGCAGTGGCACGGCCGCGGGATTGCTGTGCGACGGCCCGAGGGGCCAGGAGGACACTGGAGCCCACCTTCCACATCTACTCGCTGTCTAAAACCCTGTGGTGCCCCTAGTTACTCGAAAACTGCATTTTATGATCAGTTTTATTATTGCGAAGATATTTACTTTATTTCAATAAAGTATTTTATGAACTATTGCTGTGAGTGACATAATGCGTTGGGGTTAATGTTTTTAAATTCTGTTAGTTTTCTTTATTGTTGCTGCTTTTTGGATTTTGTAGGGGGATTTTGTTGGTTTGGTTTTGGGGCTTTTTTGTTTTTGTTTTGTTTTGTCTTTTTTTTTTGTTTTGGTTTTGTTTTGTCTTTTTTGTTTTTTTGTTTTGTTTTGTTTGTTTGTTTTTTGTTTGTTGTTGTTTTGTTACTTGTGTTTTTGTTTGGGTTTTTTTTTGTGTTTTTGGTTTTTGTTTTTGTTTTTCCCCGCGGAGGCAGGTTAGAGATTCAAACTCAAGTTCCAAGCAGATGTACACAGAGAGAGCAAAGCGCGTTGGTACCGGGAAGATTCTTCCACCATTTTCCCCGACAACTCGGCTGCCCGTGGCCGGGAGAGGTCAAATCCACAGACTTTCCTTGGTCATAGTCGGATATTTTCGCATTTTAAAAATACTTTCATTGCTGACAGATAGATTAATTGCCTCCTGCGCCACGCATGCTAAATGATACGTTTAAAAAACGTTCTTCATGAGTGGCTGCGACGTAGCACGAAGTCTTTCTTGGTTCTTTGTTGTTATTTTCGCTCTCCTTTTTTTTTTTTTTTTTTTTCTTTTCCCCGAATCTCTGCTCCACGTTTTTCAACGGGATGTCAAATTACAGAGCATCTACCGAGACATGCAATTACCGCCATTCTGCTAAAAAAACCAGCAGCACCGCAGGGAACGGAGCGAGCGAGAGCACGGACAGCGCCGCGCTCAGCTTCGGCAATTAACGGCGGTAATTATCGCCCGCGGGTCGGGGCCCTCGATGGCTCCCTGCCCGCCCCCGGGGTGCCCCCCGGGCCGGCTGGGCGGTGGTGCGGGACGCCCTGTCCCCTAGGCGGCAGGTCCGGAGCAGCCCCGCACCGCAGCCTGCTGCGGGGAGCGCTCCAGCCCGTGCTAAGGGCACAGAGACGGCGGCTCGGTGGGTGAGGAACACACCGGACAACATCGGCGGGCTTTAACTCAAAGTAGCCCCGAGTCACCGCCGGGGGAGCCCTCGGTGGGCACGAGAGTAAATCTGCGAGGAATTCATCCCGGTCGTTCCCAATTTTTCCCGAGCTCTGACCCCTCCGCAGTGAGGCTCCGGGCTGCGGCAAGGGCCGGGGATACCCTCTACCCTGGCCTGGCTCGGGAGGAGCCCGGGGTTTTCTCCATCCCAGGTTTAATCAGCTCCCGGGATAAGCGGTGGAGGATACTGCCAGTGCTGGGTAAACAGGAAACCAGCTCATATTCTTACACTGAAAAGATTTAGGTATTTAACCAAACAATTCGTTGAAAACGTTTTGCTTAACCTGGGGATAGGGATGAAGGCTGGGAAGAGGGAAGGCGGCTGCGGGGCTGGCAGAGCCGGAGGTTTGCGGGTTCTGCGGCATCCTCTGCGCTGACAGGGCCCGGTGGGCGTGTGGCTTTGTTGCTTTATTGTCACTGCTGCCTAATGTTTCTGGCGGCTTCAGTGCACGTGAGAACAGCAGCTGGTTTTAATTAAAAGGGAGATTCACTGGCGCATTAAGCTAAATTAACAGAAGGACGAGCTCTGTCCGTTCCCGATGTCAGAGAGAGAGGGTTGGAATAGCCGGCCTTCAGTCGGTGCTATCGCGCTCGCGACAGAATATTAGTCTTTTCGCACTTGAGGAAGTGGCGAAGCGATTACTTTTTCACAGACCACGAAGGTACTAAATAGGGTAAGTTGCTTTATTGTATTTTCTTTTTCGTAGACTGCGAGCGAAAAGGGCAGCAGGGGTTTGGGATGCTCTGGTAAGCTGGTTTTCTGCCAAACTGGAGCCGAGCAGTGGGTCCGGTCCTGTCGGGGGTCCCCGGGTGTTCTCTCCCCTCGCACCGAGTGGCCGCGGCTCCCGGGACCGCGTCTTCTGCACCGGCCGCTCCGCGCTTCTCCACGGCATCCAGAGGTAATTTTTTTCTTGTTGTCTCACGGCAGGAAAAACTCCGAGGGGGCTCGGAGGAACCCTCCTCTCGCTCACGAGCAGATGCCCGAGAGCCTCGTCCCGCGTGGAGCTGACTGCGTGCCCGGAGCCTCCCGAGCTCTCCCGCGCTATTGTGCCATCTGCCACTCGGCGATTCCCTCCAGCAGGACAGAGTAGATGGGACAGGACCCAACAGCCCCGGTGGAAGCGGGCACCGCGCTGCCGGGGTAGGGCCGAGCGGCTCCCGCTGCCCGTGTGCGGGTGTGCGAACACGCTGTAAATGCGCACGCTGTACCACCGGCCCCTCCGCACTGACGGGCTCCCCGCTGGAGCCGCATGCCCGGGAGCGTTTTAGTAATGATTTTAATGATCAGCTTTCGCTTCGGGAGGAGCCGGTTACAGCGCGGAGCCCGGCTGAGGAGCCCTCCTACCTCCGCATCGATGATGATGAAACCCAGAGTTCATTCGGGCACAGGAGAAACCTATTAGAGTTATCTGACAATATGCCTAATAGGACTTTTTTATCTGTTTGTTTGGTTTTGTTGTGTATTTGTTTTGTTTTTCTTATAAAAGGACTGTATGTTTAGATATATTTATCTTTTAACGATTTCATATATTGTTTTCTGTTAAAGTTTCGTTTCCTATAATTTCCCACAGCATCTCCAGGCAGGCTGCCTGTTGGGTTGGCTGGTGTGACCCCACACCTCAGCCACAGCAGCTCGGAGCTAGGAACAGACAGGTCCCGGTGAGGTACACTCGAATGGATGGGAAGTCCATGGGCAGGGGGTAGAATGAGCTGATCTTTAATGTCCCTTCCAGCCCAAACCATCCCGAGACTCTGGGATTCTGCCTGAAAAGCAAAGGCAAGTGCTGCCAGTGACAGCCCTTTCAAACGTGTTTGATAGTATCCCCATGCATTTAAAAACAGGGCTTTGAGGCTCACCTCGACCAGCATCAGTAAACATTGTGGGCTGGAGAGCAACCACAAGGAAATTACACCAGGCCTCACCTGCACACAGGTAGATAATTTTGGTTAGTGCAACATAATTGTTTCACTTTCTTTTACCACTGTAATGAACCACTGTGAGTGCTGTTAGGCTGTGATGGGTCAGAGACAGCAGAGTCATGTCAGCCCAGACACTCAAAGGTGTTCGACAGGAGCCTTGGGGAAGCACAGTCTTGATGCTGCACTTACACCTCCAGAGGGTGGGAAACTACAGAGGAGGATGGAAGGGGGTGTGAAGTGGATGGGGAAGTATGGAGAGGTGTGGAGGGTCTGGTAGGGGGATGGAGGGGCTGTGGGAGTTATGTGGGTCTGGAGGGGTATGTGGGGGGTAGGGAGGGATGTGGGGAGGATGGAGGAGTAGGGATGCAGGGGAATGGGAGAGGATGCAAGGATATGTGGGGACTCACGTTGAGGGGAGTGAGGAGGGATGCAGGATGGAGGGTTGTTGGGGGGAGGTGTGGGGGTGATGGGTGAGAAGGTTGGGGGGGATACATAGAAGACAGAGAAGTGGGAGGTGAGATATGGGGTTTTTGAGGGGATGGAGGTGGGGGGAAAGGATGGAAGAGGGTGTGTAGGAGGCTGAGGGGTGGATGGGGAGGAATTTTGAGGGATGTGGGATTGTGAGTGAGAGGGTGCAGGCGTTTTGGTGGGACATGGAGAGGAGGAAGGAGGACACTGCAGCCTGCACCCTGCAGGTACTGATCAAACACCCCACCTCTCACTATGTGTGTTTGCTGAGCTGAAGCTGGGGTGGGTCAGGCCTTCTTGAACTTGGGAAGAAATCTTTAACATCTACCTGGGACTTTTCCTCAGTATTTTGGTCCAAAATAAAATGAGGGGATCAGTACGACCTACTGAGTTCAGTCAAATTCTCTAAAATTCATTAACTAGAATGTGAAAGTCTTGTTACTAGATGTTTGTCTTAACCCAAAACGTTGGGTTGAGATCATTGCACAGACATTACATCTGGTTGTTTCAGCTGACTTGTATGGTAGATAAAATCTAAACACTGAACTACTTATTCCCTGAAATTTGGCCTGGTAATGTGTAAATGGAGTTCAGGGCAAGTTTGCGTTGCCACACTCGTGTGGCTTTGCAGGCTGTTCCCTCTGCTTGGCTGAGGTTTGCCACGAAATCTGTAGGAAATGCGCCAGAAGCCAGGCCTGGGGACAGGGATGGTTACCTTTAATGGGCTTGGGGGTGACTGTTGCATCAGTTCTTACAGCAGACATTAAAAATACATCCTCTTGTCCAAGCAGCTCCGTGTGGATGGAAAAAAGTCACAGTTGTGCATGGACTCATCTGTTTACAAACAGAGTCCATTAAAGCATAATTACATATAACATGGGCTCTTCCTCTGCAGGATCCTCAGATTCATGGTTTACATTGCACCTATATTAACAAACCACAAAATAAGCTTGAAGAATTTTTNTGTGTGTGTGTGTGTGTGTGTGTGTGAATGAGAAGATTCCACTTTTTCTAATGATTTTTCCCTCAGAGAGTTAATTTAAAGAGCGTTAGGCAGCGCACACTCACTCTCTGAAAAGATACTGGAGTTAGTGAATTACTTTTAAAAGGAGGATACTATTCGAGGAAGAAACCCTTGAGTCAGTGTTGAAGAGCTCCCCTGCCGAGTTCAAGTACAGATAAAGTGGGATGTTCATTCATACTCAGGAGTTACTCAGGCGTGACTTGCAGTGAAAATTTATGCAAACCCCCATTAATTTAAGGCAATTGTTTCCAGCCCGATGTTTCCTAACTAGGCTGCAAACTGGCTCAAGCAGGATCCCCAGAGCTCAGCGATGTTCCACCAGGATAAAGCAAATAACGGGTAAACAGAGGCTGGAGGAGCAGAGGCAGATGTGCCGGAGTTACTCACACTGCGTGTCCGGGAGCTCTGACGTCTGTCTGGAGACACGGGATTACAGGAACGAGTAGGAGAGAGCCTCAAACACCACACTGGGCCATTTCACAGAAATGACAGCCATTTTAGATGAATGAGATGGATTTATTATGAATTATCTTCTCCAAATCTAAATCTTTTAATTTGTGTAGTATGAATATTCTGCCAGGGAAGTGTTTGGAGGAAAAAAAAAAATCTATGTATGGCAGGAGATCTCAGCAAATGCAGATCTGACTTTGTTTGGCAAGGAAGGTGCTCCCAAAATGCAATTTTTTTTCACCACAGTGAGGTCTCCAAAGGAGAGGTTGGCTGTTCAGTTTGAGCTAACAACCTTTTTCCTTCTCTGCTGCCTGACATGGTCTTAGAGAGATCCCACACTGTTAATGCTGCTACAAACGCTTTCCAAGGTGTTTACTGAAGACTAAGCACTAGTAGTTAAGAATATAATATAAATCCCAAATATTTTCAAATTATATTCTCTCTTAATTATATAATTTTCTGATATACAGAAGTGAATAACATCTTGTCTAAATCAAAATACCTTTTAATACATATTTAAAGAAAAGAATAATTTTTGTGTGTTTTCCTCTTCCTTTTGTAGAAGTGAGAGCTGGGTTGCTGAATATTTTCCTTTATTAAATAGAAGTTTGCACTGGGCCTGTTCATCCTTTGCAAAATGCTGGATGTTTGTGCCAGTCCTTGAAGATATTCTGAGACTCTTCTCAATTGCCTTTTCAAGCCTTGTTGCTGCCACACGTGAGGTTTAAAGGGTTCTCAGGGCTTCTTTTTTTAATTCTGTGGTGTGCTGTGAAATTTCCACGTTAATATGGAAATATTAACATGGAAATATTTCATATTCAGATTTCATACTGTTAATTTTAGAAGTCACAGAGTGCTTCTTGTTTCCTAGCGTGTCTCAGGAGTCAAGTGCTTGTGTACAGACCATGTGGGTAAAACTGAACACAACATGTTAAGCTCCGTGGTTATTGGAAATTAAAATTCCTTATTCACCAGTGTTTGTACTGGTAGAGTACAAGGTTCAAATATTTGCAGAAAGTGACTGTGAAGCAGCTGTAAATATGCTTCTGAATTTAAATGAATATTTGCAAATTTTTGACTAAACTGTAATGCATGTATAAAGAACAGGGGGTTTGTAGGTGTCAGTGCTTTACAATTACCAATGTGCAAATCACAGCAAAGCCCACTGGCTCTATTTTTTATTCATTTAAAAGAAAAAGTCCAACCTACTTTGAAAACAAATTCTAAATCCGCCCCCTTCAAAAAAGAAAAAAAGAAAAAACAAAAACAAAAAACACAGAGACCATCAGAAGCTTTAGATAAACACACACATTTGTGGGCCAGGGGAAAAATTGTGTGTAGTTTCACTCTGGAATTTCCAGGTGGCACGAACAGTGCACAAAGGTTGAAGGAGGAGTGTGTTGCTCAGGGTTCACTGCAAGTCGAGATCTTCCCCTGTAGCTCCAAAGAGCTCCTTCTCTGTGTGGAAGATAAGGAATTTGTGGTGGTTTTCAAAACACATCTTTTTAGCCAAATTTTGCATTTTCAGCATGAAAATGGGCTCAGTGTGATGAGGCCTCAGGATGTTTGGTTTCAAAGGGATGCAGTTTGCCAAGGTTTGGAAAGCTTGTCGAGGCAAGCACTGCTGGGCAATGTGCTCCACAGACAGTCGTGGCTCTGTCAGCTGCCTGGATACACATCATTCCAGTTGGTTTTGCTGCCCTTATTGCACCAGGAAATGTCTGGATGGCAAAGCATTCACAGATTTCCATGAAGATTTCTTGCTTGCCTTCCTAATGCTTATATTTCAGTAAAAGACTTGCTGCTGTAATTCCTGCTTGGCATTTTCAGAATTCCTTTGTGCTCTCCCCATGTCCACGCTGAAATGGAGCTGGAGGGATCCAGGAGAGAACAAGAATATGCCTTGTAGAGTATCTTTAGTGCTTCCACCCTGTTTTAGAGTGCCCAGAGATGCACATCCAGAGGAGCTACAGCTGAAGTGTGAGAGTGATGTTCAACACTAAAGCTGTAGTGTGCCCGTGGCATTTGTGTGGCCAGAAGCTGATACCTATTCTCTGCTCTACAGACTCCCAAATTCCTCTTCCCAAACAGACGTTTTCTGTTTTCAAGGTGTCTAAACACATAAAAGGCATTTCTTGCTTCCTTGCTTTATGTATACCTAGCTTTTAGATGACTGTGCTTTCCTCCCGTCCCCATTCATTTCATCCTTCCAGCAGAGCCCTTTTTACTTGACATATTTTTTAGGCTTTGAAGTGGTGCTTCATTATTATTCAGAAGAGAATGGTTTGCAGAATGACATGCAGAATGTCATGAAGGTAAGGAAGGGATCTCTGCTGTGAGCCTTTTGTAGCCTCCAGTCTATAAAACCATGTAACCTGTCGGGTTGTGCTCAACAGGGATGGACCTGGAAATGTTGCTCAGAGACATATACTGGGAGGCAGAAAAAACCCTCAGTATTGTTTTCAACTCTCATTGCTAAAGCAGTCCTAGAGTATTTTTAGGGTATGTTTATACTCTGTTAGTATTGAGGAGATCCAGTCAGAGGCTGGATGTTTTGTAATGTTGGATGGGTATGGTCATCCTGTTGTGTTCTCTTTCTTGTGTTGCAATCCTTATGTTTTTTTATGAAGGGATTTATAAAAGCAACTGACACCCTGACAGACTTTTCTGTGACTTTATCATGATGTGATCTGTTGGTCGGATATGGAAAAAAAAATAGTAAGAAAAGGTATTTCTTTGAAGCTAAATTTTTTGTATTCAGTATGGTCCCTCAGTGTCTTCTCTCAGATGAGACTAACTCCAGAGATGTTATCCCCATATGAATTTGGAAGAATTATGTTTGGGTTGGCTAAGAAAATACTACCTTTATAACCAGAGAGCCCAGCACTGGCAGGACCCAAAACTGGGTCAATGACTGTGGTACATATTTGAGTTTTCTGCCCTATTAACATTAAAAACCCCACTGTGTTTTCTTAGGCTTGGATATGTGCACTCTACAAGAATTCTCTTCTTTGACCTTACATTTACACATCTCACATTTTCCAGGTGCCTTTTTCCTAATGATATTTTTATTAGTAGTATTCATGGTCAGTGTGTCCTTGAGTGTCCACAAATCCTGCCCAATATACATTCTGTTCCTGCATTCAATGCAGATGAAACACTTCAAGGCAAAGCATAATTTCCAGGCTTGAAGATTTTATAAATAGAGCTGCTGTGCCTGGGAGATGCATCTTGTCCTCCCAAGACTGCACTGTTGGTTTGATCCTGAATCCTTACATGAACTGATTTTATAGAGACAAGAGGTTTGGAGACAATGATTGGTCAAAAGTGTCATGAATGCAGGTTTAATCCTGTTCATTTTTAACCAGAGGGATCTTTCCTTGCACTGTCCAAGTTCTTGAGCTGGATCTGGCACAACCTGATTCAGTATGTTCAGATCCCTCTAGTTTCTGTTTCACTGCAACCCTTAAGAATTGACTTGTGATGAAGAATCAGTTCAACAATCAGGAGATGAATAGTGAGATAACCCCACAGATTTCACATTCTGGCTACGCTCTCCTTTTTTCATTTCAATCTCTAATAATGTGCTGAAACAACCAAGTTTTGGTGCCTGCACCCTCAACACTTCCTTGTTGAGAACAACATTTACCCAGAGAGAGGAGTGACAGTCAAAAAGCTCAGTCTCCTAAGGCTGTAAGGGCTGATTCCTCTCTAACCATGCTTTAAGATTTGACAGAGGTCAACACTGTGCCTAGAAAAGGAGGAAGCAAAGAATGATGCTCCTCGGAGCAGTGATGCTTCTCTGTCTTGCATCTATATTTTACATCACCTGGATTTTCAGATGCACAAGAGGACCTGTACCTTGGCCTTCAGCAGGCATTTCTTACCTTTAGGTGTCATTTCCAGCCAGCTCATCCTTGGTATGTGGCAGAATGTCTGGGAACAACCTCCGTTGTCTGTTCCATGCATGAGGAGCTAGTTGCTGTTGTTTGCTTTGCTAATTTGCCACCTGATTGTTTCCCTCGATGCACTAAGGGGGGTGTTGTCACCAAGATAAAGGCCTCTTTTCTTTTGTCCCCATGCAAATCTTTGTTTTATGGAGCTCTGTCATCACTTCCCTTCACGTTTTCCTGCCCTCCTTGCGCCTGGCTAGGCTGTGCTGAGGTTCACCACACTGTTTTAAACGTGGTGGGTTTAATTTCTCCCTGAGGAGCAGCAGGGATATCCCTGCCCATGGCAGGGGGGTTGGAATGAGGTGGTCTTTGAGGTCCCTTCCCATCCAAGCTGTTCTGCCATTCTCTGATTCTATGTAGGCATGTGCAGTGGGTTTAAAACAAACCCTGGCATGATCCATTCCCATGTTCTTCCATGTATTTTATCCTGAGCTTTTCCAGAGTTCTGGATGTACATCCATGTCCATCTGTGGTACCTCAAACCCTCTGTATCAGTGTTTATTTGCAGTGAAACTCAGTCCCTGTGCTAAAATAACCCCACCTCTAATGTCTGGTGTGAATTCAGAGCCCTCTCAGGCTTTCTGATCCTCTGAGGAATCTTTCCTTGGATTCCTGAGGAAACTTTAAATGTTTTATTCCACCAGGTTTTTTATTCCACCATGAATATTTAGTTCCACCATGTTTTATTCCCCCAGGAGTTTCCCAGTTTAGGTGCTGACTGGACAATGGAGCTGTACTGTGCAGAAGGAGAAGTGAAAGCATCTTCAGGGGCCATGGTTGCAGCCCTGTTCATTTATAAAGCTGATTTGGATCTCTTTTAATTAACTGTACACATTTCATTAGTGACAAGTGTTTGCTGATTGTTTAAAAAATTGCACTGAAAACAGCAAGAATGGGAACTCCTTCCTATATATCTGGTGTTTCATCCTGTCCCTGAAGATTGCCAATGAATTCAGAGATGTTCTCCATGGTCAGGTGGCACAAAAAACTCCATAAAAACCAACCAAAAGGGAGAAGAATGTGGAAAAAATTTCTTGCAGAAGTAAAGGTGAAAAAATTGCCCTCCAGGTGTTCGGGATTTATTGTGGCATTTATTTTATTTTATTTTATTAAATTTTATTTTATTTCATTTTATTTTCAGCCTAGGTGATAAAGTGCATTAAAAGACTGGTGAGGAAGATGAGACATTTTGGTGAAGTAGAATTTTTTTCATGTCGACTGCTTTGTGTTGTACAGTTTTGAGTGGAAATAGATTTCAGGGGTCTTCATAAATACATATATATTAATATATATATTCAGGTGGATTTTTCTCAGAAGATGTAACTGAGGATCAGAGTTTAAGGCCAAGACTAGTGGAGCCAAAGATAGTTTCTCCTGCTGAGGAGTAAATTGCAGGCGATACAGTTGAATGTTTGAAAACAACTAAACCCTCCCTCCACCTTCCCCCCTCCAAAAAATCCATCTATGTAAAAGAAAATAAAGAAGAAAATCCAAAAATAACAGTGGAAAAACCTGACCCAAATTTTTGAACTTACGAAGCAAAGATGGTGTCATCTCTGTTTATGAAACCCAAAAACTCTTCCTTAATAAAAACAACCCTTGAAGACACGTGGCATCATTTTTTTTTGGTCAGGAGATGCAGTAGCATCCTTGAAGTGAATTGCAGGTTTGTCATGGGATTTAATGAGGATAAGATTTTACCTCCTGGCTCTGAACAGGGAAATCTAAGCATTTATCCTAAATAAAAGGAGTTTCTTTTCAAAGTAGGAAGACAAACAAAATTCTTTGGACAAAGATGTGAAGAAATAACACATAAGGACAGTTATACATTTCCTTACATGTATGTTATGCATCTTTCCTACAAGTTTCCCTACACCCAAGTACACTCATCACACACCTGTGAAATGCAGCAGAAGTGATACTGTAACATCAACTGAGTATATTGAAAACTATTTTAATTCCTAAATTCTTACTAAGAGTATTTATTAGAAGCTAAAAATCAAGGTAGAAACAGGGGAGTTGCTCCAGCTGTCTGAGACAAATTAGGATGTTTGTTTTAGTGATGTGGGTATTTATTTGTACTTGATAAGAACGTGTTTCTGCCTTTTTCAGAATCACACCTCCAGATCTCTGTGTATTTATACACCATGTGAGATGGCTGATCCTGCTGGTAGAGCTTTACTTGCCAGGTATGAGGCTGTTGGAGGCTGTTTCTGCAGCAGATGAGACTCTGTTCAACCTTAATAAGCCGCAGCACCTCTGCAAGGTCCTTGAAAGAGACAGAGCCAGAGCCAGAGCCAGCTCCCTCCATACAAGAAAGAGGAAAGACATCTGGTTTTCTATTATTCTTCACATCTTGTTTTGTTAATGCCTAATGCAGGAGTGGCCAAAAATCAAAGTTTGCTTGATTAACTCAGCTGCTACACCCAGAATGATTCCAGCATTGCACCTGAAGGTTTCGGTGTGGGGACACCTCCGGGTGGAAGTCCTTTTAACCGCATGCAATACGATTAAAGAGAGATTTATGGTGTGGGCTGGAGTGGACACCATGGATACCATGACTCTAGGGTGAAATTTTGATAGGACAACCCAACCTGGAGGCCGAAATGTAGGACAGGACCAAGTAAGGCCATCAGAGGAGGTGGCAGAAGTGTGGGCTCATTCTGCAGCCAATTCACAACCTTACCCCCCGTGGGTTTGCACCCAGGGGTCTGGGAGCACAGGCTGGCACCCAACCCTGCAGGGGGTTCCCATGGAAAGGACTAGGTTTAGAACTGTGTCCAGCAAGGCTGAGACTGCTGAACAGCTGTGCTGGTTTAGAGTTAAACTGGCAGGAGAAATGAATCCAACTCACAACGAGACTGCAAGTCAGAATAACAATTTAATAGAAGATTACAAAAATACACTGAGGCAGAAGGAAAATTCATTTGTGCCACAAAAACACCAGATGTACAGCCCAGCACAGTGGGGCACGAGCAGGATGGAGCTCACCAACCCCTGTGCTGAGCACCATGTGGGCCCTGAGTTCAAAGTAAAAAGAAAACAAGAAACCTGCTGGTGAAGATGATGGTTGCAGTCCAGTGGCAGCCTCAATCCAGTCAGGGCTCTGCTCCTCCTCTGGATCTGATGAGAGATTCCAGTCCCAAAACCCCAAGCTTATCTCTGCTTGGGCTCAGATGGGAACGCCCAGTCCCTCCCCCAGGGTGGGGAGTTTCACAATGGGTGATTTACTCTGTGAGGTGAACAATGGCATATCTTTGGCATCCCTGGTGGCCCCTGAGCAGACATGACCCCTCAGGTGGTTGTGGAGGCAGGCGAACTTCCTTCCCTTCCAGAAGTTCCTAAACACCCATCTTGTACCCTGAGGGGTGGGGTGTGCCCTGGGCAGCTGCTGCCAATGGTCCATGGTGAGCAGCTCATGAAAAAAATGACACAGAGGGTTTAGAATCCACACCCACACCGTGACAAACTGATCCTGGCTACTAAAACCAGGACAACAGCAAAGCAAGGGCAGGAGCTGTATTTATTTAGGAGCTGTGTTGCTTCACCGAGGCTGTGTCTGCATCCTGTAGTGAAATGCTCCACAGCAAGTTTTACTTTGGATGCCCCACGTGCCTGGGAGCAGGCTCAAAGGCCACAGTGTGCCACAGAAATTTTGGTGCCCTGGAGCACTGAAAACCTTCAGGTGTCTGGCCTTGCCTAGAGAAACAACAGTGTTGTGTCTAAGCTGGTAAGCCCAGCTCAGATCGTGGAGGTGAGTGTTGTTTGGAGGTTAAAGGAGGCAGAAGGAACAAGTAAAGATGACAATGCTGTGCTTATTTTTATTTAATGGCCTGACTAAATTTCAAGTCTGCTGCAAACCTCACATTCAGACTGAAATTCTGCAGTGCAGGGACACCCCAAAGTGATGCTGGATATTAGTGTGTTAGAAAAGAAGGAAAAAGAGAAGGGGGGAGGGGTAAGAAAGAAGAAAAAGGTCTTCAGGAGTTTAAAATGGGGTTCTGGTTTGTGTTGGATCCTTGGGCTGTAAGCTTAAAACTCTCTGGTCCACCTGAAGGATCAAAAGTGTCCTCAAGCCCTTAAATAGATGACTCGGAAATACTTGAAATGTGTTTCATTTTATGGTAAGTTTAACGTTTCTAATCTTGGTGCAATTTACAATTACAACAAATATCACAAAAATTAATGTGGCCACTTCAAATACAAAGCAACGACAAAGTGTAATCTGAGAAAATTTTATCAACATGCAATTTCCTTAACAAAAACATCAATGTATCATTTCAGCATGCTGAGAAATATTTAGCTTTTGGGACAGCAAAATCATTTGCAGAGCGTTTTAACTGCTAAATAAATATTTTACTGGTAACTTCTGAGGCATCATAAATGCAGTCAATATAAACAAAGCAATGTGGAAATCAGCCCCAGCCTGAGCTCAAATAATGTTTGGCTGGTTCATGGCAACACAGGACTCTGGGATGCATTTGGCTGGGCCTCAGTGCTTGGAAAGGTCTGACTTCTTCCTGCTATTATAAGCAAGTTTGCTGAGTTTATTTGGAAGTTGTGGCAGTGGGAGCCACAGTGAGCTCTTAGGACTAGTGATGCAAGCAGGGACTGTTTAATTGAAACTGCCTTTTAATAGTTAAATTTTAGTTTTTAATTGAATCCAGTGCTTCTGAGGAATATGGGATTTGCAGCCTTGGAGGGAGAGGTTGTCTGCTTGGCTGAAGAACAAGAGCATCAGGGTTTTGGAGGCTCAAACTTCCTCAAGGGTCTTGGCCAAAGTGCCTCACTGCATCGTTCTGGTGTCAGTCACAGAACCACAGAACATGCTGAGCTGAAAGAAACCACAAGGACCATCCAGCCCAACCCTCAGCCCTGCACAGCCCCATCCCCAAGAGTCACTCCCTGTGCCACAGAGGATCATTGAAAGGCTCCTGCAGCTCTGGCAGCCTCGGGGCTGTGCCCACTGCCCTGGGGAGCCTGGGCAGTGCCCACCACCCTCTGGGGGAAGGACCTTTCCCTGAGATCCCCCCCTGCCCCTGCCCTGACACAGCTCCAGCCCTTCCCTGGTGCTGTCCCTGGTCCCACAGAGCAGAGATCAGTGCCTGTCCCTCCTCTGCCCCTCCTGAGGGAGTTGTTGCTGCCATGAGGTATCCCCTCAGTCTCCTCTTGTCCATGTTATCCGTGCTCTCCTCCCTGATTGCCCAACTGAAATGGCATTTTAAGGCTGGTTTCAGAAAGGTGCACCAGGAAAGATCTCTGGAAATACAGCAGACACTTGTACCACAGTGCACTTGAAGAAATAGTTATTCTTTACCAGGACTGACTTTCCCATCCTTCTTCCCAAAGATAACATCAAATCTGAGACTTAACCTTTCCTTTGTATGGATGTGCCACCTTTAAAGTGGTATTTTATACCTAAACAGAGTGATATTTATCTGCTCTCCAGTACAACTGCTCATTTTGATTTGTGTGCCATTGTTTCTGTCTAATACGCAATAGTATCTAAATTGAATAGTTATTGAATATATAATTTATTACATATTTATTGAAAAGTATGTTACCTATATGGCATATCAATGTAATTTCTTAAAGGATTTCTGTTAACATTCAACAGCTTTGGTGCTTTATTGGATTCTTGCCTGTTTTGATGGAATTTTCCACCTGCTCTTTCAAATGTCTCTGTTTAGCAAGTAAATTTTGAGGTGAGAATAATTCATTTGAGCTTAGGAAGAGTTGACTTGCTAAGACTGCTGCCTTTATCACTTCAGCTTCTTGGATTTGTTTTATCTGTTTGCTAAAGGTTTGGATTTCCCAGAGGTTAATTTAAAACTTGTTTTGTTTTTAAATAACTTATCATAGAGTCACACAACTGTTTGGGTTGGAAGGGACCTTAAATCTCATCTCATTCCGCCCCTTGCCATGGGCAGGGACATCTCCCACCAGCACAGGTTGCTCCAAGCCCTGTCCAACTTGGCCTTGGACACTTCCAGGGATGGGGCAACCACAGCTTCTCTGGGAAACCTGTGCCAGGGCCTGCCCACCCTCCCAATAACTCAATAAGAAATTTTAGACATTTTAAATAAATAAATATCAGTTAGGTAGTTTAATGTATCTTCAACCCATCTGGACACAAGAAATTTATTACTATGATTTAACTTCAGACAACACTTCAAGAGTTTTGTTAACAATTTTTAGCACATTTGCCTCCTGCTTCTGGGACCATATTTTAATATTTGAAATAGTAATGGTAGCAAAAAAAATGGAATTTATCAGGCTGAGGTAATGACTTCAGAGTGAAGTTTGGCCCTTGTCAACAACAAGATTCTTCAAAACTTAAAAGTCATCAGTAGAGAGTCAGAGGTGAGATGGTGGAAGAGTTTGGTGAAGAATCGCCAAAGTTGTTGCATGGATTACAAATGGCCAGCTGAAAATCATTGCAAAATGGGCGTTCTCTCCAAATTCACAAATTAATGTGTGTCCATGTGGGTCTACCAGGAGTCTTGTCAGCATCTCCCTTGGAAAGGGTTGGAGTTCCCTCAGCTGCAGCTGGAAATCCAGGCTCAGTTAAGGCTTGTTGGCTGAGAAGTGTCAAGGAAGGAGCACTCCTGCTACCTGCATCTCATCAGTCCTTCTGCAGCTCCCCCAGAGCCTGGCAGGGCGTTTGGTGTGTGGTTTGTTCCTCCCTTCAGGGATTTGGAGCTGCTCTCAACTATCCATCTATCTGCTCTGTATTACATTGCTGAGTTTAATCCTGCTTTTCAATAAAGCTGGAGCCTTTCCTCCCAAGGAGAGAGAAATTAAGAGGATTAGTAAATCCCTTTTGCCCTTCAGGAATGAGTGTCTCTCCCAGGAGCTGAGGGGTTTGTGCTGGTTAGAGACAAGTAGAAAATAAAACTCCTGTGTGGGAAAGTTGTGGTGCTGCCTTGTGTGTGCCCCTGCTGAGCCACCTGCATCCCACCTGTCAATGGCTTTATCTGGAATGAGTTTGGGAATACATCATCTAAGAATGAGCTGAGAGCCACCAGGTTGGGAGGTGAAGACTTAAGTATGGATTGTGATGAGCCAAATTGTCATTACCCAAAAAGGATCACAGAATCATCAAGACTGGAAGAGACTTTCAAGGTCATCCAGTCCAGCCGTCAACCTGGTACCAGCACCGTGTTGACCACCAAACCATGGCCCCCAAGGGCCACACCAGAGACAGGTACTCCACCACCTCCCTGGACAACTCATTCCAGTGCCTGATCACTCTTTCAGGGAATTTTTTTTTCCAATACATGCTCTGAACCTCCCCTGGTCACTGCCTTTGACTGCTCTGATTGTGTTTCTCTGTGGAGAAACTTCTTCCTTTCCATTCTCATTGAAATCAGGGAAAGAGGGAACAGGCTGATGGGATTTAGGACCTTCCAGTTGAATGCCGGGATGTGGAATCCAGCCATGTGGCACCTGAGTGCTCAGTAGGGGAGGCACAGGGGCTGTGCTGTGACTCCATATAATATACATCTGTTCATGTATGTATCTTACAATAATGTATATAAAGCAACACATTTGTTTGCCATCTGAACAAATACTTTGAGTTTTGAGAGCTACAAGTGAGTTGGGGTAACTTTACCTTGTGTACAGGGCATAACCCCATTTAATTCATGAGACATTAAATATCTACTACAGGCTGTTGTGATTTAGATTAGTTTTGTTGGTTTTAGTAGTATATTTAAAGGATAAAAAGCTCTGTCTTTTTTTAGCAGCACATTGGAGTGAGCAATTTCCCCCAGCAGGATTAAAATCATCAGAACAATGCTGTATTTTACAGGGGGAGATGAACACATATTTATTTCACAATGCATCTATCACAAGTGTCTGGGAAACACATTCTTGTGTTCATAATTGTGTAAAAAAAAATGGGGCAAGAGTTTATTTAGTCCAAAATCCATTTAAATGGTGTATATTGCTAGGGTTTCTTGGTAGTAACTGCAATTTAATTCTTGCTTAAAAGGATTTCTTTAGATTAATTGAACACACAGGAAGAAGCCAACAATACTGTTCCTCACAAAAGAAACAACTATTTTTAGGCATTTGCTTAAATTCTAGGTGGCTCTGTTCCTGCTAAACCTCAGCCTTTACTTTGGCAAAGATCCCATTTTAAAACACACTCTCCAGTCTGGGGACTTGAGCAGGACTGAGGGTTTTGCACGTGTTTAAGGGCTTGGCAGGGTAAGTTTTAGGGAAGGTTTTTGCCCAATTAGGGCCATCAGTGGCTGGTTGAAGTTGATTGAGGTTTTTGCCTGTACAGGCTTTAGGCTGACACTTACAGCTAGATTGGCTTTACTAAGCAACTGCTGGGTAATATGTGACTTAGGCTTAATGAAAAATTAACAGGACATCCTGGTAATTGTACCCAACTGGATGCTTTTCTTACTCTTCCAGATAATTCAAGTTAAAGTTTATTTTAACTACTGGGAAAGACATCTTTGTTTTCTATAAGAAATATTTGTGTGCCTCGACAGCTTGGGTTGTTCTTTTCATATCCTAATATTTTCATTCAGTAGGACTAAAAAATAGGTACAGAAAATTAGATGTACATGTGAACTCAGGGTGGTGGATGTGGTATTATCAACCACCTTAACATCTTACTGGAGCTTGTGGGAATTAAACTGAGAACTCCACATATTTTCCCCTTGAATCAGTTTTTTTACAAAGCCGGAGAAAAGGGTGAATAATTTGCAGCACTGAAAAATTATGATCTGTTTGCTACATAAATCTGGGGATTTAAATAGGATTTGGGGCGCATGAATATGTAGATCTTCTGATACTGCTGGGTAACTGTTTTTGAACTTTGTCTTCCAAGTCTTTTCAATGCAAAGGTTGTTACCTGTTGACTGTGGCTCCTTGTAAATAAAGTATTGGGACTTAATATTGAAAATATTAAATATTTTAAAATACTGTAAATTATGTATCCTTTCTTTCAAGCTCCTTGTTAGAGCAGAAGTAATGAATCTGTATCTTCATAATAAAGTGCTGTGTTGCTTCTAATATTTCAAGGGCCACCACTCAGAAAAAAGCAAATTAAAAAGGTGAAAGTACAGGGCATTTGTGTTTGAGTTTATTTAATCCTGGGTTTGGGACATGACACCAAGCAGTTTGGTGAAAGTCTGAGTTTATTACAAAATCCCCGTTTGCTGCAATGAAAAGTGCTGATTTCTGAGGAAATGAGAGAAGAAAACCAGCTTTCATTAGATTGTTGACCAACCTGAGAGGTTTTGGGATGGGGTATGTGTGTGTATGGGAGACTGAAGGAGGAAAAGAATTCATTTCCCCATCTGTTTCTCAAACCTAAAATGTGTCTCATCATTTCCAGTCAGATACCACATTCGGTAAAACCTCTCAGTGTGTCAGGCACTGAATTTCTGAATGGCATCACCTGGTATAAGGTACTTGATTGTTATTTCCCACTGGTTATAAAACTGTCAATCCCAGCTCAAAATCAGGACTCAGGCCCCTGGGTCTCATTAAACTGCCTTGAGAACAATCACAAAGCTTCTTGACACTGCACTTCTTTTGCTTGTGATTTTTAAGCTGTGCTTTTTAAAGCTTCTCTGTGCTCTTACTATTCACTCTGTATCACTGAGGGTTAGAAACTTATACCTAATTAGGAAAAATCCCCCACACCCTGAATATATTGAGATTCAAGGTAAACTATTACAGGCAGTATTGTGGCAGTCCTTAGAAATAAGGGAACTTCTTCGTTCACCTGGAGTCACATTAAAATTTATAATATGACAAGTGTGATTAAGCAAATATGCAAATCTTTCTAAAATTCTATGGGATGACAGGAAAAAAAATCCCTTAGATTCACTTTTAAAATATGTCCATCATTACTCTGGTGCTTTATTTCATTTTTCACTTTCGGCTCCCTGCCTCTTTCAGGAAAATCCCACAGTTTGCCCATGCCAAGAAGGAGTTTTTGGAGAATTCTTTTGTGTCCAAAGTCATGAATTCTGCTTTTCTGGGATCTGCCTAATAAAGGTAGCAACACATAATTGTGGGGATGTTATGAGTTTTCTCTGATTAACAGGTGTAAAATTCATAGGTAGGAAACACTAAAATGTTCACAGTGGGTTTTAAACTGTGCTTAGAATTGATGTTGGAGGTGTCAAAAGTGAAACTTCCCTGCATCCCTGAAATTCTAACTGCAAGCAGCCCAGGAAGTTACTCTTTAAATACAGAATAGAAATCTGACGCAGTTCCCCCCTCAAGAAATTTGCAGAATAGAGTAGGATTAGTTCATGGTGAATTTTACTGCACAAATAGTCTGCTTTTGCCAGAGAAATGATGTTGCTGCACCTGTGTCGTGCTACTGAAGAGAGCTGAAGTCGGAGGGAAGCAGCTCATGGGGCACTCTGTGTAAGCACTAATTTAAATCATCTCTTCTGTCTTGACAGTCTAGTTAACACATAGTGTTTTCTGGCTGATCTATCCCAACCCTTTCACTTTAAACATTGTATTTATCAACCCTTTATTAAACACACAAAACAAGACCACACTGGCCAAAACCTGTCACAGCACATTTTGTTGTCACAGTGCATTTTCTGTGTGCTGAGGAATGAGAGTCCAAGCCACAAAGTCGGCTCATTTCAGCCTCAATGGCTTTTTAAAAAGCTTGCAGCTTAAAATAATACATTATTAAGGTATTCAGACTTGTCAAAATTAATAATTAATATAACATTTATTTTCCCACACACATACACAGAGTCTTTTATTATTCCCTTCACTCCTTTGCATCCCAGCCAGGCAACTCTGAGTTTTAGCCCTCTCCTGTGGCAGGAGGGAGCCTGGGAGGCACTGCTGCCTTCAGGACCATATACCTGATCCATGGGTCCACTAAAAATAACGTTAAGAATGTAAATTTTCAGAGGGAGGGATATATTTATTTTTAAAATCTTGGAAGAAATTTTTTCTAGGGAAAAGGGAGCAAATTCACAGGTGATTATGAATTTATTCAGGCCTGTTTTAATAAATAGGACTGATTAATCAAACATCAGGTGAAGTATGGAAGTCTGTGGTCTGTTGAAAGCAGGGATTACATACAATGTGTCCTACCTACAGAACAGTTTCTGGACTCAGGACTCAGAGAGAGCAGAGCATGAAAAGTACAGTTCACCCAATAAATCTGAATTTTTCACTACAGTGTAGGGGTGGCAGATTCCTCAGCAGGAATAAATACAAACGTATCAGTAAAGATTGCCACAGACAGCAGAAGACTTGTTCTAGGTCACACACAACCCAAAACCAAAGCAAGAAACTCTTTTGCAGAGGTTCTTGCGGTACCCCAGAAGATAACATTTCTGTCCCAGTCATGCAGTGACTGGAGGAGTTTTGGAAGCATTTTCCAACCAAGCCAATAGTCCAAGGCCCTGGAAGTCTGCCCAGCTCTCTAAAGGCTGTACTACTGTGAGAAGCTCTCATTTCACCACGGTAATGTTTCTGATGGTCCTTCCCAGTATGTGCCAAAATCTGCTGTGAAGATGTGCCTGGTACTGAGTGAGAGTCCAGTGAAACACTCCAGCTTTTGGTCAGTTTGGCCCCCAGGTTTGGGACAACAGGACTTGATTTTTGGACTTTGCATCGTGGAGGGAAAAAGATTTGGCAATTCACAGTTTATCATCTTTTTGGTCTCCAAGTTGGACAAAGAATGGCAAGTTTGCCAAAACTTCACTGCTTTGTGAGTTTCCTCGAGGGCAGAACCCCATGGGTGCCAACCCGAGGGAAGTGTTGTGGAACATTCCAGCACATCTGCACTAGTGTTGGCTGCACTGAGTCAACAGGATGTGTAGAAATCAAGGAAATAAGAAAGAAAGTGATCCAGTGATAGGGTTCTCTTCCAGCATCCTGCTGTCATATGGAAGTCATCTCTGGGGGGGATTTTAGCAGCTGTTGCCATCTTTATTGCTAATTATACATTACTCATCCTCATTCCTGATGGTTCTTCAAATCTGTGTCCTTAAAAGCGTTTCAGACAAAAAAATGCAGCTTCTTGCAGAAGCCCATTGGTGATTTTACTACAGAATTACTATACATAGTAGGTATTTGCTACACACACTATATTTTTATATATATCTACACTCTACATTGTTATTTATTATAATAATAGAAATATCAGAAAAATAAACTGATAAATTTCGCATTAAAATATGAAGTATCTGTAAAAAAACCCAAAGGAATGGGAAAGGATTTTCCTATTTTCCTGTATATTCAGTTTTTCTGATTGCTCCTGTAGGATCAGTGCTCGATGTCAAAATGGTTCTAAATTGATTCAGCATAAACTTTCTTTGGTTCAAGTTGATTTAACATAACTTTTTTTCTGTTTTCACCTCATACCAGCAGTGTTGATGCTGGATGGAGTCTCATCTGCCATGGGGCTTTAAGTTTTAGTGGGATCACATGTCACTTACCCTCCCAGGACTTTCTCAAAGCCAAAGCTGGAATAAATCCACTGGACCCCAACAAAGTCAGCAGAGATGTGATGCTGCCCTTGGTAAAGGAGGAGCTTCATGTCACTGACATCCTTGGGGGATGTTACTGATTTCTGGCAGTCAGAACTGGCCCACCAGTTGTTTCCAAACCAATGTGGCACCAGGTCACTGCTCTGGATTTTGGATTTTGGAGTCTGGCCAGCAAGGCAGAACCACCCCTGGCACCTCTGTTGGCTCTTAGACCAAAGGGAACTTCCTGGTAGCAGCTGAGCCCAGACTTTGCCTTCATAATGTATTTAATAAATTCAAATTAATTAAATTGTGCTTTTAAAAGTAGGTGATAATTCTCTCCTGCTTGTTCTGGCATTTTTTGGTATTTTCCTATTAAGAAACAAATTTCTAAAGAAATATGATAACTCGGTGTCTCAACAGAAAGAAATGTTTTCCTAATAAAATTAGAAAGTTAATTTCAGGAAGATAATTTGTTTCAAGAATGTGTCAGAGGGTGCAAAGATCTCACTAAATGAGACACAGGAAGCTTTGTAGTAAGTATGCTGTTAAGCATCAACAAAAAGAATTGTTAAAGAGAGAAAAATGTCTTAAAATAGATGAGATGGGGGGCCAAAAAATGGCTTTCCCCTAAATAATGTTGTTGGTAAATAAGTAACCATATAGATTTCAGACTTAACACCCATTGCAGGTTTGTCTATGCAGCCTGAAAGGTATAATGGGTATTTGGCAAGGTAACTCATGTGTTGAATCAGATCCTATTTACTGTTCCAACAGGAAGGTGTTTGCCAGGCCAGGTTTCCCTGTGCATGGCAGACTGTCTCCTCTGGATTTGGAAGTCTTGAATGAGAAATGTTGGTGCTTTTATTTGTGCCTGGGGAGTTTTTATGAAATTATTTACACACATGAATATAAATATGAGTGACTTTGGTATGGCACTGCAATCCAGTTTTGATGAAAAATAACTGCACTGCTCTTTAGCATATCCTGTAAAACTTAAATACTGGCACTGTTTAGTGGAGCATAGTGCAATCTTAGATATGATATTTGTGATTGTCCTCTCTGCTCTGCACTGGGGTGGCCTCACCTCGAGTCCTGCATGTGGTTTTGGACTTAGAGAACACCCAAAGGGGGGACACGGGGATGGAGAAGGGCCTGGAGGGGAAGGTGAGAGGACACTGAGGGCACTTGGGGTGTTCAGCTGGAGAAGAGGAGACTGAGGGGACACCTCATGGCAGGGACAACTCCCTGGGCAGGGGCAGAGGAGGGGCAGGCACTGATCTGTGCTCTGTGGGACCAGGGACAGCACCAGGGAAGGGCTGGAGCTGTGTCAGGGCAGGGGCAGGGGGGATCTCAGGGAAAGGCTCTTCCCCCAGAGGGTGGTGGGCACTGCCCAGGCTCCCCAGGGCAGGGGGCACAGCCCCGAGGCTGCCAGAGCTGCAGGAGGGTTTGGATGACGCTCTAGGACACAGAGTGTGACTCCTGGGGATGGTCCTGTGCAGGGCTGAGGGTTGGGCTGGATGGTCCTTATGGGTCCCTTCCAATTCTGTGATATGTTTTCCTAAGTGACTGAATTACACAAACGAGATTCTTAGAAAACCAGGATGCTCTGAACACTCTGAACAAAAGAAAAAAAAACTTTCTTTTTTTTCCCTAACCGTATGCAAACCCTTGTTATTAGTTTACCTGAGGATTAAGGGATTTACATTACAGGTACAATTAAACTTGTTTTCCAATGACTAACTTGTCATGGGAATTTCACATTCACCTACAGCTCCTGGAAACTTCCTGCATGTCTGCATCTGTAGGACAACAGCAAATGTGGCCTCTTTGCTGTCACCCCCCTTTACATAACCTGTTACCCATAAGTTTGTAATAAATAACTTCTTTTTAAGAGAGTCATCACTCAGAAATAAAGGAGGAAAAGACAAAACTAGTGTTTCTTAACTCTTACAAGTCTCAATTTCTCTGTGCTGCCTTTGTGAATGCTCATATCCTTGGCTGATACACTTGAAGCAGAATTGATAATTTAGGATATAGTTGATGTCCCCTAATTGGGACTCAAATTACTAATGGTATACTATACAAATGCTTTACTAAGAGTTACTGAAGCAACAGGGTTTCCCACTGTGTTCACTGCAATGGTGTCAAATTTGGGAGCAGAAGGGCTGGATGAGTAGCGGCTTTTTGCTCTGTCTGCAGTTACACCAGACGGGGACTGGGAAGGTCTGTACATCTTTGTCCTGAATCCCACAGCCCACACAACATGTGCACCTTTTGCAGGGCCTATGGAAATCCCTGCAGACCAGAAATGAAAAGGTTAACTGTGGCCCAAAGAAGGTTGGGTGGCGGAAGCCAAGAAAACCATTCCCAGTCCAGAAAACTGTCCAGTCGTTTGTGCTAAGGAAACATATTTGCTTTTTCTCTCACCTTATAATGGATGCTGGTATTAAGGTGACCGCACTGCAAATCCTCTCCAGATAGTTTGGGCAAGGATCAGACTAACTCTAGCAAACGCTGGTTGGGGCCCAGAGTGATGCAAAACATTTATAAAGAGATTTTTTGGCTAAGTTCCTCCAATTTGGATGTTATGGAACACAAATTTGGGTTGCAATCCAAGAAAAGTGCCTTTTGCACACACATTGTAGTGTCAGAATACTCTTACTGGAAAATGCAGCTTTGAGGTGGCCTGCATTAGGATTTTTAGACAATACAAGCTTTGGAAATGCGTAGCTGTGCGTCAGAAAACATAAAGATTGTGGCTGTGGTGGTGGCTTAGCATGGGGCAGAAAGATGAGCACTTTGGGTGGTGTAAATTTGCAGCTGGAGCAATTTACGTTGGAAATAACCGGTTGAATGGACAGTTGGGAGGACTAAAGGATGCTCAGTCCACCTGATTGGACATGTCCTTCTTGCTGGTGAATAGAGCCATTACCTCACTGGGAAGGGAACATTCCCTCAGAGGGGGTGGTTTTGCTCCATCTCTTCTGTCCTGGTTAGAGCAACCAGGACCAGTTTGTCACTGGGTGGGGGTGTGTTCTAAACCCTCTGTGTCATTTTTCTCATGAACTGCTCACCATGGCCCATTGGCAGCAGCTGCCCAGGGCACACCCCACCCCTCAGGGCACAGGGGGGTGTTTGGGAACTTCTGTCGGATAAGGAAGATTTCCTGTCTTCACACCTATGGCTCAGGTGTGAGAACTCTCCTCTGGGGAGCCACCAGCACCTTCACACCCACCTGAGGGATCATGTCTGCTCAGGGGCCATCAGGGATGCCAAAAATATACCATTGTTCACCTCACAGAGTAAATCACCCATGGTGAAACTCCCCACCCTGGGGGAGGGACTGGGCATTCCCATCTGAGCCCAAACACAGATAAGTTGGGGTTTTGGGACTGGGATCTCTCATTACATCCGGAGGAGGAGCAGAGCCTCAACAGGACTGAGACTGCCACCAGACTGCAACCATCATTTTCACCAGCAGGTTTCTTGTTTTCTTTTTACTCTGCACTCAGGGCCCACGTGGTGCTCAGCACAGGGGTTGGTGAGCTCCATTCTGCTCATGCCCCACTGGGCTGGGCTGCACAGCTGTTTTTGTGGCACAAACGGATTTTCCCTCTGTATCAGTGTATTTTGTGATCTTTTATTAAATTGTTATTCTGACTTGCAGTCTCGTTGTGAGTTGGATTCATTTCCCCTGCCAGATTAACTCTAAACCAGCACATCTTGACAAAGGCGTCCCTCATTCCTGGAGTGACCCCCTGGCCCTGCTGGAGGGAGTGGGCTCAGAGGCAAAGTCTCACTGACTCCAAGAGAGGGAGACTCCCCTGCTGCCTCCCTGTGGAACTGCTCAGCCTGCAGCTCCTTCCCCTCGGGGGCAGCAAAGTGAGCCCCACATCGGTGCTGGCATGCACTTTTCCTGCTGGACTTGAATACCCAGATAAGGGCAAGCTAGTTTGGAAGGAAGAACAGATTTTCCACGGGCTGTATCTGGTGAGGTGGCCCTTAAGTTCCTCCTCTGTGGTTCTGACTTCCCCAGTTCAAAAATAACAAAGGCGGTTCGTTTTTATATTTTAGTGTTTATCAATTTTGTTAACCATCAGGTCCTTATCCTTTCAGTGCCTGGTGCAGTGCAAGAGGAATCACTTCCTTTT
>VXAU01001053.1:834356-862103 GCA_013399695.1 Formicarius rufipectus | reverse complement strand
TTTTTTTTTTTTTACAAGAAAAAATTTATGTGAGTTTCGTTATTTACACAGCGTGAAAAAGAAGTTTTTTTTATATTTTAATTTTTATTTTACTTTTAGTATTTTGATATAAAACGCATTTTGCATAGATTTTAATAAGAGGTAGTGTCCTGCTACAATTATTTCATGGAATAAATGAGGTATAAAGCTTGTAAGTGAAGAAAAAACACAGAACCACAGAGTTTGTAAATATGCAACACAGATGTCAACAATCATAGTGTTGCATTGCAACATAAAGGACTTCTGAGAAGTTAGAGGAGTTGTTCTTTCATATCCAGGTATCTTCCTACCCCCTTCCTTAGTGTTTTAATGAAGCCTGGACTTCATTAAAGCATCCAGTTGAACTGATTTGAGGGACTAGAGGGTATTTTATAATGGTTCTGGGTGAAGACTTATAAATTGAATTTGTTCATTCATAAGAATTATTCATTCAAAGTGTCGAGATGAAGTGGATCTCTTTTCCTGGCTCTAGGAAAGAAAGCAAAATGTAATTATTTTTGTGGTTTTACTGTTTTTGTTTTGGGTTTACTTGCTTTGATGTTATTAATTTCTTTAATTGTGAGTGTGTGTACAAAAACTAAAATAAATAAATAAATAATATACTAATCAAAGGTTAAACCCTTTAATTCTGATTTTACACTTAGTGGTAGTCCCTGACCTTTTCTGCAAGCCAAGAGGTTATGCATAGACAGACACCATGACCTGGCCCACAAGCCATGGTTTACCAAACTCAGGTAATTTAGTTTTGATTTTGAATCCTGATTTAGCTGCTAAGAGTAACTGAATCTCTCTGTTCACCACTCACCTCTGTATGTGATGCTGTTACCAGGCAGCAATTACCTGCCTTGCACTGACAGGCAGTGATACCTTCAGAGGCCTAACAGCTCTTTAATGCCTTTCTTTGGTGTTTTTTTTTTTTTAATCTATGTTATGTAATGATAACCTCATTAATATGTAGGATTTCTCTTAATTGTCCTTAGTATCTCATGGTGCTCATAAGGGTTTAAATTTACTGAGTTTCTCTCAAAGCAATGGAACATGAATTACTGGAAGAGAGATGTGACCACTGGAAATGGTTTTAAGCTTAAATACATTGTATTTGGAGTTCATAAAAATATTTGCAGAGTCCTTTAGGCTGGAAAAGCCCTCCCAGCCCATGGAGCTGGGTGCTGTCCTGTGCTTGATGTCCACCTCGTGCCTGGATGATCACTGTGCCCGATACCCACCTTGTCCCCCAGCCCAGAGTACTGAGTGCCATGGCCAGTCCTGCCTTGGGCACCTCCAGGGCTGGGTGCTCCCCTCCCAGTGACTGATCACCCTTTCCAAGCAGGAATTCCTCCTGATGTCCCACCTGAACGTCTCCTGGCCATTCCCTCTGCTCCTGACACTGTTCCCTGGAGCAGAGGCTGATCCCTGCCCAGTTCCCCGCCCCTGGCAAGGATTTGCAGAGCCAGAAGGTCCTCCCTGAGCCTCATTTTCTCCAGGCTGAGCCCCCCCAGCTCCCTCAGCTGCTCCTCACAGGACTTATAACTTTCCCCAAGTTGTCATGCTGAAGGTTTGACTCTTTACTCTGAAGATAAAAACACACCACTGGTCTGTGTTTCCTGTGGAAAGGCACAGCAAACCTGGCGAGGAGCAGAATTATCCCTGTGCTAAATGCTAGAAGTGACACCTAATAAATGAAAATAAAAACCACCCCAGGAGTGTCAGAGAACTATCCCCTTCCTGAAAGTCACCCAAAGCACCCAAACAGCCTTTATGGGAGATAAAGGTCTTGGTTTCCTCAGTTCTTCTGCTCTGGTGTGAGTGGCTCACAGCTCCTCATTTGTCAACATACGGAACGTCAGGTCCTCCTTCAGAAGCAGAACCCACTTGCAATAAACCCAGTTTGAGAGGGGAAAGGAGGCACGTGCCAGTATCTGTGGGCAAAGGAGGAAAGGTCAAACTTTACCAGATTAGAAAAATTCCTTGAGTTAATTAGGTGGAGAGAGAGGATTTAGAATAGGCTTCTCACATGAAGTGTGGAAAGTGGATAATAATGTGCAAAGAGACAAAGAAGAGGGGAAATGTTGCTTTTGAGAAGTGGAGGAGTAGGGAGTGACATGGAGCATGGGGCAGGCTGGAGGTAGTTAATGAGAAGTTGTAAAAATGAAGGGGGATGACTGAAGCTGGAAATTTTATAATGGAAAGTCCAGCAGTCACTGCTAAAATAAATTATGGACATGAGTGAAGTGTGTGAGATGTTTCATGGGAGTGGTATGCTGGAGTAAGGAGGGTTCCCTGTGGAATATATATGTTTTTAGAGGTTTATATATTATAGTGCAGTTCATTTTGCTTTATTACTTTCAAACTCAAACAAGGGTAATTCTGTAGCAGTAATTTTATCTTTCATGGGTGTCATGCTGTTGACTAGCTTAAATATCAAATGGAACATTGGGGACAAAAGCTCATTTTGAACCTACAGGTGCAGAAATTTGCAGAAAGATCCTTTTATTCTCGGAGGCTGTTTGTGCACTATGACAAATCTAAGGTAGGTTTTACAGACCTGTGTGTGCACTATGGATATTAAAGTTTTCATTGTATGAATAATCTAATAAAAGGTACGAGCAATGTGAGTGATAACATTTAGGAGGAGTGTTGTTAATTTGGATCTCCAGCAAACGTAGCCCAGCTTTTGGAGTGATGTTGTGCACTCCACTGAAGCCATGGAGGCTCAAAATTCCCACTCCAGATTGGCAGGAACAGGGTTTCACCTGTGCTGGTGGGGCACATCACCGTCTGCTCAGCACTTCCAGCTCCAGCCCTAGTGCAAAGGGATGCAAACCCAGCGGATGCTGGAATGTCACTATTCACCCTCCCTGCTCAGCCCTGAATGCAGGGAATACTTCTGTGTCCTCTTTGCTCTTCCTGGACTTGGATCTGGGCAGTAGGACAATAACAGAGGATTGGATGATGCTCAGTCAGTCCTCAGATTTCATACTGTGGCTGTTGGATCATCTTCCCTGGTCTCCCTCCACAGGGAGAAGGACTGGAGGGAGGGCTCCTTCCAAGCCCAGTTGGAATCCCTGGAAGCAGTCACTCCTTCGGAATCTGCACAGTTTTATTTCCATTGGAGATGCAATTTAATCATTAAGGGCATTTTTGCAGCGCCAGTGTAACATACCTTCATAGGAGGAAGTTGACCCCAATTTTGTAAGTGGGTGTTTATGAAGTCAAAGGTGGACTCTTAGGCAGACTTAGAAGCTGGGCCAGCAGCAGAATGCCCAGTCTGGCACACACAGGAGAAATTATCCACGATTAAAGACTTTCTGATTAATATGGCTTATGTGCCAAAACTGCACATGCAGCGTATGATCTCAATTAGAGTGAAACCTAATTCTTCAAGGCTGAGCTCCAGATTCATTCTGTAATTTCTTCTTTGTTTAACTTGGACATTTTTTGACAACAGGATCTAAAAGAAATGTGGGGGGAGGGCACAGGACCCCCCTCCCACACCATTAGAAATTGCAGTTTTTGTAGAAAATATCTTTCTCATGGTACTGCTCTGAATACCTTGATTATTTAATTTTTAGAAGGGTTGTTGTGCATTTCTCTAAGGCACTTCCATTTAGTGTTGCTAATGGAGCTGTAACAGTTTTTGGGAAAGAATGAATACTCGTGTGCAGGTTTTCTGCTGAAAAAGTAACTCCTGCCAAAGAAAACTGCTTGAAGGTGGAAAGGAATAAGTATATAATCACGCCACTGTCATTACCTCTGATATTAAGAAAGGAGGAAATGTCAAAGGCCTGTAAGAAAAATAAGTTCAGGTTTAATGAGTCTGCTGGAGAGGAATTATCAACATTAATCATTTAGCTAGTGGACTAACAGAGCTGGCATCAATAGAATAACTTTTTCCATCCTGCTCTTATACACAGCAGTTGCTCCAGCTTGTTTCTGAGATTTTTTTTTTAACCACTAATCCCAAAACATCCTGGAAACACAAACTTCAATGCAGCAGTATCTCTACATTTCAAGGGCTCTTCCAAACCAGTATTAATACTACTGACAGAGAATTCAGGAATCAGGCTCATCATATGTGGAAAATGAGGGGCTCCAGTCCCCAGGAAATTGGAATATGGAGGATTTAATATCTGCTCAGAGGAGCAGGGGTGGTTTGGGGTGTGCCCCAGGGGTGGTGCAGGGCACTCAGTCCTGGTTTGGGGTGTGCCCCAGGGGTGGTGCAGGGCACTCAGTCCTGGTTTGCAGGGCACACAGTCCGGGTTTGGATGCAGGCAAACCTTTGTTCTACATGGAACATTTTTCAGGAGCGTGGCCAGGTACAGAACTGATGCTGTGGTCGAGAGTGATGTGGCCCTTTTCCCAAATGAGTTGCTAAATCTTGGGAAGAAATTTCAAGTAAAGGGTCCTTTTTCGAGGAAAAGAGACAGAGACATTGTGATATGTCAAATGTCAAGCCAGATTTTCCTCATCTGAGTGTCCTCAATGAGTGCCCCTCTCTGTTGTCCCCTGCCCAGGCCTGGGTTACACGCAAGACCAGTGGTCTTGGGGTGGGAAGTTTGGTCTTGGAGAACAGTTGCTGCAAATCTTACAATGCATAAAACAACAAATTCAGAATTGTTTTATATGGAGATGCCATTAAAAAAACACAAAACAAACCAACAAACTTTTTTTTATGGCTTCTTCTGCGTTAGAAAAGGAGAAAGTGCTGTTTGTAAACTATAGCAAGGCAAATTCTGAAGAGGTGGTGGCTTCAAACTCTGGAAGAGATTGTAGTTTCAGTGTAGAAACGTTGATTTGGGGGGTCTGTATCCTTTTTTAAAGAGGCATGAGTTGATTTATAAAGGAGCCATGCATGTTACAACATTTTATAGGTTCCATATCCATGGTTTTTATTTAAATAATAAAAAAGCTAAAAGTTGTGCTGTGGACATGTGGGCAATCCTTCCAAAAGGGAATTGGGAAAATTCACAGGTTCACATGGGCTTTTTTTTTGAAGTTCTAAGGGACCATTTGCAGTCAGGTGTGATCTGACCCCATTTTTAATTTTCCTGATGGCTTTTGGCATTTAATCTGATGGAATTACAGGCAGGTACTATCACAAGGCCCCTCCTAACGACAGACAGACCAAGGTTCTGCCATTACTCACAGCACATGCCTCAAGGATGGCACTTGTTCTTCCCCAGTAGTGGAGGGGAAGAAAAAACATGGCTTAACTGGAGAAATGACCCAGTTCCTGGTGCTCCTGCTGTTCAACCAGGCAACAGATGGTGCACAACTCTGCTTCCCTCTTCCAGGAGGAATCAGCTGCCACCCCTGAAATGATGGTGCATCTTGGAACGCCTCCTTCCCTTGCCCTCGCAATGGCTCCAGTGGAGACTTTCCATTGACTCCAGAGGGTGGGTATTTCCACAGGCTCCTCCTGAAGGGTCGGAACATCAGCTGCTCTCCTGTTCCCTGGGAACACAACAACTCCTGTGGCTTCTGCCTGGCTGTGGCAGATCTTTCCTGTGAAATGGAATCCATATGCTGGGCTGACCCTTAAGGAAACCCTCTGTTTAACTGCTGTATTAGGCTCACTATTTCCTTGTCATTGTTTACGCTTTTAAATCTATAATATATTCCAAATTAAGGATGTTTGAATGACAGCATTCTCAGCTAATTACAGACTTTATCATTGATTAGGCCAGACAATTTAAATATAAGCTCTGGAATGGCTTCATGAATAAAACCAGACAATGACGAGGGTCTTATTCTAAGAAAATAAAGCTAAATAAAAGTATTCCACTAAGTAAATTAGAACCTCTGACTGTAATTTTGCAAAATAGTAGCAATGTTTTCTAAATCATCTCCAGATAAATCATTTCCTAGCTATTTTCCCCTAAAATTTCTGATTCTTTATGTAATTTAATTTTAACAACCTTTTCTTCTTTGCCTCCAATTATTCAGCATGCTCAGAATAAAAATGAATACAGTGAGCATTAGTGTGGTTTTGATACCTGTGCTTGGTTTTCTCTAGAAATGTGCCCAATTTCATAAAGTTAACACCATCAAGAAAAAAACAATGGACAAATGAAGTTGGAGGGAGTGTGAGCAAAGAAGATGACTCATAAGAACCTTCCAGTGTTCACAGTCTTGAAGTGTTGGTGATTGGAACAAGGACTGGAACAAGGGAGGCTTTGGAGAGGGAACTGGAAAGAGGATGATCCAGGCAAAGAGGATAAAAAGTTGTATAAGGCACAGAACTGTGAAAATAGAGAGAAAATAAAAGGCCCAGCTAAGCAATTGTGGGGGGATGGATGGAGATGCTGGACACGTGTATGTGACAAGCTCCACCAGGAGAAATTCCAAAGGCAAACCAGGAGAATTGCAAGACTGGAGAGGCAAGGGAAGGAGCAGGCCTGGAGTCATGGAAGGAGACAGTTCCAAACAAGAACTCCTTTGCTAAGGAGCGGAGACACAGTCTGAGAGCTGGGGAAGGAGGAGCTGCTCAGCTCTGGGGCAGAGTGGCAGTGATGATGGCAATGATGGGAAGGTGGGCTTTGGAGGTGCTGAAGAAGAACTGATTGACTTCACGACAGGATGAATAAAGAAATGCAGAGAAGGCACTGAGGATGGCACCTGCAGAGAGTGAGAAACTGCCAGTTCATTCATCCTTTTCTGGTTGTGAACCAGAAGCAGAAGAAGGGTAAGATGTGGGAGAGGGTGTGGGTTCTTCTCAGAAAAATGGCTTGGAAATGCTGACACATGAGCCCAGTAAAAATGTGGGATGAAGTGGTGATGGTGTGTTGCTTCAAGATAAATATGACATGAGAGCATGAGTGGACTGGGAATCTAGAAATTATGGATTCCCAAACATGAGAGAACTGAGGAGCAGAAGATGCTGGTGGTCAAGTGCAATGGACAGGCCAAAGAGTGGACCATGAGGACCAGAGCTGTTACACAACCACACACGTGGCTGTGGCGCTTCTGGTGGGGCGGCACAGAACTGGACTGTGCATGACTCAGGAAGGAGGTACTGCCACGTCAGTGTTGCACTTCAGACTGACAAAAAGCAGAGGTAAGGGAAGCAGAACTTCTGCCAAGAGAAGGGTTTTTGCAGAGTTCTGTCCAAGGAAAGAAGAAATGAAGATCAGGTGGGGTGGGTGACATGGACACTGTGCAGAGCTGGGTCACTTTCAAAGGTGCTTGCATTGAGGAGGTGATTTTCCTGTGCTTGCTTCAGCCATGTCCATGCTCTGATCTTTATTTGATGAGGATATTCTGGCAAGTCTAACTGTCCAGGCAGCAGAGAATTCAGGGCTGGATTTAGCACTCTCAATCAACCTCCAAGAAACTGGGAATTTACTTCTACGTTGGTCAGCTCTGATTTCTACTGTGTGTTGACACGGTTGCTTCCATAAAGAGTTTATAATGCCGCAATAAAACGATCAGATTAATGTGCATGTGGCACAAGAATGCTTTGTATGACTCAGTGAGCATCTGGGACAGGTCAAGATGATGAACATTTTCTTACTTGCCTCCAGGATTGTCAATGGAGGGACTTCCCAGAGAGTTTGGACCTCACTTGCTGCCCAAGGAAGGAGGAGGTAGGAGGAGAGTGGGAGTAGCTCTCACCACAGAGTTCAGAGTCCTTGCCAGAAACTTGGGTAACACTTTCTGACTTTCTTTATGCTGGTGTAGATTAGGGGTAATTGATTGGAGATCATTTTATAGCAGCTGCAGTTTCTTAGGTAGCCCAGTGCAATACGTGTCACCTGACTTTATAAGCCTGGTATTGCCAAACTCTCACTTCTCTGGAGCTCTGTGCAGCAATTACAGCAGAGTTGAATTTACAAATCATTACTGTGTTTAGCCATTACCAGTAAAAAGTAGTTACTTTTTCTGTGCAATTGAAGTCTAATTTTCATGCCATCTGAAACTTTCAGGCATCAGGTAACACTTTATTTTATAAGGAAAAAATAACCATTTATTTAAATTGTAAAATCTGTGTATTTACAGAGTGGCTGGTTTTGCTCTTCAGGTTACACAGCAATTACACTGGAAGCTGTTTCAGAAAACCTGGGCTCTAGTTTCTGAAAAAATAAGTTATCAGCAATTGCTTCCTATGCTTGCATAATTGCTTGAAGAATTGCACTCTGCAAAATGAAGGCAATTACCCTTTCATGCTGCTGCCTAATAATTCTGAATGTTTGCTAATCCACAAAGAGCACAGGGGCTGTAAAAAAACTCAGATATTGAGGGGATAACCAGGAGCACGTTTCCTGTGGGCGTAAAATGGAAATGTGTTTGCACATCAGCGAGACAAAACGGATTCAGGGTTAATTTTGCTATTTATCAGGAGAGAAAAGAAACTTGTCATAAGCACAGAGAAGGCACTTGGTAGGAGTGAATTTGGAGAGGTTTTGTGTGGATGAGAGTTCTATCCCTTCCACGGCCTCCTGTTGCATTTCACACGTGTGCACTCCCACATGTAATTGCAGTATTGTTTTGCTGTTGGCATCTCCTTTTGACTTCTTCCTCGAAGCCCTTGTGGGAGAATATGACAGGAGTTTTACAGAGCTGAGCTGTAGATGTCAATTGCAAATCCATCTACACATGGCAGTGGTGGGAGCTGGGAGGGATGCTCAGGACTCAGTGACAGGGGCAGCAATTCTTTCTTGTGACAAGGAGGTTTCAAATAGAACTGCCAAATGATTTTTTTTCCTCTTTAAAAAATGGTTTCTTATTTTAGGTAAGGCCTGGTTTTATAAATAATGCTCTGCATGCTTCAAGTTGTAAATATTTTGTTGCATTTTTTGTGGTACTGCCCAGTCTAACGGTTCTTAAAGAAATTATTTTAAAAAGAGTCAAAACTGCTTTATTAAAACCTGGACTGTTGAGATAGGAGTGAACTTCCTGGAGTATCTGGGGTTTTTTCCCTTGTGGGAATAGTTTTGGTTTTTTGAGTGGAGGACACTTGCCCTATCTATAGGTAAAAGTCTTCAGCAGGGACTCTGAACACCTTTATTTCTCCATGAAATTTCTACCTTCATGAATTTTTTTGTTCCTGGGTTGTGCTCTGATTGCAGTCTGTGTGCAGCCTTGGGCTTCAGAGACTAACAAAATTCAAATCAGTTTTATACAAATAGTTTTGGTCAGAGAAGCTCGATCTTGATGAATTAAGTCCAAAGATTGTAAAAGGTGTTTAATTACAGCATGTCATTAATTTGCCCACATATTCCTGTCAAGACTCCTCCCTTTCTAGGTACCTTACACTCTGGTTTTTATAGTTAGCAGAAGGACTTGGTTCACTGGTACTGGTCCTGTTTCATTGCCCTTTCCCTGGACCTGGATGTTCTGCTGGCAGTAACATCCACTGTTTGGACTTCTCCTGTGGTTTCTTCTTTTCCATGGCTGCTAACTTTGAACTGTTGCTTGAAAGTTGCTTTGGCCATTGTGCTGTGTTCTGTCCTAGAATTACCTTTTATTTTGTTCACCTTATCATTTTTCTCATGCATGTTTATCTCTCCCCTTTGATTCTTTCACTTTCTGATTCCACATGCTCTTAATAAGCAGCCAAGACTGCTGGGGTGAGGACACAAGTTTGGAGGGTACATGTGTGACAAAAGAGGGGACATCAGCTGAGGGCAACTGAGTGTGGGCTTCATAAAGCAATAAAAATATCATTTAAATAAATCTGTAATATTTTTATATCAGCTCATTAAACATAGGGTCCACAACTTCATTTTATTCAGGCATACCTAACAATCAATATTTCCAAGTAACTCTTTTTTTGGTGATATAAAGTTGGGTAGGAGAGATCTAATCAACAGCTCTAAAACCCCCTGTTTTCTAGCTATAGACCTCTCTAACTCCTCTGATTTACACCCTTTCTATCCTGTTGGAGATCCATCAAGGACAAGACTCCTCTAGAAGGGCTCATGTCTGGCAGGTCAAGTCAGGAGAAAGCACAGAAGAAATATCTTGTCAAAGTATTGTCTAACCATATAGACAACTTTCTGACAGGGGTAGGTAAGAAGCCTCTGCCTCCTGCAGCTTGGATTTTCTTTGCTGGTTCCACCCATTCTCCAGACTGTCCTGGATCATCCATTCAGTAGGAATCACACTCTGTCCTCTCTCTGAGCAGGGAGACCAGTGCTTTGTGGTGTTTGGCGAGGACAAGCACACGACCTGCCAGTGGAGTGGGGAGAGACCCCACCCTTGCTCTGGGGTTGTCGTTCTCCTCACCAGCAGCTGGAGACCCAGACCGTGAGACCTGGGGCTGGCGGGCCCTTGGTGGCTGACACCTCATCACTGACTGACCAGTGCCACCTCCGTGTGCTGGTACCTTTGGGGTCTGGCTCCTAACCTAAGGACCAGGAGGTATCCAATCCTCTCCAAGATTCTGGCTGAAAACGTGGACACCAGAAGCAAGGATGAGGTAGGTGGGCAGTGCTTGCTTCACGAACGCCTTCTGGAGGTCCCTCCTCTCATTGTGTCCATGTTAATTGGACAAGAGGAGTCACAAAGGACTGTAGAAGTCTGTAAAAGTAACACAATCCCATCAGAAGGCCATTTATTAAAAAAAAAAATTGCACTTCTACTCTAGACGTGCTGTAATTTAGGGTAAATAACATAATTTTTGGAATTGTAGTATCCTCTGGGCCATTATACAGGTTAATCTATGCATTCATGCTAATTTTGCTGTAGGGGAGGCTGTCTGTGCAGAAGGTGGGGTCTGCCTGTCTGGCTGCTTCAACTCATCTTTAGCATTCCCTGTATGTTCTTTCTTGGTC
Organism: Formicarius rufipectus; assembly: GCA_013399695.1. NCBI lineage: Eukaryota > Metazoa > Chordata > Aves > Passeriformes > Formicariidae > Formicarius > Formicarius rufipectus. The sequence goes on along the minus strand of VXAU01001053.1, from coordinate 851,289 downwards.
CAGACTCTTGAGCTGGGACACAATGTGGGCAGCCTACCTGTTTAAAAATAAAATTAACCCCCTCACACCAAATATTACCACTGTTTTGCATCTCAATTTTGCCTGTTCTGATCACCTGGCTTTTGGGGAAGTTGCATCTTTTGCAACACTTGGTTGGTAGATGTGAGATCAGCTCAGCTAGTGAGAGCAGGGTGCTAATAATGCCAAGGGTTCAACCCCTCTGTGGGTCACTCACTTAAGAGCTGGACTTGATGATCCTTTTGGGTCCCTTCCAGTCCAGAATATTCTGTGATTCTGAACCTCCAGCCATTGCATCACAGGACATGGTGTTTTGTGGAGCATCATTCTTACTGATGGATTTTAAGGGTGACAGAGATGCAAATGAAATGCTCGACATCCAGGCCCCATCCTGCTGGAGACCTGAGGAGTGCAATCCATCTTCAGTCTGTAGGAACTTGAAACTGCTGTGAGTCACGTTCAGGTAATGCTAAAATGGTTCTGAGAAGTTCATCCTTCTGATTTTGAGCATGGATAGCATGAAAAAAAAGGCATGGGAGAAAAGCATGGTCAGATGACTTCACAGATTCTTCTGCTCTTTTTAACAGTGCTGAAGTAAATTGGGATAGTTCCACCTATGTGAAAGAAGAAGTTCAGTGATGTTAAAAGGGGCTGAAGGGGGATGTGTCCCAACAGGACAGCAGTGCTTTAAACCAAGCTTCAACTTTACTGCAACTCACCTTTGTGCAGGCACGAGCTGTTTATAAACACAGCCACACCAAAAAACTGGAACAAAAATATTTAAAATGTTTAAGTACAACATTTTAGAAGATGTTGTAAAGTCTACCAAACATTAGGCTTTGTGTATATGGAACAGTGATGAAAATGAGGAGCTGGATGTGCTACGAGTGTAGCCAAACCCAGTCTGGGAATAGACTGCTGATGATTTCGTACATGCCATAAATAGTGTGCACAGGTGCACACTGACAACATTCCAGACCTGCTTTCAAAAAACAGATATTTTTGAGAATTAAGACTTTTTTTTTTTTTTTTTTTTTTATGGTGGCTCTGGGAATGGTGGGAAAAAGAACGTAAGAAAATACATCTTCTGGAAGTGATGGGACATTCTGTGATTTCTTGATATATACAGGAGACTATAAATGGAGCTTTTTTATAGTTGTCTTAAAAATGGAAAGCACCAATTTCTGTAAGAGTTAAATGACAAATATACAACAAGTGACCAGGTATTAGCGGTACTTTTAAGGCACAGCTTTAACCTCTCAAAACTCCAAGCTCCAGATACAATTTTTGTGCTTTTTGGTCTCCAACACTGCAGACATTGTGTGACTTTCTTGTAATTTCCCTTAGAGACACATGCATGAGAATTGTGACCAGTTCAATGAACAGTGAAACTGAGGGGTTTGAATTTTTTTCTGTGCTTGAACATTATGTCTAATTTCCCTTTCATTTCACTGGGAAATAAAATTTCAACTTTTAGGGTGGTTTTTGTTTTGCATTTGATTGACCAATCTGGAAGGTACTGACATGGCCCCTGTATTTACACACTGTCCACACTCACATCCATGAGCCCCAGAGCTGATCCAGCCAGATTTATAAGTCTGAAGAATTCTGAATTTCCTGATTCTTAGCCTGTGAAAGGAAAGAGAGGGCAATGATAAATAAATACTGGCTCTGGAAACCCACTGTGAGGGGCACAGCAGCAGGCAGAGCTTTCCAGGCTCGCAGACAGAGGATGTGTTCAGGAAGGTATCCCTTTTCAGACTTCTTGGATTGCAGCTTGTTGGGGGAAACCATGAGTAAGTTGTGAGCCAGATAGTAGAGCCTTGCAAACCTCTGTTGGATGGTCCCAGGGTGGGAGAGGGACAGACATTATTCCCCAGTCCCTGCATCCAGCAGGACTTCAGAGCTCAGTGTCGGGTCAGAACCCAACAGACTCAGAGGAGTAGTGGGCTGGAGATTTTTGCTGGAGTCAATTCCAGAAGTTATATTAGTTGAAATGCTGGCAGTTTTTATCCACCTCTCCCTCCTTGGATGCTGGCAGCTGTTTTTACTACCCCAGAATGTCAAAAAGTTGCTTAGCAGTTTAAGTCCCAGTGATTTCACCCAAGAAATACCTTTTTTCTCCAGATGGTAACAGCATTTATATTTGTGTTTAGAGTATTCAAGGCACTAAATCCAAGTAAATGAATTTTTTTTTTTCTGTGATTTTAGAATTGTCAGCACCAACAGCTCTTCCCCTTGCTCTGCCTGCAGACCTAAATGCCAGTGCAAAATCCAAGGGCAAGTTCTGTCTGGGACAAGAGTTTACTGAGCATGGAAAGGGCATTCAGAAAGGGAGCACCAGCGGTCAGCGTGTTCCACTCGGCCTGTAACTTCATTCTTGTGCATATATAAGAACTGACAAAAGCAAAATCCTGTTTTGGTATGTGGAGAAAATGTTCACCGTAAGAGGAAATGAAAATTATTTAGATTAAAGTCAAAACAACAATTTAACATTCCTTTGTGTACACAAACACTCTTCTGAAAGTCACAAATCATAGATGCTGGATGTTCAGAGTCGGTTTAAATGCTACTTACCTAAAGCCAGGAGATGAGAAACATGTGGCAGACCTTTTTTGCAAAAGTTCAGGGCTGGAGGGGAGCAAGAGGATGTTTGCATCTGCAGGAGGAGGGCCTAAAAATACTCTGAAAGCCGACAGTTCACTTAAATCATTAATCCTACATTGAAGACATTTCCACATTTTAATGGACTGCAATTAAACCCAATATTTCTTAATACGAGTGTCAGGTGTTTTCAGCAGTGATGCAAATGACTGCTTAGTGCTATAATTCTGAAGGGGAAGGCATTTAGAGCAGGCTCATTTGAACAGCCAACTATAAACAAGAGCACATAATTCCATCTGCTTTTTGGCAATTTGTTGGTCCTTTTAGATTGTCTTTCCCCGTTTGTCTTGTGGACACAGTTTGCAGGAAATGTCAGCCGCCGTGATTGATGGCATGAGATTGGATGTACTGACTTCATGCTTTCATAAAGCAAGACAGCTGTTGGGAGAAACTTTCCTTCAGGAGCTGGAAAGGTTTAAATTTTCCATCTCTTTGACTATTTGGCCTGATGAAGGATTGGGTTTTACCAGACAAGTAAATAAAAAGATGGCTAAGATGTACTAGGAGGTCATTCAAATGATCTTTAAATAGCAATTATTGGAGGAGGGTGGAGGGAAAGCCCTCGACATTCTGAGGCTGCTTAAGTGAGCCCTAAAAAATTATGCTGGTGTTCTCTCCATTTTTTTAAGCACTCTGTAAAACAAACAATTTCTAGTAATAAGATTTTACAACAGGAGCTTGTCAGGAGGCAGCAAGCAATGGAAGGGATTCTGCTGAGCTCCCTGGTTATCACCTGAGTTTGTGTGGCTGCGAGATGTTCGCTCTCTCCCCTTCCAGAGTCCCCACACTCCGGTTTGCAGTTCAATTTCTTGCTAAAAGTAGGAATACTCGTTAAATTTTAGTTAATTTGGTTTCTGGAGAAGCTTTTTGTATCCATCAGGTACACTTCCCTTCCAAGGCAGGAAGGGAAAAAGAAGTGCAGTGTTCATTTTTACAGTTAAACCTCTCTCTTAGACATATTATTTTCTTTTGAGGAAAGTGCATTTGTCAGATGTTATGATCATAATTTTGAAGATCAGTAAGTGATGCTCTTATCTATTTATTTCCCCCCGTGCAGTCTGTTGGAGGGTTGGGTATTAGTTGATAGTTTGAAGGACTAACAACTGGGTTCCTGTCTAAGCTAATTCCAGAAATCTTTGCCAGCCCTCTGGCCCTGTTGGAGGTGGGCCAGAACCAAAACTCAGGAACTGAAAACCCCCAGACCCAAAACTTTAGTGGCTCCATCTAGATGGCGGTTTGAGTCAGACTCCAAATTCCTCTTCAGTCTAGGTTTTTTTTTCTTTTGTATGTTCAGTCACATCAATATGTGGCGGTGGCTGCTCAGCAGTGTGAACAAACTCTTCCAAGCTAGTCTGGGTCTTAGTGCATTTTTGTGACTTCTATGAAATTCTGGTTTAAAAAAAAAAACAGTGTCATAAATCAGCAGGAATGACCACAATGTTCTTTCTTTAGAACAAAAAACAAGGTGTAGGTCTGATTGTCAAGGAACCCCGAGCAGCTGAAGAACTTTGTGCCAGAAGAGAATTGCTGAGATTCTGACCTGTTGTTCATGCGCTGTGAAAATTCAATCTGGGCTTTCAAAAGCAAGACTTGCCCCATGGATCATCTTCAGGATAAGCCACAGAGGTAAGGAGAATTCTGGATTAGATGGAGACTGTGTCCCCAGTCCTGATTAAAGCAGGAGAGGTCAAACTGGAGAGCACCCAGCATTTCTGTGCCCACCCACAACCCTCAGAGCTGTCATGTACCCTCTGACTCACTCATCTCTGAAGTTTAAGGCAAAATGCTCAGGGAGCAGGGAAATGTGTTTATTGAAGCGGACATAATTGTAAGAAAATTTGATATTGGAACAAATCCTGAAAAAGACCTCAAAAGAAACTTCAGAAATGCTTTAGAAGCAGATTGAAAGAGCAGCAGTTACTCTGAGCAGCCAAGGGGTGACTTTGGCTGCCGTGGGGATACGTCCTGCGGTGCTCTGGGGTAAGAGGATACCAGGGAACTCTGTGGGTCACTTCATTCAGATCCTGTAAACATTTCCATAATCAGTAATCATCTGCACTGTTTCTTAACTCTGTGTGGATCACTGTAACAGTCTAATCACTTACACAAATACACAGTTCCAACACCACTAATTAGGATTCTGAGGAGCTGGAAGAAAGCCACTCTATGTTCTATACGTACAATCAATTTATTGTTAAACGTTTAAAGAGCTAACTATTTATTTATACCTAAATGAGAATTTTTCCCTTTTTTTTCCTCCCCCTATGCTTACAAATGAGTCCTGAGCATCTTTATACTCAGGGTGCTGCATTCACTCATGCAATAACCCCATTTAAACAGGTAGTGTTTCAGCAGAGAAGAATTTAATGCTTTGCCTTGCTTTGGCAGATTGTGGCTGCACGATGATAAATAAGGTTCTGGCAGGTCGCTACTCATTTTTGAACCCTTGCTCCACTAAATTCTCAAAATCCAGTGTGATCAAAGACCTGCTTTACTGTAGTTAGTAATACTTTTGTAGTGTTAGTGCCTCGAGGTCCTGGCTGAGATGAAGCCCTACAGCCCCAGACACTGCACAGGCATGGAGGGAGACACAGCCCACTCCTAAGAAATTCATAACCCAGCACGAGCAGACAGAAGAAAGATGCACCAAGGGATGAGTCAACATCACTGGTGGAGTCTCTAAACCCTCTTTTGGTGTTGACTGCCTTAAATGTTGGAATGTGCTGCCTCTGGAGAACTTCCATTCGTTTTGCTGCCTCAATGGATTTCTTTTTTTAGTGTGAATAATTAAACAATGCATTAGAAATGAAAGTCCTTGTAACTTACAAAGCATGCAGCAAACAATTCCACGTGCTTAGGACTGGGCTGTGTGTTGCCTAATGATCGCTTGACGTTGTACTTCATACAGTTCATCTCAGTGAGAAAATCAAAACTACCTAATGTAATTAGGTGTTTATACTGCCTTACTGTGCTGCTGAATGCTTGCAGAGGATGGATGTTTAGTTGTTTAAAGCAAGAATCATTTCTGCAGGAATAAAACCAGTACTTCACCAAGTTTGTAGGCTTCTAAATTAGGAGGAGGAGTCAATGCAGGATTAACTAAGTGCTGCTACTGTCCCATGCACAGGGCCAGCTGCCCTGGCCAAGGGTGTGTTATGAGAGGTGTAAGGAATGGCCAGATGTACCCCTGCTTTGGATTTGTGGAGACCTTTCTGGAACTGAGCACTCCTTTCACCCATGGCAACACTTTGGACTAAAAAGAGGATGTTGGCTGGTGAATGTTTTGTCAGAGTAGAGAACAGGAGGAAAGTCATGATGGTTCTCTTGGGACTCTCAAGAACTGCTGGGTGCTCTTCACAGGGGGAGCTTGGGAAGGGCTGACTGTGGCAGGTGGCAAGTTATTGCGGTTTATCCTTCCGTGTAATTCGAGGTCTACAGTCATCAAAAAGTTCAGAGAGCAAAAGAAAACAGAAAACTGACTGAAATTGTTTTAGGAACAGAGGAGCAGTCACTTGCCACTGCTGAGCAGAAAGAAAATAATTTCTTGGATTAGTGAGAATCACAGTATTTAGTTATGTTGTTGTTTTCCTGGGTGATCCTGAGTTTGCTGTCTAAGCAAAACCTTGCCTTGTCCCTCTGAAGGTTAGAAAATGTATTTTAAATTGATAGGATATTTAAAGTGATTGGGAGCTTTAATGTTTTACTGTTCTCAGCACTGCAATGAGAAATTTGTGGGTGTCTAAATTGTTTGTATTAGTTAATTGTAGTAAAACAATGTAAAAGTGTTGTTCATGCAGAAGATTTTGCCTCCCATCGCTGTCAAACCCTTGTAGGTAATTGTGTAATAGAATATATGGTGTAGCAGGAAACTTTATCTTGGGAAGTGCTTGGAAAAACAGACTTGTCTTTAGTTTATTTCTTGTGACACTTGGTGATATGGGTTAGTGGCCATGGTGGGATTTGGTGAAAGACAGGATTTGATGCTCCTGGAGACCTTTTCCAGCTTCCATGATTCTGTGATTATTAGAAAATTATAATCAAGACATATACTGTATGGAGACAATGTGAAAATAACTCTAGATTTTGCTTAGTTTTGTGTCAAAACCTGATTTGGGTCAGGGTAGCCTAAGGTATGTCTCTATTTGCCCTCAGCACAAGTGAACACAGCCACTAAAATATTTGTGCAAATGCAAGCACAACCAGAAAGAACTTTGCAAGACACTTCACAAGACTCTGTAGCCAAAATTGAAGTGTGTAAATGGTATGAGAAGAAATCAAGTTGATTCCATGGAAGCACAGCATCTCCTGCATTGGATGGAACCCACAGGGACCATCAGTGAAACCCCTGGCCCTGCCCAGGACACCCCAACAATCCCACCCTGTCCCTGAACGTTTTGTCCAAACACTCCCTGAGCTCTGCCAGGTTCGGGGAAGGGAAATTTGTAGCAGTAAGTTCTGCTTGTACCTTGTACCTGAGGAGTTTAGGAAATTCTGGGCCATTTCCCCAGGAAGTCACTAGAGATGAAGAGAAATGTGAGAAACCTGTTGATCTGATCCTTTTCCTGTATATTTGTAAGGCCTTTACTAACCAGGACTGGAGCCTGCAGTCCCCTTTGGCTGTAAATAAATAGAAATATTGGCAGCAATTCCTTGCAAGAGAAGGAGCAGTACAGGGTTTGTGGTTCTCTGCAGCCTTGTCAGAGCCCGTGTAGTTGTGTAATAGGTGGGGATTCCCAAAACTTACTGCTGTTGTCTCCCTGTGCTCAGACAGTCAGGCAGTGGGAACCCAACACATCACTGACACATAATACTTATTAAAAATCCTAAAAATTCTACTAATTAAGGCAAACTCTGTAAATCTCATATTCCTACAGCTTTAACACTCCAGAGTCGTTAGATGGCATTGACACATTCTGTGCTGTGTGACAATAGTTTGGGTAGGGTCTTATCCAGGGTTGTGTATTTCCTTACAAACTCCTGCATTTCCTGGGTAAGATCTTCCATTCTTCCTCTCTGTGCATCCATTATTTTTCATCTGTGGTTTGACATGATAATTGAGCAATTGTGAACTGCAAGAAAACCAGTGAACTGAGATATCTTGTATTTTTATTGTGTGGTTAAAGAGGAAATCGAAACCTCAATGAGGTAAAACCTTTGATTTTTTTTTTCCTTCCTTTTTTTCCACATAAGTCAATATCACAAAAATAATTGTCTTGCTTTTCAGCCATGCTGTCCTACTTCCTCCTCTGAAGAGTCACCTGTGTCATTTTTAGCTGTAAAATTATTTCCTGTAATGGCAAGGTCATAGTCTAGAATCTTAAGGTGGCTGAGTGATGCTTCAAGCAGAACTTTCCCCACAGTACTACAGACTGTTGGGGCCCAGATCAGGTCCAGGAACGTGTGGGGTTGGATTCTGCACCTCTTCTTAGGGCCATGCAAAGGTGTAAAGGAGCACAGCTACGTCACCACAGTTTATATCTTTTCACACTGTTATGCCATTTTTATTGCAGTCTTAAATCAGTATAAACTGATTGCTTTCCCTGTAAGTAACTCTGACACAGAATTTAATGTATGATTTGAGACACAGAACATTAAGAACAGGTGATAAAATATTATGCCCACGATGAGAACACGAAAATGCTGACATTTGGAACAGCTGCCTTAGCCCTTTTTTCTCAGCTGGAATAAATAGTAATATTAAAGGATTAGCATAACCAACAACAAGTGTTGAAGGACTTGATTTCATTCCAGGCAATAAGAATATTTAGGAACCAACATTTTGAGCTTTAGTCAACAGAAGACTATTTCTTCCAGGTATGACTTTAGTAATATTGTCTAGATATGGATATAGTTATTATTTTTATACCAACTGGATTTTAAATTTGGAAACCCTTGGAGTATGAGTTCTTGAGACATGGTTTCGGGGCACTTTTTTTAGTAAATGTTTTTGTGTGCCATTATTAAAAGATTACATCCTGGTGCTTTTAAGAAGGGGCTTTCATTAGTTTACCATTACTATATTAGAATAGAAGTGGAGGAGATGTAGTTAACCATTAGAAAGCATCGAGATCACACAAGGAGTAAAAGTGGATCCAATCTTCTGTATATACATGTGAGATCTCAGAACAGATTTCAGAGTAGTCAAACTTAAAAGAACAGATGCAGAAAATGATCAAGTTTTGTGGTGGTGTCTTTCCTAAAATGAGAGAGGTCAGAAAATTGAAGCCTGAATATCAAAGACATGATATTTGAGATTGTACTCCCCAGAGCATCACTGTAGGCTTTCAGAGTGAGGATTTTTCTCCTGCTCCTCCCAGAGCTGTCCAGCAGTGCAGCTGGAGCAGAGGACCAGCCTGTCCTCAGGCCTTTCCCAGGGATGTCCTAAAGCTGAGAGAGGATGGAAGAGTGGGGCTCAGAGGGATCATCTGAAGAAAGATGTTCATGGAAGGGGTAGTGAGACATCGTTCAGCTTTGTCTTTGGGGTCATTTTGGATTTCGAGACGGTACTTAGGGCCTTGATATGTTTGATTTCTCATTGAGGTGAGGATGCTTCATGTAATTCCTGAAGTGTGAAGTTTCAGACCAATGGGCAGGTTTTAATGTTTGCAATGTTTTTTTGTTAGTAAATCTCTGGAATTCGATTAAGAGAATGAGCAGTAATGTTTGCCATTTTCTGGCAAATCACACCAGTTTTGTGGTTCGATTTTCTTCCCTGAACATTTCAGGAGCTGAATTTTGATGCTGGCTTAATTGTTAAGGTCTCCAAGTAGATCAGCCAGCTCTTCATTCGTTTTTAATGGATGGGTTTCTGAAGTTAAATGAAAACATTCCACTAGTCAAAGCATACTTCTGCTTTTTCTTCCTCTGAAGGTTTCCATGGGGAAACCAGGGCCAGACTCTGGACTGTGTGTGTTCTTCTATGACACCACCTCAGCACCCGGTGGGTCTGACAGCTTGACTTTGCAAACAGGCAGTGGCATCATTAGGTGACTGGATAGGCCAAGTTGGGGTGTCCTGTGCAGGGTCAGGAGTTGGACTTGAGGATCCTGGTGGGTCTCTTCCAGCTAAGGATATTCTATGGTTCTGTAATGCTGAGTTTAAATCCAAATTTGATGCTGTTTTCTTCAGCCCAGAGGTACCAGGAGGCTGATACACTGTGGTGGAGCAGTTGTGCATAGGAGCATGTCTTTGGAAATCAGTGCAAGCAGAAAGGGCTTGTCATCCTCCAGTTTGTCATTGGGCAATGACTTTTGTCCAGCTCAGCAGCCAAAGATGGTGCCTCCCCCACAGTTTTAGGTGTTCAACAGAATATGCTCATTCCACCTGCAGGTTTATTTAAAATTAAAACATTGGGAAGAGCTGCTAAACTCAGGAAAGGGGGTCACTCTTCCTGAGACAGCTCCAAGGTATTTGGGGGTGCAAAGATGCAGGAAAATAAAAGTGTTGGCAAACAAATATTTGAAATTCAAAGTGGGAGGAAACCCTGATTTAATAATTGATGCTACACCTCCTTGTTTCTGTTCTTAAACCCTTCGGAGCACCATCTCCCGGGCAGTTGCAGCAATCCTGGCACAGAGGGGATGGTGGAATTGCTCAGGAATTTGGTTAAGGGTGTGCAAAATGTGTTTCTGACTTGCAACCATAATGATATTGCAGTCTCATAACAATATTTTGAGCCTTCCACTTTTATTATTTCTGGATTTTAATTGTACATGACAGACAGAAAAGAAATGATCTATAGTATGTGCCAGCCCTGGGAAATAATCAATGGTAGCTTTTCTTGCAGTGCTTTGGGTGTGTTTATCATTAAACATTATGCTTATTATTAAACGTTAATGTTTATTATTAAACATTTTTCACAGCACTTTCATTACTGAGGCACCAAATTGTTTTCTATGTGTTCCTTTCAATTCCAAGATCCAGCTCCAAGGTCCCAACACAGGAAGGACATGGAGCTTTGGGAGCCAGTCCAGAGGAGGCACCAAGATGATCAGAGGGCTGGAGCGGCTCTGCTGTGAGGAAAGGCAGACACAGTTGGGATGGTTTAGCCTGGAAAAAAAGAAGGTTTTGTTGTGACCAAATTGTGGCCTTCCAGGATCTGAAGGGAATTTAGAGGAAAGCTGGAGAGAGACTATTTAGAAGGGCCTGGGGTGACAGCACAAGGGGGAATGGATTCCTACTGCCAGAGGCAGGGATGGATGGGATACTGGGAAGGAATCCTTCCCTGGGAGGGTGGGCAGGCACTGGCACAGGTTGGGCAGAGCAGCTGTGGCTGCCCCATCCCTGGGAGTGTCCAAGGCCAGGTTGGATGGGGCTTGGAGCACCCTGGGCTGGTGGGAGGTGTCCCTGCCCATGGCAGGGGGTGAAACTGGATGAATTTTAAGGTCCTTTCCAACCCAAGGCATCCCATGATTCTATGATTCTGTTCATCTTGGGGTCAAAAGCCAAATGGTGCTTTTGTCCCGTCACACCAATTTCTTTTATGGTATCTTTAATATGATACTTTTTGTTTCTTTTATCCAAAGTACTGACCCAACCCCAAAACTTTGATAGTTTTCAGAGTTATTTCCTGACAATGGATCTGTATTCCACAACTCTCAGATCATGATCGTGACCATCAGTGTATGACCCAAATATCCCCATTGCCAGGCCTTGCTCCCAAAAATGTGAGCTCTCCCACAAATGTGAGCTCTCCCACAGCAACATTACAGTAAAATAATGAAAAAGAGGGAATTGTTAAAAAAACTTAACCCAATTTCTTGGTTGCTCTAATAACAGAAGCTCTGGAATGGTAAGATGGACTTCCAGACAGTACCATTCCTACTGAAGTGGGTGTTAATTCTTGACAGTGGCTGTGCTGTATGGAACAATTGGTGGGAGATTGTCAAGCATTTACAAACTATAGTTAGAAAACCATGGTGAATAGTAGCAACTCATTGCACTTTAGAACTCCATGGTTGCTCAGAGGTACGCAAAGTGGCTTTTATGAAACACAAACCCTTCAAAATGCAAATGATTCTCTTTTCCATTATTCCATTCAGAGTTTCTGAAAAAAACAAACAACAAAAAACAATAAAATCTTAATTTGTGGGATACCTTGCTTGCTAAACAAAGCAAGATTAGTTTTCCTTTAAAAGATGACTGATTTAAGAACAAATTATCATTTCATCCTATACCTTTAGAAGTAGCTGGAAGAAAAAAAGCAACCTGACATTTGGGAGAATGTTAAATCACTATTTAAAAAGGGGACAATGTTCACTTCCTTCAAGGTAAACCTGAGGAGTTTTCCAAGTGACACCATCACTGCAGTCATAAGGACCTGAGAGAGTTTGCAGTTTGTGTATAGGCTTGTGTTTTATCTCAGGTCTCACGTCCCACCAGCCTTCACAAGAAGGACATAGATATTAAAATAACTTGGAGAGGTTAAAAGATTTTCCTTGTTTAAAAAAGAAAGCACCGACTGCCCCAGGAATTTTGTGTTGGAATTTCACTGTGAATGTTTGGTGACCATTAGTGAGCATTTACCTTTACAATAAGTAGTCCAAAAGGGCACAGACTGTGGGGCTGTTGGGACATATGTCCTGTTCCCACCGAGGGTAATGCCTTTATTGTTCTTGCATCAAGATATAAAGACTTCTTGTTCACATAATGGATACAGCTGGTTGGGTGGGGGGCAGGGAGGTCCTCACAATAAAAAGGCATTTGATTGCTGCTGGGATCCTTGTCAGTAAAATACTCAAAGATGGTTAATTGGACATTAATGTGTCAGGTTTTCAACAAAATAACAAGAAATTTGCCAAAAAGAAAGCCCGAAGGAAGCACGCCTCTAAATTTTACAACAAAGCTTTGTTTAAAATAGAAGTTAAAGCAGCAAAGATTTATGACATGTTGACATAACTGATGGCAAAGGAGTTGGCTGAAGCTCTGGGTGTGAAGGTCCAAATGAGAACATCTGCATTAAGAAGCTAATTCTCTTAAACATACTGATCAAAATATTAATGCTACATGTAAACACAAGTGCTTTATCTGACAGTGATTTACATTTGGAACGACCTAATCCAACTATGCACTGCATCTTTATTCATTACCAGCAGCCTTTACTTAACACTTCATGCCCGCTTGCACAGGTGGACAATCTACTCAGAGTGACTATTGTGTTTATGTTATTTTTTCATAAGCAGGGTTTGAAATTTGTCAAACTGCATCATTGTTTAACTATGTGCCAGTCAAAGGGAAATTGCCAGATGGAGCGGCTTTCCCCTAACCTTGCTCCAGGCAATGAAATTACACATAGGCCACAGTCTTATGTCAAGTCTTTAAAAAAAAAAAAAAAAAAAAGGCAAAAAAAAAAAAGGGGGGGGGGAAAGGGGAAAAAAAAAAAAAAAAGGAGCCAGGCCATGAATAGGTATGACTATGTGCATTCACAAAACCTGGCTTTCTTGTGCCACTAATTTTATATGAAGGCTCATGCCAATGGTAAATAAAACTTCATGTCTGTCATGTCACTCATTAACTAGGTGCTCATAATTTATGGATTTAAGGCCTGCTTGTCCGCCAAGCAATCAAACAGTAAACCATGTTTTATAGGTGTTAGTGTTTATAGAAACTGTAAATAAATGTCAAACAAAAAAAAATCAGGTTTCAGAAAAATGATCGGGGTTAAGTCATTTATCATTGTTCCAACTGGAAAAATCTGAGAACCTGTCAGTGCCAAAGCAAATGTTTCTCTGGCTTTTTCTAATGTGCAGCTTAAACTACCAGATTGTAGAATTCTATTAGCAGGATTTGATGAAATGGAAAATTTGCAGGTCATGTGTTTTAGCTGAACCTCTCACTTGAAGAATGGGACGAGGTGGCTCTTCTTGAATGTGGTGGCCTTGCTCTGTTATGCTTCGGGGGGTTTTCCCCTCTATTTCGGTCTAACATCAACGATTAGTTGAGATGATCTGGGCAGAATTTAGGCTGCTGTGGGGTGTGGGCAGAGTAGTTCTTTGCAAGTGAAGGAAAGCCCGTGTGGCCCCCTGTTCCTGAGGGCTGTCCACTGCCAGCTTTGCTGTGTCTGCTGTAGGAGTGTTCCCTCCCAAAGAGGGTGCACAAGGAAGAAGGGACGTACAGACGCCCACTCCTGGTTGAGGGTCTCCATCCAAGGTCATTCTCACACAGGAGCAGCCCTTGTGGACCTCCACGTTCCAGCTGTTGGACCTGTGTCTCTGAAGCTGCATGTTTTACACATCAGTCACTTGTATTTCGGTGAGGAGATGTGGAAATGGGGAGATTTGGGGTTTGGGAGGCTTTGTGGGTGTGCACTGACACAGCAGAGCAGCAGATGTTGCAGGGGCTCCCTGCTGGGCCCAGAGCTGAATACAGGCTCTATTCTGAGATGTTTGTGCATCTCATGGCTAAATAAACACCCTATTGGTGGTTCTAAAGAAGAGCATACAGTTCTAACACTTTCTAGATGGATTTGTCCCTAGAATTTCACTTTGATGCAACTCCTTGACCAGTCAGAAGTTCACAGAGTACCACCTCATAACATGGAGCTGGGAGGGAAAGAGAAGGGATGCCATTAAAAAGGAGTGGATTTAAGTGCAAAATTCAGTGGATTTAAGTGCAAAATCCAGTGAGGTGGTATAGCCTATAGGGGAAAAAGACAGAAGTGAATAAAGTGTAAGTAAAGACAGTCCTGTTACTGTTTCAAAAATAACATTAGAACATTGATACAAGCATTCTAGTGACCATGGACGTGAGGGAAGTGACTTGTGCTGTGAGAGTGACTGTCCAACTCCCTGCATATGGGAGTGCCCTGAGTCTTTCACAGATTTTTTCAAAGCTCTTACTGTCCCAGCCCTATTTGCCTGTACTGAGATGTTCACAGTGAAACTCAGTAAAAATCAGGCAGAGAAGCCACTGCCTCTGGAGCCTTGTTGAAGAGCCAGTGATGTTTGTGAAGTCCCTGAGCTCTGCTGGCTTGCAGGAGATGTCAGGGGGAGGTGACCCTGACCTTCTGGGGCTGGACCAGCAGCCCACTCCAGCACCGCCCTGTCTGGGTGTGTCTGGAATGTGGGGCTGCTCCTGTTCCCCCACCTCTCATTCCCACAGGCTTCCTGCTGCTGACTCAGAGTGCCAGGGCTTTCCACCAGGTCTGTCCAGAGTGTCCAGCTTGTTTGTTTTCAGTAGCCACAGAAAGCAACTCAGCTCACCCTTCATCTTGATCCAGCTCCTCACATCATGTCAGTTGTCTTGGCTCCATGGATGTTGGTGGGGCAGAATATGTTGGTGAAACCTAAAGGTACTGAGGAGCTGCTTGATTCATTAAAGGCTAAGAACTGTACTACAAAGAGATAACTGTGGAAAGTATAAATAATCTGTGATTGCTGACTTGAAGTCAAGATATTGGTTCTGTTTATGTAATCAATCTGTCCAATACTTGAGCTGAAATTTGTATACTTTTAATAAATAACAATTGTACTTCGTGATATCTGTTCTCTTTTCTTTTTTTTTTTCCTTGCCTTCTCCCTTTATGGTAAAATAAATTCATTTTGAGCCTAAACTATTTTTTTTTAATTCTCATTTCCATTTTGGTTGATTTTGCACAAACTTTGAGACGCATTTGCTAAGCAAACATGCCTTGGCATGTCTGGCACAGGGTCCTGGGATGCATTGAGGAGTCCTGTTTCAACATCTCTGGTGGTGACAGAGCAGCTCCAGCGTTTCCTTCCTGTTGTTATGCCCACCATCGATTACTTTAGTCCTGAGCTATTTGAAAACTCATCCAAATTAAACAAATAGGCTCTCAGCATTCTGAGTATGGTAATGTGTGGTATCCAATTTCATGGCATTTCTAGGGAATTTTAAAACTGATGTTATTTCCCTCTGTTTGGCCAATTCCTGAGGCCTTCATTGAGGGCTCCACTGCAAACTTGCTGAGCTGAGCTGTGCACCTGTATCAGAGACGAGCCCTGAGCTTTCCACTGAATTCTTACTCAGCAAAACTCCCACCAGCTTTGCCCGGGTTGGTGGTTCATGAAAGCCCACAGAAAAGTTCCCCTGATTGCTGACACTCCTTGTGCTCCTCAGCTGTTGTTCACTGTGGCATTTTGAAAGGTCTTTTGTGATTCAATTTGATTTACTGCTTTGTGAATGGCATTTTAAAATATATGGTAGCATGTATCTATTCCATGTTTGCTTGCTTTCTAAAGATAGTCTTTGATTCTGTAGCCTTAAAAAACTGAAAGCAATAACTCCCTCCAAATAGTTGAGGACATAACTCATGCCTTGTAATGCATGTTTTAAAAATCAGGCCTTTTTCTGGCTCATTACCCAGCCTGTAGACTTGATTTTTTTAATTAATGTAAGAACACCTTCTTTATGGCATGTTCATGTTTACTCAAAAGTCACATCATTTTTCAAGTTATACAAGGTGTCAGTACTGAGGGTAATGTTCTTTATTACTCACATTCCAAAACGAGCACTGCTTTTTAATTTTTTCCTAAATCTGTCTAGAGAAGAAGAATCAGAAATGCTTTTCCCTGGTAACATTTGTGTGCCAGACCGAGAAATCACACAAAGGAGTCACCAGTCACCACTCTACTTTCATGGGACTTGTTTGAATCAGTTCAGTTCCACCAGGGGACCAGAGTGATGCCACTGAGGGTCTGACCCGTCCCAAGGTGGTGGGATGTTGGTGCTGCTGGTGACACCTCCCAGTGTGAGATTCTTGTTTCATCATACTGGGACACACAACTTGGACACAGGACTGGAAGGGACACGGAGTAAGTTTGCAGATGACCCAGAACTGGGAGAGCTGTTGAGTTCCTCGAAGGCAGAGAAGCCCTGCAGAGAGACCTGGACAGATCAGAGGGCTGGGAATCACCAACCATGGGAAGTCCAACCAGGATCCTGCCCCTGGGATGGGGAACCCCAGATGGACAGACTGGGGAGGAGAGGCTGGAAAGGAGTGTCAGGAAAGGGCTCTGGGGGCCCGGGTTGGTGGCCAGTTGGCCATGGGACAGCAGTGCCCTGGAGCCAGGAGGGACATCCCTGTGCTGGGGGCATCAGGGGAGGGAGGGGATTGTCCTGCTCTGCTCTGCACTGGGGTGGCCCCACCTGCAATGTTGGGGCACTTTGGGGGGAACCATGGAAGGGAGAGATTGAGCCATGGGAGAGTGTCCAAAGGGGGGACACGGGGATGGGGAAGGGCCTGGAGGGGAAGGTGTGAGGACACTGAGGGCACTTGGGGTGTTCAGCTGGA
>VXAU01001053.1:822787-834319 GCA_013399695.1 Formicarius rufipectus | reverse complement strand
GTGACTCTTGGGGATGGGGCTGTGCAGGGCTGAGGGTTGGACTGGATGGTCCCTGTGGGTCCTTTCCAACTCAGCTGATTCTGTGTATGTGATGGGCTAAAGACAGTCTAAGCAGAAGTAGAAATGTCTCCTGTTGCCTTTCATGTACCTAAAACCCCAGTTGCTCCCGTTACATTATTAGGTGTGATCATATTGTGATGCACAGAACTAGTGGAGGGTTCTTCCCCTTAATTTCCCCTGATGATTGCATGAAACTGAGTAGCCTTGGTTGTCTTCCAGAAGTCAGAAGCATTTCTCCTTCTTTCATGTGTTTAGTGCTGGAAGTTGGCCTTGGGGGCTGGGGTTGAGTCCAGTGTTGGTAGAGACACCTGTGTGTGAGTTGCCTGATCTGGAGTTGGGATTCCTCAGTGCTGTGTTAGAAGAAACTCGACAGGGCTGCAAGGTCTTAGAAAAATTGACTGCAATTTTTTCTTGAAAGCCTCTCATTTTATTAACTGATTATTTTCAGTGTGTGAAGCCTCTCAGATTAGAGACCCTGTTAAACATTACCATCCTGACCACCCAACAACTTTGATAATTTTATGCTTTTGGTTCAGCTTATATAGTACTTGTTGTTATGATCAAGTCTGAAAGTCTGAGAGCTCCTCTTGGTGCTGTTTAGCTGAGATGTGTGGGTGTCCAAATGAGAAAGGCTGTCCCTGTGCACAGGAGGGCAGGGAGGTGGGTGTTGCTTTGGCCATCTTTTATCAGTGCTCATTCAAGCCTTCCTTGGAGCTGTTGGTATCTGCATGGCATATCCCAAGCCATCAGTGTCAGGAACACCTATGATTTTTGGGGAAGAAGTCAGCCCATGGTTGTGTTCTGTCTTGGTAGAAATCCTCCCTGCTGTGTGTTCCCCCAGTGATGCTAAAGCTGCAGTAAGGCTGAAGCATTTGGCTTTTCCCCCTGTACAAGGTGACCTTTTGCTGACTTGTGGATGCCGTGGATCCTCCCGACCACATTTCACACCCCCAGATGTCCTGGCCCCCTCCCAGCCCCATTCCAGGCTGCTGGAAGGGGCTGTGGCAGAGGCCACCAGAGGGGCTCAGCAATGCCCAGCTGTCATTTATTCAATTATCATCAGAACTCAACAGCCCCAAGAACAGAAAAGTGCAAGTGATTCTTGGCTGCCAAGGAATATTTTTGCAGAGCAGGATCATTGCTCTTGTGTTTGATGGTGAGGAAGGTCTTTGTAGGCTTTGCTGTACTTGTGACAGCTTAGGGAATTTCCAAGTTAAAATCTATTAATCATTTTTCTTGATGATTTATTATACTTATTTATTTATACTTATTCGGTTTCCTCTTCCAGTAAAGAACATGTCTTGTAGTGGTTTAAAAATGTGGCATAAGACCAAATTTCAAATGTCTATAGTGCTGAAACAATATAGAAGAGGTTTTCTTAACTGTACGGGAGGGTACAGATATTTTGCAGTGCCTCATCTGTAACTGGATATAGATCCACAACCTTTCTGGATGATAATGAATAAATGCTTCATTTACTCATGATTTTCAGTCACTTTGGAACTTGTGTAGACTTCATATGTTTGTGTGTGTTTGATTTGGGAAGAACCCTCATATTCTAAACAACCATGACCTTACTGGAGTGCTTTGGAAAGGTGCAGGCTGTTCCATAGCAAAGAATTAGTGTTAATTAAGATGCAGAAAAGCCTCTCCTTTTTAGCCAAAGAGTGTGATCCCCCTTGTTTCTGGTGTCATGGGAACTGGTGAATAATCCTACTCTGTCCCACTTCTCCCTGTCACCACCATCTACTCAGAAGCTGGTTTGGGTTTGGAGTTACCCAGAGAACCACCCAATCTGAAGCTGAGAGTCTGTTGAAATGTCTCCTGTCCTGTTTATTTACACCCACTGAGGACTTCCTAGCTCAAGGTGGAGCATTGCTGTGCTTGTCAGCTGGTTCCTTTCAGTGTTGTTTGTTGTGATCTTTTTTTTCTTTTTTTTGAATTCCTCTTGGAAAGGTTGGCTTGGTCTGTGGATTTAGAGAACTTCATATTGATGAGAAGTTTATAATGAGGGGGTACTGCTGAGGAAAGGTGCATTTCAGGTCTTTAGGAGTGGGTTTTTATTCAGTGAAAGTTTTCTGAAATGCCTCTGCTTGGCCAGCTGATTGGTTATTATGATATGGTATGAAGAAGCTCCAATGTTTTAAATGTGTCTGGAAAAAAAAAAAAAAAAAAGGTGATTTTTTTTTTTTGACTGTCTTGCTCAACTTGACTCTTCCCCTGCTGGTGAGCTGTTTCACAGTGAACCATGAGCAGTGCCAACATTTTTATTTCAGTCATCTTGCACTTCTATTTGTGTGTAGGTGTTTGCTTGTAGGGTGAACAGAGGGAATGGGGAGGGGGCTGTCCTACACTTGTCTTCTTCTGAGAAAATCCTCCCTGAGCAAGGATTGAAGAGATTGTTTTGTTCTCCTTCAACACCCACAGTAGAACACGAGCCTCGGAGGTGACAAAATGATTTAGAAACATAATGACCAGGGAAAATCATTGCTGAGGGTGCCCTTGCTCAGTAGCGCTCATTCTTTTGGAGTTGTATCAGCTTTTAAGAGCTGAAATAAAGCATCAAACAAAAACAGATCATGAGGAAAGTTGGTGGATAGGTATAAATGCAAATACTTCATTTTAGTAAAATTCAGTTCATCTGGGGGCTGATTTTTTTTTGGCTTCCTGGTTTTTCCTGAAGGGAAGAGAAAACAGGATTTGTTCTCACAGTCCTGTGATTCACAAAGATGTGATACTTGCTTTCAATAACCACAGTTCATATGGGAATTAAAATGCTTATTTTCATGCAGTCCCACATATTATCAATATCTGGGCAAGTGAGCAAAAGGCAAGCTTGGATTTAGAAATTTTTATTGAATATCAGTCAAGAGGTGATGGCGAGATGTCTTCCATCTCCTCTTGCCTCCTCTTGACAGGTAGACCTGTCAGACATGGATTTTAAAAAAAAACTAAAATCTGAATTATGCTTCTCAGGGTAAGCTTTTATTTGTAAAAAAAATAAAATTAAATATGCAGTGAGGATTGTAAGCAAATATGCCATTGTACATCTCATTATTGAGTGGTAAGTACAGAGATTTTTCTCTGTTTAGGCTAAAATCAGACCAGCAAATGCAATTGCAGCAGGAAGAATATGATGAAAATCCATAGCAAATGCTCACAAACTGTGTTGGAAATACTGTAACTGTTTTGTGAATTCAGTTATCACTTGAAAATAGATTTTTTTAAAGACATTTCTTTGACTCTTGTATTTTAATAATAATTTTTAGAGACTGATGACTCTAAGGCAGATCTTTTGACTGTGAGTTCACAAAGTAGCAACAACTACTACTACTACTATTTTTTTTTAACAGATACAATACGAAAATATTAAGGAGATTTCCTGTGATTCACAAATCAAGTTGCACAATAATGTGGATACTATTTGAACTCAGAGAATATTATTGCTCATAATGAAATTTCTTACATGTAGTTTCCAGTTATAACTCTTATTTGGAGTTATGAACTTCTTATTTCTACTTTCATTAGAAGTATCTATGTTTGCCCTCATAAACGATTTATTTTCTAAGTTGGTTGTTTTGAAAGTTTTACTTCTAAATTCACTAACCCCAGTTTCCTAAAACACCCCACACAGTGTCATGGTTTAAGCTGTAGAGCATTTGGTAACCCTGAATTAAATTGAAATCAGGTTGGGAAAACAATTATTTCTTTTTTCCCTTTCCAAATTATTTACCTAAATAGGAGTTAAGTGGATCATCCTCTTCCCAGGGTGGATTTTAGGCCATGATTTTGCTTGAAACCCCTTCTGCTGTGCCTCCTGCACAACACCTTTGGTGGTTCCAGTAGCAGGTCCTTGGTGGGTGGACAAGGGTGTGACAAGCCTTGGGTCAGGGTGGGGAGGGGACTCTGTCCATAGGGAAGAGCCAAGATGTGTTATTGCATGGGAAACCATGGGATTATTATAAATTCATGTGAGAGCTTATGAATCAAACTGGTGGTGCATCAAATGTTGATATAATTGCCTTGGAAATTGTGCAAATTTTCAGAGAATCACAGAACATGCTGAGCTGGAAGGAACTGACAAAGACCATCCAGTCCAACCCTCAGCCCTGCACAGCCCCATCCCCAAGAGTCACCCCCTGTGCCCCAGAGGATCATCCAAACCCCCCTGGCGCTCTGGCAGCCTCGGGGCTGTGCCCACTGCCCGGGGGAGCCTGGGCAGTGCCCACCACCCTCTGGGGGAAGAGCCTTTCCCTGAGATCCCCCCTGCCCCTGCCCTGACACAGCTCCAGCCCTTCCCTGGTGCTGTCCCTGCTCCCACAGAGCACAGATCAGTGCCTGCCCCTCCTCTGCCCCTCCCCAGGGAGTTGTCCCGGCCATGAGGTGTCCCCTCAGTCTCCTCTTGTCCAGCTGAACACCCCAAGTGCCCTCAGTGTCCTCACACCTTCCCCTCCAGCCCCTTCCCCATCCCCGTGTCCCCCCTTTGGACACTCTCCCATGGCTCAATCTCTCCCTTCCATGGTTCCCCCCAAAGTGCCCCAACATTGCAGGTGGGGCCACCCCAGTGCAGAGCAGAGTGGGACAATCCCCTCCCTCCCCGGATCCCCCCAGCACAGGGATGTCCCTCCTGGCTCCAGGTACTTCTCACTCGTGGCCTACTGGCCATGGACCAGAAACAAACCTGATTTGGCCTTTCTCCTCTGCCAAAACCATCGTGCAGAATAATTAGGGAGCATCCAATTAAGGCACTGCTTTTTTCCTGGAGCTTATAGCTGCTCTCTGTACATCACAGATGCCAAATAAATACACAAATAGCAAATTTTTTTTTAACATTGCACAAAGAATTTTATCCAAACATTACTATGAACTTGAACTGTTTGGAGCTTAAATCAGATTATTTTTTCTCATGGCAGTTTTTTAGGGCTGTTGACCTCGAGAGTGTCCTGGTGTTTCAGGGGAGAGCATTCCATTTTTCTCCTCACACATAATGAGCAGTGAACTCCTTGATGGTTGTTGTCTGTTCCCTCTACTGAGAGACCACTGCAGCCAACAAATCCAGTGTTTCATGCTGCAATCTAAACAGAGTGATGCATTGCAGGTGCTTTCCTCATCTCCTCACACCTCTCAAAAACATTAGGGGGAATTTTCAACTTCCTATTCAACTTTTAAATGGAGAGTCAGGTCAGTCTGTGGATTAGAAAACTCATAAATCTTCGGTCTTCACTTCTTGTCCAAGTATCCAACTAATATCTGCTGCTCTCCTGGCTTGTGGTGCTGTGCCACGCTGACCTCGCTGCAGCCTGGGCTTCATGAATATATCTGCAGACCCATCATCAATTGCCAGCAAAGAAAGGGTCACTTCTCGGATGTTTGTGTATAAAAATGGGACCATAAATTGCTTTCTCTCTCCATCACTCTTTGTTTGAGTTACCCCGTAGGTGGCCCTTCCCAAAGATGGGAGCTCCAGAGCTGTAAATAAAGTCCAGCAGGATGCAAGGTGCTGAAAAGAGTGACTTCACTGGCTCTGCTGCCCCACGGCTGCCGTGAAATGAATGATTGTTGATTTGTATTTAATGCTCAATTTCCTCTCCATTACTACAAACCATGCAAGGCGGCCCTCGGTGCAGGCTATTCATAGGAGAGCACAATCTATCCGGTTTCACATCTGCTAAAAGCCCCCATGTCATACTAATTACACTCTTCCCCTGGAAAGAATTTGGGTTTTAAGACCAAAGGAAGATATAAATAAGTAATGCTCTAGTCTATACAACTGGTTGCATGCAAGGTAGAATCATACTTGTGCAGCTGTATTTGTCTTCCAAATGCAAGAGAGATACCAAAGACCAGAAAACAAGCGTAGTGGTTGTACCTTTCCTAAGCATTTTGCAACAAGTGTGTTCAAATTGGACAAGCACAGTGGCTCTGCTTCAATTTCTGTGCCACAGCAATTACTTCTCCTTGGCCCTTGGCCTGTGCACCACCACAGAGCACAAGGTAATATTTGTGCTCTTTCTAAATCACAGGAGATGACAGATTAGCTCCAGACAAATAAGCCAAATTAGAAGTGTAAAGCTTTAAAGGGTCTTTTACCTTGTTGTGTCTAATCTGCTGCTTTTGCAGGATTCTATGGCATGGGACTTCTTTTATGATCAACCTCAACCTCAGAAACAGTTGTTTGTTCCATCATTTCTGCTGAAAGCTTATTCCAGTCATCACTTCAGGGTTTTAGAAATTGAAATTTCAAAGTAAATACATTATCACCCTTTTTTATCCTTGCATTCTTCTGCATCATTATGCTACAGCTTACACTTCTCCTTAGCTTCTGCCTTGGATGTAAAGACTCTGGAAGAGAATTGGAGGGACCAGAGCCAGTAATTTCCGTGAGCAAAAGGACTGATAATGATTCCCCAAGCCCTCCAATCTGCCTCCCCCACCAGCTACAATGGAAGCTGTTCTGGAGTGCAGGTACTACCAGGATGATAAATTCAACCCACTATTATGTTTTTTTTTTGAAGTGGTCAATAACAGATACTCCAGAGAGGCACAGGAACCTGTCAGGCATGGAATTATGCTCCAAGCCTGCAGCAGTCTGCAGTTTAAAGACTTCCTGAGCCAGACGTGGTTTCTTGTTGCTTAATAGCCCTTGATGAATATTTTGCTCCAAGAATTTGAACAGTTGCCTTTGAACCCAGGCAAACTTCTGGCACTCAGCATCACAGGAGCAGCCTGATGCATACAGACCTGCTGCCTGCTTTTTGAGCCTGTTCCTTGCTCATTTCACATGATGTTCCAATCTTTTTCCTGTTAGAGGAGGTAGGGTACAATGATTTACTACTCTGGGTCATGTTTTGCCAAGTCTCTCCCCCTTCTTGCAGTTTTCTTACAGTTGCTATAAAACATAGGGATCTGCTGTATCATCCTATCTCGAGCCTTTATCATAATCAGCATTTCATTCTGCTTTGCATATATTTGCATAGCTAGTTCTGGCATCAGCAATATACTGAAGCCAGAAATATGTTGCTATTCCCTGAATATCTGGGGTTACATTTAACATGAAAAACCTCACAGGGAAGGATTTCTTCCTAATGTCCAACCTGAACCTACACCCTGTCGGTCTGAAGGCATTCCCCCTGTCCTGTCTCTCCAGTTCCTGACGAACAGCCCCTCTCCAGCTTCCCTGTGGCCCCTTCAGATCCTGGGAGGTGCTGTGAGGTCTCCACACAGCCTCCTGAGCTGAACAGCCCCAGCTGTCCCAGCCTGTTTCCATAGGGGAGCTGTTCTAGTCCCATCAGCTTCGTGGCCTCCTCTGCACTTGCTCCAGCAGTTCCATGTCCCTCTTATGGCAGGACCCCGGAACCCTGTGCAGGAACCAATCCTTTATACACAGCAAATGGCACTGTGTGCCTCTGATCCTTTATCTTTTCCCCACTCTCCCTTTGGCTGTCCCAGAATGTTCTGTCACATGGGCCTGATGTTTCTGGGAAGGGTGTTCTTCACACCCTTGAGGGTTATCTTAAGTATGTCTGCAGGAGTCTGGGCATTGCACATGGTGATGTTTGTGCACCTTCCCTGTGAGGTGTGGTTAAGAATTCTTTGGGTTTGGGGTTTGGGTTTTTTTGAACCAGGAAATCCCAGTCTAGCCTGTAAAACCCTGGATTTACTCCTATCATGCAGTGATGGCAGGAAACAATAATGTGAAGTTATCCCAGGAACTTGGTTGTTAAAATGGCTTTGCTCTGCTTCTTTTTTTTTTTTTTGGAAAGTGAAATGCTGTCAACAGCTAATATATGTTCTTTAGCTTAAAAATATTCCAATAAGAAAATAGTTCTGGAATGTAACGTGATCAGACACACAGCACAAACTTGTAATGTTGTGTCTCAGTATAATAATAAATAATAAAAAAGGAGTGTATACTGAGTAAATCAAAGTCTTTTACTTCAAGACAATACAGGCAGTTCATATCATTCAAATTCAACATTAAAAAAATTAATGAGGACACTAAAGAGAACCTGCTGGTTCAGCTGAAGTTCATGGCCAGGTGTCTCAGTTGCACCACCGATTTTCTTTTATGTAAGACTCATGCTTGTGTCTAACACATTGAGCCTGTATGTAAAGAAAGAATGTTTTTATGCAGAGAGATACAAACACATCATAAATCATATGCCATTTAGAATTTTGGGGTGCTGTGTATGGTTTATGAGTCACAGCTGTTGAAAAGCTTATGATGAAAAAGTGATACCTTAGAAACGCCTGCAGAACTATGAGCTGCAGTTTATTATTACTATTTTTTTAAAGATGTGGCAGAGTTTTGATCCTCAAATTGATTTCATTCAGTTACATCAATTGTATAAACCCAGCAGGAAAATAGATGCATAAATGGATATGTGCCAATGCATTTCCTCTGAAAAATGTTTTTGGCTTTTTTGAATACGTGCTCAACCCTGATGGGCTTTAGAAATGCCATTACAAAGGTATTTACTCCTAAATGGCATGAG
The DNA here is from genome assembly GCA_013399695.1 of Formicarius rufipectus. Taxonomy (NCBI): domain Eukaryota; kingdom Metazoa; phylum Chordata; class Aves; order Passeriformes; family Formicariidae; genus Formicarius; species Formicarius rufipectus. Next base: position 825,764 of record VXAU01001053.1, on the reverse strand, counting down.
ACTTTTTTTCCCCTTTCCTATGTTTACTCTTTGATGCAGAAATCCACTTTTAATATCAGCTGGAAAAACTTTCAACATTTGCCAACATTCTGTTGTCTGTTTGCCTGTTTGAAGTAGACCTTTGGTAGAAGGTCTCTGCTTAACCTCTTACTAACTCTAAATGCTTATATCAGGAACACCTGAATTCTGTACATTTATAAATCCTTCAGCAAAAACAAACAAACAAAAAAGTTAAAGAGTTAAAGTTTATTTATCATAAAGAAAAAGAAATTTTCATCTGAGCAATGATGCCAATCCTGCTTTGAATTTCTGTGACTCTGTTTGAGAGGAGGAAAAAGATGTTGGTGGGTGATGTGGTGTCAGGCATCCACTCATGATAGGAATTGTATTGGAAGTTCCTACAGTGATGTCAAGAAATCCTGAATTGTTAAGGTCTAAAGATTTTTCTTCTGAAAAGCAAGTGGGACCTTCTTGTACTGTGGAAACTTTTAATTTTGAGGTCTGTCTATCAGTCAAAATGTGCCCTGGATGTCCCTTTCTGGTTCATTCCTTTATGCATAATTATCACTGGGATTTTTGTGATTCTCGTTTATGTAATATTCAGGTAACTTCACATTCTGCATTGCATTTCTCCTCCCAACAGCCCAGGGAAGTACAAAAGCATTGCTATTCTTATTTCTTCTTCTGGATGGGAAATCTAAGCAAAGAAACAGTGTAGAGAGCGGGATAAGATACCTGAGAGAAACTGAGCACTGGAGGGAATTCCCATCTGGTGCTTCTAAGATGCCTGAAAACACACAAGCTTCTTCATGCTCAGTGGAAATGATGGACATACATCCAAGAACTTCACAGAACACAGAGCAGCTGCTTGAAAACCCAAAAGAGTCTTGGAACAGTGAAAGAAGCTATTTCATATGTCATTGTGTGAATTCATGTGCACATAAAGTCAGTTGGGTTCTTTAAAATCACAGAAACATGGAACGACTTGAGTCGGAAGGAATCCCAGAGATCTTCCCATACCAACCCCACCCACGGGCAGGGGCACCTTCCCCTAGACTGGATTTCTCAGGGTTCCTGAGTAAAAGTACTGGGAAAAGCTTGTCAAGGCTTTTCTGACTTCTCTACAGTCTTGTAAAGGAGTAGTAGAGTCCTTGTTGAGGTTTCTTTGTGGAAAGTAACTGCGGAATTGCAGTCTGAAATGAGTCAAAGAGCTTTTCCTATTCTTGTGTTCCCTCCAGATCCAAGTTCTCACATTTTCCTTTGCACACATGCTGGTGTTGGCTCTCCAAAGCAGCTCCCAGCAGAGCTGGGAGTTCCCACAAAGGAAGACACAGAAGCTCATGGGATGGGGAGGAAAGCATTGACAGAGCTGGTGTTGGGGTTAACAGGATGAGGGGGAGTGGCTTTAGAGGGTGTTGGTGATGACAATAAGTCTTGAGGACAGAGAGTTTTGGCCTTTGCAGGCTCCATCAGCAGCAATTGTTTATGGTGACAGGACAGGTTTTATCCATGTACAGTATTCCACGGTCTTAGGTTTGACGTAGAGGCAGAACTGCAAAAAATAAACTGGAACTATTGCCCTCATGTAAAATCACTTGTATTTTGTTTTGAGTGAAAGTCATGACAGACCTTTTTTTTTTAGTCTTAATTTCCCTTGGCCTGTCCCTAGACATGACTGTCCAAAGTGCTTTCACAGGCTGTGTGACCAACAATCATCTTTAATTCATCCAGTCAGAGGTTAATCCCATCCATTCTGGAGCCTCCAAACACGCCCCTACACAAGTAACTGTGCCATGCCTTTCAGAGCAATAGCACACTGAATTTTACATGCTCCTGGGGATTTGGATTTCAGGTTGTGGTTCAAGGCTGTTACTCTGTACCCAGTTTTCTTTCTGAAAAAAGACTATCTGACTTCTCTAAATTTGCTTGTTCTTGTGCCCTGTGACATGTTTGCCGTCCCACTGGAGAGCCTCCTGCTCCCATGGGACACGTGTGCAGATTGGATGTGACAAGGCTGGCTGGGACAGCGGTGCCAGGATTGAACTGGACTCCTGCAAGAAGCCCCTGCAACCATCCTGGGCAGCATCCCCAGGGTGGTAGCAGGGCTTTGGTCTAGGGGTTCTAAGGACCAAAGCAAAGAAAGATGTTCCCAGTCTGCTGTAGGTGTTGCTGACCCCAGAGGCTCCCTAAGGATCCCTGACGGTCTGACTGCGGGAGGAGAATGACTCTGGTTTTCCAAGGGACCACAGAAGGTCCAGGGTTTTCTTCTGTGTGTTGAGCTGATGTGTCCTGCTCCTTCTCTTTGTTACAACCCAGAGGGTGGCTGAGCAGACTTGCCCTGAGGAGGCTGCAGGATTTGCTGTCTTTGGCTGGCAAAGGGAAGGAGCAGCCTTTGCCTTGAAAATTGTTACTGACCCAACAAGGTAAAACCATGTGGGGTGCAGGAGGGGAATGGCATCTTTCTATCAACCTGAAAATTGTACCTAAACAGCAGTTCTCTCAGTCTCTTCAATCTTGGGAGCACATTTTAATTGTCTCTAAAGGCTATTTTTTTCCCAAAAGGAGTGCAGGAAAGTATAATGTTCATACTTTTTCTTACTATTTTGCCCTCTGCCCATCCCTGCAGTAACTGTTGAACTAAGAGTATTAACAACTGACTGCTGTAGTAACTGTTGAGCTGACACAACACAGGGGGCTCGTGTGGGGATGTCACAAGCCATAGAATAACTCAAGGAACCAGTTCTTAAATTTTGTTTCAGTAAAAATGACATTTGATGGACAGCTGGCATTTGAATTCCCTTTTCTCACTGCATTTCAAATAGTTTGGGCTTTCCCCTTTGTTTATTTAAGAGCAGTCTCTACACCCTGTGGTTCAGACTTATTTGTAGCATGAGACCTAATGGATTTATGTTGAAAGAGCCTCCAGTGGTTACTTGCCCAGGAAACCACCTGTAGAAAGTTCCTTAAATTAAAAAAA
>VXAU01001053.1:749570-822572 GCA_013399695.1 Formicarius rufipectus | reverse complement strand
CTTATATATCTCCTTCAGCTTTGCTTTTAAGAACCAAGCTCTGGGAAAAAAAAAATAAAGAGATAAAATGAAAGGAATATTTAAGTTTTGCTTCATGACACAAATAAATGTCGGAGCTGCACAAGATGTTTGAGCTTCATGCAGGCCCAAAAGGAAACAGGATCTTCATGGCCACGGTGGTGGTTCAACAAACCTCTTGGTTACATGTTTTCAGAAAAGGAAATAATTTGTCTTATTTCTTTATTTACTGTCCCACTTGATGCTGAGTTTCAAGGAACTGTCAGCTTGCTGTGGTTTATTCCTTGTCATGGCAGACAAAGGACAAAGAAATGTTGAAATTGGAAACAGTCATGTTGCTTNAAAATTCCTTAAATTAAAAAAAAAAAAAAAAAAGGAGAAAAGAAAAAAAAGGAATTAATTGGATTACAGGTCTATTTTGACTAATCCAGCCAATTCATTGTAAGGTTTCATGAAGACTTACTGACATAAACCTGTTGAAGTAAAGGTTTCGGGTAACAATTTTATTTCATTTTTTTTCGTACAGACTGCTACTCTGTAGGATTTTTTTTCAGGATCCACTTATATATCTCCTTCAGCTTTGCTTTTAAGAACCAAGCTCTGGGAAAAAAAAAATAAAGAGATAAAATGAAAGGAATATTTAAGTTTTGCTTCATGACACAAATAAATGTCGGAGCTGCACAAGATGTTTGAGCTTCATGCAGGCCCAAAAGGAAACAGGATCTTCATGGCCACGGTGGTGGTTCAACAAACCTCTTGGTTACATGTTTTTCAGAAAAGGAAATAATTTGTCTTATTTCTTTATTTACTGTCCCACTTGATGCTGAGTTTCAAGGAACTGTCAGCTTGCTGTGGTTTATTCCTTGTCATGGCAGACAAAGGACAAAGAAATGTTGAAATTGGAAACAGTCATGTTGCTTCCATGTCCCTTTTTTTTTTTTTTTGCTGGAGCAGGGAATGCCCAGCGGGCATTGTAATGGATGGGTGTCACTTTACAAAAAGGCTTTTGGTTGGTTTGTGCTTTTCAGTGTTTCAGCTTTCCACAGTACTTTGTATTTGACAGTGATTTTTTGGTGCCTCAAGAAAAGAATACAAAATATAATTCACTTCCTTCAGTAAAAATGAAATGGAATAAAGTCTTTTGAATGGGAAAAAGGTCCAGGCAGCCCTGGAAACTGATCCAGGACTTGGTCTGCAATGTAGACATTTGCTACCTGCTTGTCTTCCAGATAATAAATAATGAAAAAATACATTTTGTACAATGATATACTGCTGATACAGCATTAATTTGTACTGTTCACAGAAAACAGACCATTTTGGGATGTGTTTTGTATGCTTGTCTTTGTATCTGACCTAGGTAGGTAATGGGAACAGTTGGGGTCCAGAAGGATATTTCTTTACACCAATTCTTTCAGCCCCTTTATCTCTGGGTGACTAAGGAGAGCCAGCGAGTGCAGGAGCTCTTCAGTCGCAATTAAATGCCAACTTTCTTGGTCACTGCTGGTGTTTCTGTAGCTCTGGGAGCTGGTTTGCATTCCCTCTCCATCCTCCCACCCAATGTAGAGCCACTGTGACTTGTGTGTTAACATTGGGCTGTGCAGATGTGGCAATGAGCTCATGGACGGTCCTGGGGACTCAACAACCCTGGCCACAGGAGGTCATGGGAGCAAACCAACAATGCTAAAAGAGGTGATTATCCAATTGCTGTGTTTGCTCCAGTGGAAAAAGCCCTCTGTAGCCTCCTCATGGCCCCAGATAGCACAAAACAGATATTGTTGGGAGAGATTATGAATTCCAGTGCTCTTTACTGTGTGTATCGACTTTTCTATCTGTATATGTTGCAATAAAACAACATGCACAAGGTTATAAAAATAGCCTGGAAGTGATTGACATGCTAATAATGCTCAATCAAGTCAATAATGCTCGAGTAACAAGCTCCTGAGAAAATAATGTTTTTGGTCAATAATACACTTTTTAAAAAGGAACTGTTTGTTTTTAATTAACCTCATATTTAGCCATTTAGTCATGGCACGTCCATCAAGCACAGCAGAGAAAAACACGTGCTGTCTTGAAACACTGCGTTGTTGCCTTAAACTTTCATCTCTTCCTGCTTGGCTTTCTCTTCTGCATTCCACCTCGGCATGTTCGGGAGGATTGAGGCAAATCATGGCTTGTCATGCTCCTTCGAATTCAGTGCTTCTCCTTTGTGAGGAGGGTGTCAGGTGATTCATCTGTGACAGAACATCCCATTAAGTTGTGACAGACTGTCAGGGTGAACCTGCTGTAAGTACTTAGCAACAATACAGTGCTTCTAATGTGTCACTTGACACTTCTACCCTTTTCTTTTCTTTCCCTTTCCTTTTTTTTTTTTTTTTTTTTTGGGCTAAAGGCTGGTTAAAGATTTTAATCCATTAAGTGATTCAAAAAGTGTTTGGTTTTGTGTAATGCTCAGTAAAACTGAACAGGGCAGACAGTGCCCACAAATTCCTGACAGGGAGGAGGAGAGAGGTCCGGTGGTTTTAAGACTCCTCTTGTCACATGATGTTAAACAGTACATTGTGGGGTTTTGTTTGCTTTGGGTTTTGTTTGTATCCCTTAAGAGGGAAATAATATGCTGTAGGGGGAGGATTTTTTTAAAATATGGATTCATGTCCCAGTTATGAAGGGGATGCTTCTGCGCAGGGTTAAGAGTTGGACTTGATTTTTGTGGATCCCTTCCAACTCAACCTATTCTGTGATTCTGTGAGATCTGAACTAAATTCTAACAGCTGTGAGATGACTTTCAGGTATGTAATTCCTCCTGTTGTTCTGTGCTTACTTACATGGAAGTGTTAGGCAAGCTCTGGAGCTCAGGGGTCCCTGACAGTTCTGCTCTGGGGACTTCACGGTAGCACCTTTCCCTTCCACAAGGCTAGTGATTAATTACAGCATCCTTCCAGCCCTCTCATTAAAAACAATTTACTGGATTTACCAGCACAATCAGATTGAATTCAGAATAAAAATAAGAGTGTGAAGCTGAACCGCAGCCAAGTCAGAGCCTGCTGCCTGCCGAGCTCTTTTGTAAATGAGGAGTGTTAATTGGGTGCCTAAATGTCATGTCAGGAGCCTGTCAGTAAGGAACTGTTGTTTTGACAATCTCTGTGTGCCTGTGTGTTCACCTGTGCTCACATCGAGGTCACAGTGCCTGTAGGAACTCTCACCTTGTGCTGATGCCAAACCCACCAAACTTGCCCAAAGTCAGCAGTAAATTGATGACTTGCAAGAAAGTCTGGCTCATGGTTTTGACAAATTTACAGTGGGAGACATTCATCAGTGTGTGATTACTGAGCAATGTATTTCAAATAAGACAAATACTGAAGGTTAAAGGGAAGACAGAAATGGGAATCTGATGCCTTTTTTATGTAGAAATGTGATTCACCCTTCAGTATTTTCACAGTATCATAGAATATCCTGAGCTGGAAGGGACCCAAAAGGATTGAGTCCAACCCCTGGCCCTGCCCAGGGCACCCCAACAATCCCACCTTGACACATCAAAATGGAAAAAAAAAAACAAAACCCAAACCAAAAAACCCATGATGCAAAGAAAATACTTCAAGGAATTGCTGAGCAGCTGCAATCAGCTTTAACCTGAAGTTGAATAAAGCCAGGAAAAGACTGGAAAATCATTTTAGCTTTTCTCCAAAATGTACTTTCTTCCATCTTTGCAAATATTGAATTAAAAAATATTCTGATCAGCAAGACTTTGGCTAATACTGGACTTCAATGGACACCTGCTGAGATGTGGCCTATGTTTTGGTTTGAGTTGTTGGGTTGTGGGTTTTTTTAGTCAAAAGGAGTCATTAAAGCAGAACTTGTTTCAAACTCCTAAGAACGAGTTGACCATGAATTACAAACGTGTGCAGGCAGGCTCAGCTTTCTGTGATGAGTTCATGGAAGGCTCCAGAAGGCAAAAAAAACATGGCCAAGTGAAGGTCTGTTCACAACTGGCCTTAATCTCTAAATGAAGCTGCTGAAGACACATTAGAACAAGTCCATTTCCCGGGTATTTAATTTGAACCAAGATTTAAAGTTTGATTTCTTAGTTACAGAACCAAGAGTCCCAGCCCATGGCTGTCAGGACTTTGATGGGGATGAGATTTGCTGAGAGGGCAAAGAACTGGAACAGACATTGGGACATTGAGTCTGGGACATGCCCATAGCTGCCTTTGGTTTTTGCTGCCCTCCCTTCAGACTCTCTCTGACCCTCAGCTGTCTGAGCGCACGGTCTTCTCAGGAAGGGCACTCCCCTTGTGATGGCTCTGTCCCAAACACAGCTCTGCTTGTGAATACGGACTCTCCCCACCCCTGGAAGTGTCCCAGACCAGGATGGACGGGGTTTCGAGCAACCTGGGCTGGTGGAAGGTGTCCCTGCCCATGGCAGGAGGTGGGACTGGTTGAGCTTTGAGGTTCCTTCCAACCCAAACCATTCTGTGGTTCTGTGAAGAGCTGAGCTGTCCCAAGTGCCAGAGGAGCAGAGGTGGCCCCACAGGGGTTCCCAGCCTCTCCTCACCCTGAGGAAGAATGGAGAGCCCCTGTGTGAGAGGGAACACATGTTCCATGCACACCCTTCACTTGCCAACCAGTTAAGGAGAGAGGAGACACAACTCAGCAGAGCTGCTGCTCCTCAGCTTGTTTCCTTTTCCTTCCCAGCTCTTACTTTTTGACTTGTTTAGGTTTTGCTTCAAAATGCCATAAAGTCACACGTCCTTAAAAATATAAGAGGCAGAAATAAGGGCTAAAGCTTGTTGACTTACACTGAGGACCAACTTAAAGAAACCCAAAGTGAGTTTCACAAGCAATTAACTGTGACACTGCTGTAAATTTAGAAAACCTCCTTCCTTATTCAAGCAGTTTTAGCAAACTCAATTTAACTGCCATTTTCTTTTTTCTGAATTTGCTTCCTATCACTACTGATTATCGAGATTGTTGTGCCTGAACCAGAGTTTCTCACTGATCTGCTCCTCATACACCATTGCCATTTTAGCATATGTTGTATAAGAGCAGCCCTCAGAATCTTCAGCTCAGGAACAGACAAGAGATTTTCTGTTGAAGTCAGTGACATACATTGAATTAAGCAGCAGTAGCAGGTGCATTATGAGGTGAATTCAACAGACAGAAAAGGCTCCAATACAAGTGTAAGTCTATAATAAAAATATATAATAGAATCACATGGTAGAGATTGCCCAAATGTCCTGTTTTGCGGGAGGAGAAGGAAGTTCTGCCAAGCTATGAGTGATTTGTTCTCGTGCAGCCTAATGACTGTAGACTGTTTAATTTTGTTTATAACTATTTTTGCTTGTTGCTATTCTTTTCTTATTGTTATTTTTTCTTACTACTATTCTATATTAATGCTGAGGAAGCACATATTTTTCATATGTCTGTGAGATCCAAAGGAGTGAGGTTTTCTTTCTGGAACTCAATTAAAAGGAATATTATGCCTTAGATGTGTCATAAAAACACTTTGGCCCATAGCACTAAGACTTCAGAATGCTCAGGGCTTGGTGAATTCCCTTCTGACCTCTGTAAAAATGGGCTGAGGGTCTCTACATGATCCCTGAGCTGAGCACAGCAGCACGGAACTGTGCTTTGTTTGAAACCCTGTCCAAACCCTCTGTTTTAATAAAAGGAATGATTATCATTAATAAAAAGCTTCCTTTGAGTTCAGTGGGTCTGTAGTGACTTCTGTGTAATGAAATAATTGTGTGCTGATACAGCATCCGGTGACTTCGATCACCTGTAAGGTTGGCAGGTGTCCCACACTGACTTTGTGTCTTCAGAGCACTGTGGAAAGCTCTGTGGTAGCAAAATGTCCAGTTCCTGGGTTGGGAGGGAGTGACCCTATAAATATAAAGTATCTACAAATTTAATATAAATAAAAATACGTTTGTGTATATGGTTAGTGGGTAGATGAATACTTTGGGGTTTAGCATTTCATTATGTGTTTTGGGTTTTTTTTTTTGCATCACAAATCCCAAAATCTCAAGTTTTTTATGCCTATGTAACCCAAGATGAATATTTACTCAAATCTTATTTTAAGGGTTCTGCATTGTTTTGAGGTAAGCTGCTTCCTCCAGACTTATTGCCACAAGTTTCAGAATTTCCATTAGGAATGAACCATTTGAGTCTTCTCTAATTCCAAGGATTTTCTGTATAACCATATATCTGATTAACACCAGATTTCAGTAAAAAGCAAAAGAAGGAATTCTTTTACATTTGATGCATGTTGTAGGAGTCCCAACTGCATAATGGCTTGGTTATTAAATAAAACAACTAGACAAACATTACTGATCTTGTGAGCAGCCCATCTCCCACACGACACCTCTCAGCCTCCAGTCTGAGTCTGCTTTGCATTTTCTAAGACTATACCAAGACTTATTTCCATGATATTGAATTTTCATGAAAAATGCAGTCCTGAGGCATCATTTGCTGTCATATAAGCTGAAATGCCATTTAGTGCACATTAAGTATACTCCATCCACATAACACTGACAGGTAGTGTACAAACATCTGTGCTCCTACAGCTCTTTTCCCTACCTGTGACTGGGACTGTCTACTTAGGGAAGGCTTTAATCCTGAAAAATTAAATAAACAAGGAAACATGGGTGGAATTAAAGTTTGGTCATCAGAGCAGTCAATTCTTAGTGCTCCCAGAGGTGTGAGCACAGCCTTCCTGGGGTGCTGCCCTAGTGATGCAACCACAATGCACTCAGGTGTTAGTGTGTCTGGTGGAGAGACAGAAGTGCTTGGAAGGGGTGAAAGAGGGTCAGAATCCTCCTTTCTATTTTTTAAACATTCTGGAAGCAGAGCCTTAGTTGTCCCACCTTATGGACAGACACCTCACATGGCAGCATTGGGGACTGGGCAACAAAAATAAACTCTGCAAGTCACTGAGGTTTCCAAGAGTTTGTAAAACAAAAGAGGCAGGAGACGAAAAACCTGCAGCAGAGGTCATTGAAATTTCTCCAGAGCATGTCTGCATGGTTGTGGGTGAAATGCTGCCTTGTGGTGTCTCAGCTGTGGCTGAAGTGCAGGGAATTTTACTCCTTTGCTGCTGCATTTGTGACTTTCGGAGCTGTGGAGATGTTCAAATCACGGACAGCTTGATTAACTTTCAGACTGAGTACCAGAGTAGGAAGTTCCTTCCATTGAGGAGTTACTTCTATTTTCAGCTGAACCAAGCGGCCCCAAGAGGAGAGGCCTTGACACAGGAGGTGTTGAATGCACAATGTTCCAATTTCACCTTCTTTTGTAGGGGGTGTTGGGCAGTGCAGACCTTCTCCTGTCCTACCTGTGTGACCAAAGACAACGAGGGACTATTACACCTGATATAGAAAAGGGTGAGCAAAGCAGAGGGGTTCCCACAGGCCAACCATGCCTAAAAATAATGGAAATCCTCTGTTTTAGAGAGCAGTGGTCACAGTCCTTTGGCATCATAAGGTGCCCACAGTGGTTTGTCTCTGGTGGGATTCAGCCCATCCCACTGCTCCTGGGGTCTCCAACCCCTGCCACTGGAGATGAAGTGAGCAGCACCTCAAAGCACAGAGGCCATCCTTCTTGCTGGGACCTCCTGGTGTGCTACAGGGCTCTGTAGTTCTCTTCTTTCACAGCAATTTCTCAGGAACCCTCTAGTTCTCCAGTATCTGCTTCTGTTAGTACTTATGGACTGAGTTTCAACCACTGCCACCCCAAAGGCCTTCCTGATCATTCATCCTGTCCTTTTCCACACTGTCTTAGATTATTGTCTCCCAATGCTGTATGGTAGCAGGACAGTCCTATTCTCACCTCTTTTCCACATCAGGATACCTCTCTTTTTCCCTGGTCTTCCAATGGTTGTGGCGGTTTTCCCCATGGATAACAGTGAGAAAGTGGTTAGACTTCCCTTCTGTGTGGTCCCTCACTGAGGTTCTGGATAAATTCAGAAGCAACACCTGGTGCAACACTTTTGAAACTTTCATTGTGCCCTGTTTTATATGAAATACAAAGCACACCAGTAATTCAGCATTTTGGGGATTTACATGTTGCTACAATTCATTCATATACCATGGAGGACTATACAAGGAAGAAAGACTTTAATTTCCATTCCTAATAAAATATTATTGAAATACTTGTGTAGGCTTCAATACATGAATAAATTTAATGGAAACTTTGGAGACACACTGAGATTTCTTATAGTGCCTAAAGGAAGATACATGGCTTTTGGTGGGAAATCTGAGCGACAAAAGACACTTTTTTCTCCATAGCTTTTCTTTCCTGACTGTTGCTGATTGCCAGGAACTGGAGGAGAAAAGATGTGATTTGCCAACCACAAAGTACAGCATCCTTGTACTAATGAACTCAAAAATATTTCAACAAACACATAAGGAATCAATATGTTCTGATTGCACCATAGCAAGATATTTCTTTCTCCTTCTTCCAGAAGTGGAAATTTTGAGGGAGTTTTTCTCTAAATAGATATTAAATTTCTGGAAGTTCTAAAATAAAATGCTACTTTAAAGAAAGCATTTTGCATTTTTTTACCTATGTGTACACAAAAGAAATTTTCACTAATCAGCTTCTGCAAGATGACGGTTTAATTTTCAGACTTCAAAATTTTATGTCCTCTAGTGGAGGACATAGACTGCTTAAATCTTCACTAGACTGCTGAGCAGATAAGTGCATAAACTGTAAATAAAATCTGATTTAGTCATTGGGAAAAGGAAACCCCCACATATGTGAATTATCTATTTCCTATATATGATTGATAGTGATGTCTTTTTTTTGTTTTAAGATCCAGTTTTATAAATGCTGCCTTTTGAGAAAACGGAGCTTTCCTCTCTTGGATTTCCTTGAAGAATTCTCTCCTTATTGCAAAGCTGAAGCACTTTACCTTATAGACACCTTGTACCCTATAGAGTTTATTCATGGAAGCGTGGAATGGTTTGGGTTGGAAGGGATCTCAAAGGTCACCTAATTCTAAATTAACTTCTGTCTCTGTTTCATGCATCATTTTAATGCATACTAAGTTAAATAAGCAGTTTGGAAAGGTGTAAAGAGATGTTAGTTCCTTACAAAGGTATGTTTTGCGCAAGAAGGGAGAGGTGAGTAACTATTTTTGCATGTCTTTGGGACCTGAGAATGAACCACAGTGCACTAATGCATCCTCAGTGGTGTAAGTTAGATTTAATATGGCTTTGGAAGGCTGTAATGCTGTTACTCCCAGGTGGGATCCCAGAGTTATCAAAGTCCCACAGTTCCTCTTGGTCGGAAGGGAAAATGCAATCCAGTGAAAGTGGGAACGATTCAAGAGTCTTGGATCTTGTCCTGGAGCCTATCCTGGTGCCAGATGGAAAAGAGCTGGGAAGGTGGCTTTTGTCAAATCCAGTTCTTTATTTTCAGGGGAAAGCTTCAGGGGACACCAACTTCTCTTCACATCTGAGTTGGCAGAAGCAAACCCCAGGCTCAGAGCTGTTCCTGACTTTAACTTCTGTTGTGCAGCTTCCAGTTCCTGTCCAGATGGTGCCCATTGCAGAGATGAGCAGTTTGACTGAGTGCTTTTGAACCTCCAGCTGATGCCAACATGTCTGGACTTTAGTAAGGCTTCTGAGATAATTTCACATGCTGTCTTCATAAGCCATTAAATGATAGTAGTATAGAAAATGCCCCTGGAGGGGTGCAAAATCTCTGGAAACCCAGTTTCAGAGAGCAACTATTGGCAATTGCCTGTCAGAGTGGGAGGGATGCTGAGTGGGCCATGCAAAGTTGGCTTGTTTGGAAATAAAAGAGGTTTGAAGAAAAAACACCACAAACTACTGGAGATCTGCAAGTATGTTGGAGGACAAACTCAGAGTCTGAAACTGTCTTGACAAACAGCACGTTTGGGTTTTGGTTATTTATTTTGTCTCTACTAAATAAACAAAAACATTTTTGAGTATGCCATGGCAATCCATGGGCTGAGCTCCAGCCTGCAAAAAACCACTTGTGATTTGCTTTGATGGAATGTGAATCAGCAACAGCTTCTTGTTGTGAAAATACAAACCTTGCAATAAGGTGTATGGGCAGACTTACAGCCAGGGAGATGTGTGATAACATCTTTCCTCTCTGCTTGGCTGCTTAAAGACAAAGATCTTAACTGGAATATCATGACCAGTTTTGGCTACCAAGCCTCAAAGTCTCAAGCCCAAAGAGCATCAGTGGAAGTGATTAGAAATCTAGAAAGCTGAAGTACGAGGAGACAGCAGGTGTTGCTTGAAGAAAAAAATACCTGAGGGAAAACTGTAATATGAAACATCCAGGAGGCTGCAAGGAAGAAGAGAAACCTATTTTCCGTGTTTCTAACAGACATGATGAGCTGCTGGGGTCTGGAGTTGCTTCAGGGAAGAAGGTTAGTGTTCCCTGAATAGTGTGACTGTTGAAATCACAAGGATTGTTGGGAATCTCTACCATTAGAAGTGTTTGATGGGAGGCTAAACAGGCATCCACCAGGAATGATGTAGGAGAGCTGATCCTACTCACACTACTGATACAAAGGAATGATGATAAAACTAAGCAATCTCTTGCCATATGAGTCTGTGATTTTTAAACCATAATAATTTAACACTTACATCAATGATTATTATGATAATCATAATAATAATAATAAAGGAGATACAGCAATACTAGATTAATATTTAAAGTCACTCAACTTCAACATCTTGGTCAGCATTGCATTTGTTATAATTCTTAGGGAAAAAGTTATCCCTGAGCAGTTCCATGCAGCAGAGATTGCACCTTCAGCACATGTGGCATGGTGTTCTATTTACCTTGTTGCACAGGAAGCAAAATTTAAGTGTTTATGATCATAGGTCCCTTTCCTTTTCAGTAAGTGATAGAAAAGAGAAGAGAGATTATACGAACACCTCAACTAAAAGAAGCCCTACCATGTAATTGCCTTCCTGCTTAGGACCAGAGAACTCAGACAGCAAAGAGCTTCTCTGCAGACATTACCTCTATTGTTCATGAAACAACCTCTTATTTCCTTTAGGACTCTTTAGTGTGGATGGGAGGCCTTTACTATAGTGAAATATGAGCACTACCAATGAATTTATTCTGTGTTTTTATCTGAGTAATAATGAGTTTATTCTTCTCTACTGACACAGGCACAGTTCCCAAGAAAGTGAGTTTTGTTGAGGTCAATCCTGAAAAGCTTTTAGAAAATAGAAAATGTTTAAAAGTCCTGTAAGTGCTCTTGGTTCTTTTTAACCTTTATTTTGAAAAACACACTATCGGATGTGTGTGATTTGATTCTCCCCCCATGGCAGGAGGCTGGAACGAGATGACCCTCAAGGCCCCTTTCAACCCAAACTATTCTGTGATTCTATGATTTAAATCTTTCTCTTAATTCACACTTACTGCTCCCTGAATGCTCCAGTAACAAGCTGTCAGGAATTTGCTGTTGCTCAATGTGTGTGTGTGAGCAGGTAACGAAGCGATTCAAACTGACATGGGAAAGTTTTCACTTGCTCAGGTTCCAGCTCAGTGAGGTGGATGCACCTCAGACAGCATTAAACCCCTGAACTGTGCTCCCACCAAGGCACTCGAGGGATTTGTTGTGACAGGCATTCCACGGTGCACATCACTGCCAGGTGTGCAGGCCCCAATAAAGGTGAGTGGTGTGGAAACTCTGATGTCATTTCATGGGGAGACAGGGCTGAGGGGCTGACAGACACGTCCAGGTGTTAGCGAGTGAGGACCATGAACGTGCTCTTTAACCAAAAGGAGACTTTGGTGACTCTGCCTTGCACTGAGAGGCAGCAGAGGAGCATCCTGCATGTCCCAATGGCATGTGTTCAGTGAGCTGCTGAATGCACTTGGAATGCCACTGGCAGCTCTTCTGAGGACAGCAGAGGACACGTATGAGAAGAAGCACAACTTAACCCCTCCATTGTGAAACCACTTTGTCTCATGGGTTGGGTTATCCTCTCTGTGAAGTGGGTTGGTATTGCTTGACAGATCTTGACACAACCTGCATTGGACTGGATTTGCTCCCAGTCTGGTAACAGATTGCAAATCCCAGGAGCCCATCTGTGATACACTCTGCAATTCAATAGTTAGTTTATACACGTGCATCTCTGATCTCTCAGGTTTGCAACATTTATTTTAATTCAACTATAACCTTACTTTTACTTCTACTTTTATATTAACATAACCCAGGAATGGAAAATGGAAAAACTAAAGTACTAAATGTGTTTAAAACACACAAGGAGTTGGAGTATTAAGTATCATTTGCATATCCAAAGACTATATGGCATGTCAGGTGCACGGAAGGAATGTTTACTTCTTTACTTTTGATATTTGCTATGTTAAACATCAAACCCATCTATGCTTTTGTTGACCATGCTCTACAAATACATTTGGGTTATACTTGTCCAGGTGTGGTGACGTTTTAGGTACCAATATCAAGAAACATAGAAATGTAAAATCACGGGGTGGTTTGGGTTGGAGGGCACCTTAAAAATCATCTCAGTCCAGCCCCTGCTGTGGTCAGGGACACCTTCCACTATCCCAGGTTGCTCCAAGCCCTGTCCAACCTGGCTTTGAAGACTTCCAGGATTATCTATTGCTCTGTGTTTCTCCAAGGTGCTACTTGGGGTGAGGTGCCTGCAGCCCTTAGTTAGACTCGGTCGGTACCGACGGCTTCCCAACCGCCAAGGTTCGTGCTCCAGTCACTGCCCTGCTCCTTCTGGGAATGGGAGTGGGAACAAGTCACCATGAGCACTGACAACACCACCGTGTGTCTGGCTGAGCTCACCCTGCTGTGCTGCAAAGGCAAGGCTCTCTCACTGCAGGGGTGAGACTCCTCAGGGTGATGTTCTTGGCAGTCCCACTCGGCGGGTGCGGAGGCAGCGCTGGCTGGTTATTCTCATGCTGTCCCAGAACTCCTTCAGCTCTGGGAACAGAGGTCAAAGGGCTTCATTGAGCGTGTTAATCCACCTCTAGATGGGCCAAACAGTGAGCTGGAGTCGTCTCCAGAGTGACAGAAGGAAATGTGTAAACAATCCTTGCTCAGTAGGTTTTTGTTGTGGAAACCTGCCTGCTCTGTTTGCAGTCTGAGAGGAGTCCAGCCAACGAGGTGTGAACATTCAACAAACACGAAACTTTCATTAAGTAATTCAACTTCTTTGTTTCTGGGAAAATTTGGAGCTTATTGTTCTTAGCCTGATACAAGAAATAATACCAAGGACTGTGCACAACTCATTAATGTATGTTGCATGTGAAAGTTTTCAAGGAGCTGCTCTAGAAAGTAAAACTTGAGAGCAAATATTACATTCATAGACAGTTTTAAAATGGAAAGAAGTACTAAATGCATGGAATAGATTATTCATTAGCCATTACCTACTTCTGTTAGGTGGCTGCTGGTGATTCCCATTAAAGCTGTGGATTTTTCAGGCAGGCCTGGCAAGGTTCCTTGTGGTGCTCAGTAAATGCAGCTAATTGTGTTGTCTGTTCTCTGGTTTGTTTTCCAGAAGGCATAAATACCTTCGGTTTTAAAGGCAATATTGAGGTAAACATTTGTGCTGCTGTTAAATACCATTGTGGCATGAGAGAAATACCTCACACTTCAGCACTGGCCATCTGTGGACTTGAGGTTTTCTCTTTTTTGGGGGGCTGATTATGCTTCAGAGCGCAGACCTGCTGAATGATAACTCCTGAAATAAATACATCTGCATGGTTGGACTTACCCTACTCTCCTCCATACACACAGCCCTAGAAGGGTTTTGGGTTTCTTTGGGTTTTTTGTCCAAATAACTACTCATCCTCTGGACAGGTGTTCACAGTGGAGCTGGGCTCCGTGTCCCCTGGCTGTCTCCATTCCCAGCAGCTACCAGGAGCTCACCAGGTTGGGATTGGCAGATTGAGATTCAGGTTCTGTCTTTGTTGCAGAGATAGAGTCATGGATTCTTTCATGTAGGACAAGAGCGCTCAGACCATTGAGTCCAACCATGATTTAGTGATATATAAAGTGCATAAAGTTTAACAAGTCACAGACCTTAAGATAGATTTTTTGTGATTCTTAAACTATACTGACACCTTCATGGGACCACAGAGATGTGTCTTTTCATGCTGCTTAGTGCAGGTTGGTTGTAGGTTCAGTCATCTTGACTTGGAGAAGCCCTAAGACATTAATCAACCATCTGCTCCAGGGACTAGCCCAAGGGCTTTCGTGGCTCCTCGCTGTGTCACCACGGTGATTTCTTAGGTGAGCCTTTTCTGCCATCACCTTTCCTGCCTAACTTTGTCAGCTTTATCCTGAACTCTTAGACTGATTTATTATTTGACTAGATTAAACAGCACAGGTGGATGTGCACGTCAAGAGCTTTGAAAAGTGGAAAAATTTCTCATGAAGAGGCTGAGAAGTGCAGGGCACTCTTACTCTAGTATTTTGCTGTGAGGAAAAGGTCTCTTATCCATCTGTGATGGAAAGAAGATAGAAGAAAGGAGGCTAAGAACATAATAGGAGCCAGAAAGAGCTGCTTTGCAGACCATGTCAAATTGGGCATCAGGAAAGCATCAGGGAAATGTAGCTTGTTCTTTGTGGTTACAAGCTGCAGTGCTAAAAAGTGATTCTTGTTATTCATTACATCCATGTTTAGATTTCATGTGGTGGCTTTTTGAAAGGGTATTTTATTGTATTTATGAGACAGATGTAATTACAAGAACACTGGTTTTCTTGTGTCAAAACTGTCGGTGAACATGCCTGAATGGAAAGCAAGTGCTTGCATCTTTACAAGGGTATGTGGACAAATGCAGGGGGAAAGGGGGTGGATTTCCCCCCTTTTTCAGCATAGAGGCCTCAAAAATGAAAAAAAAAGGACTGCATCCTGATGGGCAGCTTTGCAGTTGGGATAACCTCCAGAGGAGGAAAAGTGGGGGTGATGAGGCGACACCACTGTGGGAAGATGTCTCTGCTAATAAAAGGAGCTTAATCCACCTTGAAAGCAAATTATTTTATCAATTCTACATTTCATCTCTGCCTGGATTTTCTTCTCTTACCCAACTATTTCAGGGAGACTGAGTGAGTGTGGGAGCTGCAAAACTGAGACAAGAGCTCAGTACTAGAAGGTGCTGAGAGTCCTTAAGTCCCGCTGGTGCTATTCCCTGACTTCCTCTCACTGAACAGGCACGTTTGCTTGTTAGGAATTAAAGCAAAAAAAAATCACGTTGCATTTCTAGTTAATGGGATACTTTTATGTCCCTCGGACCATCCACACAGACACCTCATTAGAGGTGGCAACAAGAGCTGTAATGGCTGTACCTTGATTAAAACTCCTGGCACCGAGAGCGGCACAAACCTGGGGATTTATTACTGTCGGTGTGGATCCTGTTTGTTTTTTCCTATGGAAATCCAAGTTTATACAGAGGCCATCAGATGGAACCTGCACGCCTTTATTATTACTAATAGTGGCTGGGAGTGCAGATCCAAATGATGCATAACATTTTTTTTTAAAGTAAACCTTAAGCCAAGTTAAATGAACTTTAAAAGTGAACATGATTCATAACAGATACCATTTTAAAACTGACCAGACACAGCAAATGTAAATTCTGTCCTTTTAACTGTAAAATGTTTAAGCTTATTTGCAAAGGAGTTTGAAAAATTAAAACCATACCTTCTCTGTGTTTCTCCAGCCATGGAGAAACATCAGGGTTTGCATTTGAAAGGATGGCAATACAAACTGTAGAGACAGGCTAGATGTCTACTTGAATTATCCTGCTTGTTGAGGGGAAGTCTTAAACTGATGATCACATATAATCTGTAATGTATTAAAAGCATATTCTTTATTGGAGTCCCCATATTACATTTCAAATACATTTCCATGGAATGTTTCAAAATGTCATATAAAATTATTCCTATTTTCATTGAAATGGCATGTGTCCCCTCAACACTCATCTAGAACTTTATTATTATGATTCTTTGGACAGTTTAAAGACATGAGATCACTTTTTGTGGTTTTGTGTGCCTCCCACTACCTCTGTTCCTGCTCCAGTGCTAATGCCAGCTCCACATCCCCCCGAACAGTTTAGCTCCAGCTTCTTGGCCTGAGTCAGTGTTGTTTCAGTTGATCAGAGGTTTGGATAACTTAAATATTTAGGCAATATATAATAACTGTATCTCAAACAAACACTTACTGTAATGATCACTCGCAGTGCTTGCTATCGTTAAGAAATGGAGTCCTGGCTTCTATTCCAGCCCCTCTTTTTTTCAGTTGTGTTTTGGTTTGATGGGTTTTTTTCATACATCCATAGTGATCTCTGTCACCTGGAGGGTGATTTTGCAATAAGAGGGATCTTGAAGAAATTGTGTCTTGAAAAGCTAGAAGTTAACAAAGAACTTGTGAGTGCAGCTAAACTGGAACCTTAATTATGTTACAGAATTATCCCGAGTGTTTGTAGCCCAGTAGCAAAACTGAGTTTTATATCTACACCAAGCACAACCCATGAGAAACATGGATTTTCAGCACTGAAGACAGTCCAGGAGTGGGAGCTGGACCAGTGCTTCTTGAAGGCAGAGGGACTGCAAGGTGTCATCAAAGCACTTAAAATACAAGGGCTGCTGTGCTGAAAAGGGAGACTTAAAAAAAATTGTCTCAACTGGTTTAATCCAGTTTGTACTTTTGAATAGTTGAGCTAAGTTGAGCCTGTGTTTGTTGACTTGACTTGTTCATCTGACTTAGCAGAGTTGAGACACCTCCAAAAGAGCTGGGCAAGGCCATGGGCAATATCCTGTGCTTATTTCCCTCCATTCCTCTTTCACTCAGGACAGTGGAATTTAGTGGAAACATCCCATATATGTAACTGCCAAGGAAAAAGAAGTTGCAAACATACTTATCAGAATTCTAACCATTAATAGATTTAAACCATTGTTCTTTTGAGTGATTTTTCTGGGTTTGCCTGAAGATTGTCTCGAGACATTCACTTAAATTCAACTCTAATAGCTTTTGTTAAGTTACATGATTCAAGCAGTAGCTTGTGGAGATGTGTGCACTTAAACCCTGTATTTTACTTCCAACTGATGGCCTTGGGAGAGTTCCTGAAGTTGTTTTCCTGTAGCCGGTGGATGCTTGGATGCTTCAGCTCTTGAAGGAAGGAAAAACCTCATCTGGAACAGCTCATAAAAGCAATGAACTTTCTGATCCTAAAAGTTCTGAAGAGGAGCAACAGGTATGTGGGTATTTCTGTCTGTTGGCTCCAAAAGATCTTCTGCCAGTTGGGAGCTCAACCCTGTGTGTGCTGCACTCCCAGCAGGGAAACTGAGCCCCTGAAGACAAGGCAGCAAATAAGAGCTACTCAACCTCCTGTGGTGTGGCTTCCCCCAGCCAAATAAAACACCTTTCTGGTTACTGAATAAATCAAGGTTATCTTTATGAGGAACATCAAGGTTGTCTGGTCTAGTTGAACTTATCTCTGCTCGTTGCAGGGCAGTTGGACTAGGTGGCCTTTAAAAGGTCCCTTCCAACCCAAAGTAACCTATGATTCTATTATTTAATTTTTGTGTGTGTTTATTTATGAAAAATGTTGTATTTAAAGTCATTGGTCATGTCTCCACTCCCAGTGATCCATCCAAAGCAACAAAGCTGGAAACGCTCCAGACTTGCTGAGTTTTCTGCACGTTTAAAATGGTCAACACATCTCAGGCTTGTGAGACCTTCTGCTTTTCATGAAGTTGCCTTGTATTTCCTGGATTTCACCATGCCATCTCAGGAGTTTTTTCCCAAGGAACCTTTGTTCCAGATCATCTGACTGTTTCAGGAGCACTTGAACAAGAAGAAAAACACAGCAGTCAATTTAAAACCAATTTTTTTGCTCTGGTGTCATTAATCAAATGCACAAGCAGTCCCAGCACTGACACCTGGCAGGGTTAATGTTTAAGACCTGTGGCAATTACAGCTCCCCTGAAAATCGCTTGGCCAGCAAGTCACATAAAAGCCTGTTATTATGAAGGAAATGGGAATTAGCAGAAAAAAATTAGGGAAACCAGTTGAAATACATGGGTAGCAAGGAAGGCAGAGAAAAATCTGACTGATTGGAGCTCCCATGGGGAGAAGAAACAAGGTCTAAGGGTCACTCCTTCCCCGAATTAGTAGTGTCTGTCATGTGAAACCAAAATAAAGCAGGAGCAGAAGTAAAAGATTTTCTGCAGAGAAATCGGACTCTGTTCTCTTGCACCTCCATCTCAGGGAGGCCAAGTGCAATTAGTGGGCTGATTTTTACTGATCCTCATTCAGCCAGAATTCTTTTCCCTCAAATATCTCTTTCTCGGTAAAGAATGTGATGCCCAGAGGTTTGACACACAGATATTTTTAGCGATGAGCACTTCAAAGATCACTCACAGCCATTAGCTCCTTGTCCAGAACATCCTCTGTGTTGAGTCTTTGCACTCCCCAAAAGTTACACAGCTGGAGTAAACATAGCTTAAATGAAAACTCTTGTGGTTAGAGCAGACTGCAGTGCATGTGTTTTCCCTTGCTGGAGAACATTAGCTGAGTGCTTTCTGTGCCAGATGCAATCATACCTGCAGAAAAAAATCTGGTGAGTAAACAGGAGTTTAAACAAAGAATGTCGACTATTTGCAGCCAATATTTTTTGGTATTAATTGCTGTAAAAGCATTAGGACAAGCGAAAAAAACTCTTCATACCCAGCCTGGAGCCATGATCTGTGTTTTATGAGCTTCATTTAGTGTCAGGAAAATACTGAGAGATAAAGAGTGTTTCCCTGCAGTGGCAGCTGGGTCCATGGAGTGGGTGATTCCTTGTGCGCTGTTCTACAAACACCTCGTCTGTCTCACAGCGTTGGAAAGTGTAATTAGTTTCTGATTTAATGTTAATTTACTTGGGACTGTGGCACAATCCAAAGAACAAGTGGGTCATTTCAAACTGTGGGACTAATTCAGCAGTGACGAGGGAAACAATCGATGGCAACGGCGAGCTGTGGTAAATGAAACACTCCAAAAGAGCTGAGGCAGCACCAAATTACTGTGACAATTCTGGGGCTGAGGTACCAACCAGTGTCCTGCAGCTCCAGTGGTGCAGGATGAAAAGGGGCTTTGAGGAGCACAAACAGCAGGAGAGCAGAAATTACCAAAAACCAGCAGAAAACAACCCAGGTAATCGAAAATGCAACAAAGTAAAAGAAGATTTAAAGAAGTTTTGGGTCGTGATTTTTTGCCCTTCCATAGCTGCTTTTCATAATTTCTTTGTGTTTATTGAATACCAACTGCCTTTGGGCCTGCGTTCAGTTTACTGTGAGAAAAGCAAGCTGTGGTCATTGCCAGGTATTTCAAGTGAAAAGTCCTCATTTTTCCAGAAAAAAAACCAAAACAATAAATTGATCAACCTGTACAATAAATTAATATTGATGGCTTACTTCTAAAAGTTGATGGTTGACTTTTTGTTAAGACAGCTACAAATCAATTGAAGACTACAACAGGGTAAAAATAGGTATACTAATACTCATTAACATTCTGTAATGCCATGATCAATATGCTTATACCTTTACAGCACAGTGGATGTGCTTAAGCATAACTGTTTATTAATTATTATCATTATTACATCTAGTAATAATTGATTATTAATATTTGGAAATTATTATTTAAACCATTTACAATATTATTTTGGTTATCTTCATGTTTCCATGTCGACAAACTCAGCTGAAATTACAGTGAGTCTGGAATATTTTCATCATTGATAATTACCCTTTAAACTCCAGGTTTTGTTAAGGGCTATTGAACTGATTGGTTGAGATGGAATGTTCTGCCATAGAGTAACACTGATCAGAGTTTTAAACTGGTGGCAAACAGTTTGAAAGAAGACCCCTATTTTATATCAGCATTCTGTCTTCTTTAAAAAAAAGGATTGATTATGGCTCAGAGAAGCTGTGGCTGCCCCATCCCTGGGAGCGTCCAAGGCCAGGTTGGATGGGGCTTGGAGCACCCTGGGCTGGTGGGAGGTGTCCCTGCCCATGGCAGGGGGTGGAACAAGGTGAGTTTTGAGGTCCCTTCCCACCTAAATCATTCCATGATTCTCTGGCATGATTTCCTTCGACTACATGTGACACACAATACAAATTAGGAAGGAAAGAAAAGATGACTCTGCAGTCTGAATGAAAACATGGCAGAGATTTCCTGGTGGCCAAAGGAACATTATTATCCCTGTTGTTTGTAATAGTTAAAACAGAACCTACTTTGTTTCATTGTAAAATTAGTTTGTGTAAAGCTCAGAATCACAGAGAGAACAGAGTAGGGAGGATTCCTGGGAGATGACTGCAGGTAGACCATCCATACTGGGAAAGAGGAGGTGACTGGCAGGAGTCTTGTCCTTGTGTTTCCCCCTGCTCTGTTCAGTGGAGAATCTTTAGGGCATTACTATAAGGTCCCAATTCTTCAAACCTCCCAGTTCATGTTCAGCACTCATTTGTTTGACCTGGGAAAGGTCAATCTGCTTTGGTCTAGAACCCAGTCAAGGAATACAAACTGTGCTGAGCTACCACTGGCACCGTGGGGCTGCTCCTGGTGTTGAACTGTGGTCAAAGCAGCCTGGCTCACCAACTTTTGGAAGCAGGATTGTGCAGATAAACTGCTTGCTGACCTGTAAATCTGTGACTACCAGTCAATCACTTTATAACTATGAAAGCCCAGTCCAACTTACACGTGGCAAATTCTTGGAGTGTGTGGAGCTTCTCCCCTGGAGAAGGGACATTTCTTCATGGTCACTCCCCAGGGTTGAGTGAAAGAGGGAGGTCTGTCCACGACTGTTGTGTGATGAGTTACATCAATTTCTACTAAAGGATTATGTCTTTTGCCAGCTTTGTTACAATTGCTTTCGTGTAATTGCTTTGATAGAGTGCACTGTACTGTTTTATGCTATATTATACTCTACTGGGAGGTTTTAGCTTTTATACTGTGTAGTAAATAATTCTGATTAAGGTCATTAGCCTCTTCATTCATCTGTCCATTTGTCATAATAAATAATTCAGTTTATATAAATATATCTGATTTGCCATCATTAAAATCTGTGTGGCAAAGTGATTTAATCACAGCTATGTAATTCCTTAAATTTAAACTGTGGGCAAAGTCTGGGTCTGAGGTTGGATGCAGCCACACTCAGGCTGCTCTCTGAGAAGGAGTTTAGAACGCCAGGGGGTCCTTTCTGCACCTCATAGCTCAACAAGAGCTCCTCCAATAAACTTTGAGCCTTCCACTCCTCCATGAGAGGTCAGTGGGATTTCTGGCTTGCTCAAGATAAGCATGTTCTTCGTAGCCATGTAGAGTTCCATTTCGATGACCATGGATAAAAGCAGTGTAATTTGAAGTAGTGGAATGGTAGGGACAGAAAGAAGCAACTTCTCTGTGTTTGAAATTAATATTGCCATGGCTATGAGTGAAATTTTGCTTCCAAAACAAAAGTAAAAGGGGAGGGAAATGAGGAAGAAGATCTGTTTGTACAGTGCTTTGTCAGGACCTCAGTGAGGAAGGACCAGTCCACATCCTTCAGACTCAGAGGGGAAGGGCCCATCCCCTTGAGGTGGGAACTGGGGAAGGAATGACACCTGGAAGGAAAAGAAGTCACTGAGAAATGTGCCTGGGAAGTGGCAGTGATGTAAGGGGACTTTCTGGCTTTTCAAACTGGTTAATAGATTCAAAATAGTGCCTGAGTAATGCAATTGGTACCAAAGTCCTCATGTTCCAACTGCAGAAATATAGTCATGTTTATATACTAAGACAATATGTTGTATTATGCATTAAGAAAAATATGAATCAATGTAAGAAGACATTTAAATTAACCCTGAACTGGCTATTTTCTTATGTATTTGAAACACCTGGTCTAGACCAATGCCATATTCTGCATTTTGTGTATCTGAAAATGCAGCCTGTTTTTCACATTTCAATGGAATATCTTTCCAGTAAGTGCAGTTCATTCTGGAAAGGGAGTTCTTTGCAGTTGTTTTGTTTTGGTTTTTTTGCCCTATTTGTTATTCCCTATTACAAATAGAAGGCAAATGGACTTTGGATTAGGTCCTATAAAAGCTGACCCTATTTTCTGATAAATTATTTAGAAATTTATTATTGATATAATGACGTGTAGACTTGGACAGCAGCTAAAATATTCATGCAATAAAATAAAAGTAAATTAGTTTAATCTACATCTTTCTCAGTCTCTCAAGCTTCAGTACCAAAGTGTCGACTGATGTCATTTTTGACTTTATTAGACAAAATATAGATAGCAAACTGATAATGGCAAAGGATTAAAAATAACAAACCCTTTATATTAACTGAATTGAGGCCTCCATGATCCAATACTTAAGTACTGCTTCCAGTCTTTAATTTCCATGATATTTCTACTGGAGTCTTGTTTGCTTTTCAAATGCATTGTTGAGCTTCATGTTGATATCTATTCCAGATGTTTTCAAGTCCTGCTAATTTGTTTTCCACATGATACCTACTTACAGAACCATTTCACTTGTAGTTATTGCAATTGTATCTGCTAGCTGCATTCCCTGTTGGATGTAACATTTTTCTTCCATCAGGATAGGTTTTCCCACCGCTTTTGTTATTTATTTCTCTATTTCCATAGCAGTGTCCAGGTGCACTGAAAGTCTAGTTCTGCTGGAGCTCACGGGTAGGGATTTGGAATTGCAAGCAGGTTGGTGCATTAAACAAAGGAATAGTTTGTTGATTTTGGAAAACGAAATCAGAATTAAACCTCAGTTTTAGAAACAGAATAACTGAGGATTTGGTTGTAACAATCAAGCCTAATCTCACCCATAATGCATTGAGTGGCTCTGATATAATGTAAATTCTGTAAGCAGTTAATGGGATTTAAACATGCACTTACACCCTCTGCTGCACTCAGAGAATCCTCTGTGGTTGGACAAAATACCTGACCCTGTTCTGCTACGTCATAAAAAGGAAAATAAGAAAACAGGATGACAATGCATGTCCAGATCCAAGCAATCTGTGTTCTGGGGCTTTTTAACATCCAAGCCTACATCTGAATTCCAGTTGTGCACTATTGGAACATCCTCAGCTAATATATTTTTCTTGTTTTCCATGTCCATCTTTAGCTGTTTGCAGCTTCTTCGGTTTCTTCTTCAAGGTTTCTTTTTCCTTTGTTTGAAAGGACCCACAAGGACCATCCAGTCCAACCCTCAGCCCTGCACAGCCCCATCCCCAAGAGTCACCCCCTGTGCCCCAAGAGCATCCAAACCCTCCTGCAGCTCTGGCAGCCTCGGGGCTGTGCCCACTGCCCTGGGGAGCCTGGGCAGTGCCCACCACCCTCTGGGGGAAGAGCCTTTCCCTGAGATCCCCCCTGCCCCTGCCCTGACACAGCTCCAGCCCTTCCCTGGTGCTGTCCCTGGTCCCACAGAGCACAGATCAGTGCCTGCCCCTCCTCTGCCCCTGCCCAGGGAGTTGTCCCTGCCATGAGGTGTCCCCTCAGTCTCCTCTTCTCCAGCTGAACACCCCAAGTGCCCTCAGTGTCCTCACACCTTCCCCTCCAGCCCCTTCCCCATCCCCGTGTCCCCCCTTTGGACACTCTCCCATGGCTCAATCTCTCCCTTCCATGGTGTCCCCCCAAAGTGCCCCAACATTGCAGGTGGGGCCACCCCAGTGCAGAGCAGAGAGGGATAATCCCCTCCCTCCCCTGATGCCCCCAGGACAAGGATGTCCCTCCTGGCTCCAGGACTCTGCTGTCCCATGGCCAACTGGCCACCCAGCAGGACCCCCAGAGCCCTTTCCTGACACTCCTTTCCAGCCTCTCCTCCCCAGTCTGTCCCTCCATCCAGGGCTCCCCATCCCAGGTCTCTGAGGTACCCGGGGCTGGTACCTCATGCAGGTGATATCTCAGGAAAGGGCCAAGTTGTTAATGTGAAAATGAGTCTGAAAGATAAAATTGTGTTAGAGAAACACATTTAGTAATGAGCTGGGGCAGGCAGCAGCGCTCCTGGCACGGTCCACTGTGGGTCCTGCTCTCTGTGGTCTCTGCTCAAGCAAACCTGTCTGTAATTACAGGTTCAGTCAGTGTGCAGTGTAAACAACACGAGGAAAGCCACCTCTTTCTGTACAGTTTTGAACTCTGGGGAGTCCTGTTATTAGGTGTGCAGAGCAATCCTAAATCTGCTGACATTCTTCTTCAGGAAATTAGTATACTTAGAAAATTTAAAAATGTACTTCAAGAGTGTATTGGGGTTTATTAACAGAATTGCATTAATATTTAGTTGTATATTTGTCTTTAAATGACATTTAAAGTTGCTTTCTGAAACCAAAACGACTACAAATAAAATTAACTGCTGACAAACAGCAATTAAGTCCCTAATAGATATGAAATGTAATTAACTCCATGTTTAGGGCAACTTCAGTAGGAAGACTTCCAGAAAGAAAATATTTTGTTACTTATTTCTTGGACACCATACTTTATATCACTGTTCTCTGTGAACACCCTCTGTATGTTGAAAAGAGTTGTTTGAATAAAAAATATTTTTAAAGCACTGCTCTGTAGCTGCGTTGTGTCCCTACCACTCCTTCAGTGCTCTTCTTATGAACAAGCTATTGCAATTAGTAGGTTAATTCCATTATGTAGCAAAGACCTGTAAGAATTCTTACTTTTCAGATTTTAACATGCTCTGAGTTAAGGGTATTTTGCAAGTGCTTTCTTCATACATCCAATTCCCAAATCCTCATATGACAGGAACAAACTGAGTTCCTACGATTTTTTTCAAGTAGAAGGTTTTACATTAAGAACAACAAACCCAGGTTTCATTTTGAAAATAATCTGGATATTTAACTTTTTTTTCATGTATGTAATAATATTTTTGTAGTATGTAAATATTGTACAGTATTTATAGAGAAACCAATATACCAAGTACCAATCAGTTTTTGTAGATACTAAAGAAAGAATTTCACTTCAAGCTTTGCAAAACACTCATAAGTGGGCTGGACATAGTCACAAATTGCTTTTCAGTTGTGATCAGCCTTCCCTAACGAATTTGAACTTCCTAAAATTCCTCCAATTGAATTTGTGTGCACAATGTTTCTATGAACTTCTCAAATCTCACAAATAATTGCACTTGGCAATGGGTCCTTTGAAAAGGGATTGTGTTACCTCTTAGAAAGACTTGGCCTGACCTACACAAACTTATTGGTGAAATAAGCAATGGTCCTGCAGAAGGGTCTGTTTCTTGAGACTCTTGGCCTTTTTGCACTCAAAGCAGTGATGCAGTTTTTCACTTTGGGTGCCTCTTTGCAGACAGAAATTAATGGAGTATTTTTGATTTAGGGAAGTTTGTAAGTCACAAGGAAAGTTCTATCATCACCCTTCAGATTCTTTATTATACACTGCTCTTAGGTGAGTTGGATTATATGAAAGCACAGAAAAATAACTCATTATGAGCCTTTTCTCCACTTAAAAGACTGGGTGACTTTCTCAGGGTTTACCTTGCTGCTCTCAAAATAACCCCATGTGCACGGTGATATTTCAGGTTATTCCACTCTGCTTCTCTACTTTTTGTAACTTGTTCTGTGAATAAAACCAAAAGCATTGAAATAACAGAATGGAATAAATTTGCCCTCTGTTCCTGTGCCATCTTTCAGGAGAGGACA
Organism: Formicarius rufipectus; assembly: GCA_013399695.1. NCBI lineage: Eukaryota > Metazoa > Chordata > Aves > Passeriformes > Formicariidae > Formicarius > Formicarius rufipectus. The sequence goes on along the minus strand of VXAU01001053.1, from coordinate 796,908 downwards.
GTGTGGTGGTGGAGGGGTTCAGGGGACTGCATGTCTCACTGACCACCAGTCAGGCTGAAAACTGTCTGCAAGGCATATTCCTCTATTAGAGTGTCTTAAAATATACCAGATTGAGTGTCAAATAAATTGGTATTAAATCCCTGCAGTGTGTTTGCCATACTGAAGGCTGTATCCTCCCCTCTAGGGATTAACTAATTTGGTGGCTTAGGCCAGAGACTTTTTTAAATACACCCCATAAATTCCACTTGGGCTTTTGGGAATAACCCAGACTGTTCTCTGGGATGCCCAGCCAGCCTGGGATGGCCAACATGTGGCTTTTCCATTGCCTGTGGACCTCAGGAATGCTCCCAGGTATGTGGTTGAGACTGGGGGTCTGTCATATGCTGCTCTGGGGGCCATCCCTAAGGTCTCACTCTGATTTCTCAGCCCTTACATTCTTTTTGCCATCATATAAAACACCCTAAAATCTCTCTTCTTTGCCATGAATCCCGAGAATCCCTTTCTTCATATGGACCATCTCGATTCTCTGCTTTCCACAACTTTTTCTGCACTGAGTTGCATCATCAAAAATGGTGCCGTGACCAACTACATCCATGAATCAAGAAATGGTTTTTAATATTAAATTGGGAGAGCCTGCACTAATAAAGCATCATGTAGTTTCCCCCCCTCCCTTTTCTAATGTAGCTAAATTCAAATTAATGCTCTCAACTTACTACACGTTGGCATAACTTACATCATGGCCAAATCTCATATTTCATTCAGTGTTGTGATCTGATATATGTTGCCACATGCATGTGCTACACATTATGAATAAAGCTTTAAAAATCCTCCTTTTATAGCTGTTTATGTTATGTGATTGAGTCCTGGTAGAGAGAAAATTTGCCAGGACTAAAGGTTATTACTGGCTGTTCTGCAACTAATATTGCCTAGAACTAAAGCAATTAGGCTTGACAAAATATGAGCTGCTTAAAAAAAAATGCACTCTTGCAAGTTGGGCTTGTAATGGAACTTGATTTAATACATGCTACTGACATGGAGATTTTAATTAAAAGAAAGAGAGAAAAAGGACTGCTCTGCTGAGGTGGGAATGGAGAGGAGTTTGTTCTGCAGGTGAGAAGGGTGGAGGTGGTTTTGGAGCAAAATGCAATCCCTGTTGGGGTGGGGTGGATGAGAGAGCATGGCTGAATTCTGGACTGGACACTAATGATCAGCACAGAGTGATGACAAATGTTCCGTCATTGTATCGTTCCCTCCAGGGACACAAAAATATGTTTTCAGAGGGTTACCTTTATTCCTGGAGGTTTTGGCCATGAGTGGTTGCCATGCATCAAGAAGCACTAATTTCCATGTTTTAGTACACCTGTTGTCAAAAAGAAGGTGAAAAAAAATGTTGTAGGATTGTCCAGAAGATCCTCACTCATCATTCTGCAAGTGAATCTTGACTCAACTTTAGCTTAACCAGTAGTATCTAAAATACAGATGCATTCATACTTTGTTCTTTCAATTTCTCTGGCCAAACACAAAAGTTTGAGGCTGAGTTGCATCATTTTGAGTCACTCTGAAATGAAACCTATTTTGTTTTCCCAGCAAAATGAAAGACTAAGCCAAAAACCTGGAAAAAAACTAAGTCAGAATGCTTAGTTCAAAAAAATCACACTTAAATTGATTATTTTTCAAAGTTTTATATTTAATTTTTAATTAAATCAGCTTAGCCTTTAGACATTCATGTTGAAACAGAAGTCGTATTTGAATAAAAATTATTTTTTTTCCCTCTCAGAATTTTGGAGACTTTTAGTTTTATTTTTGACACAAGCTCTTGCTCGAGTTTGGTAATCCTGGTGTCTGGCTTAAGTTTTGGAAGGATTTTGCCACATTCACTGGCACATCCCAGAGGATTTCCCCCCATATGTTCATATTTTCATATAATTATTAATATTAATAACATATTGATAGTAATATTTTAATATTACTATATTACTATTACCATTATATTATATTAAAATGATAGTAATATAATAATTTCCATATTGGTGTTGGTATTCTTTAAATTACATTTTGCCAGTTGTATTGTTTCATGTGATTCTCCCAGTCCTCTGGGATTGAATTTTCAATTATCAGTCACTCATAAACTGGGGAAGAGGCAAGATTTCTGATTCTCTTCCTTTTTCTGTACTAAGAATAAACCAAATGTCCTAGAAATAAATACTTTGAGTTCTGCATTCTCCATTAAAGGGTAATTTAGCACAGCTACATAAGCACAACTGCAATCTAGTTGTGTAATCTCTGTAGAAATCTATTTATTCATTTCCAATCAAAATTTTTCTCTGGAAATGAGATTTTTATGTATACAGTGAGAAGCAAAACCACAACTGAGCATTCACACTGGAAAAAAAAAATTAGATATTGAACATTTGTGATCAACCCAGAACACAAAATACTGACAGGATGATTTTTCCTGTGCATCTTTTGAGTTTTTATTGGAAAGGGCCATTCAGCTTAATGACACGAGACTGGCCTGGTGGTTAAGAAGCGCAAATAAAGCTATATATGCATAGACATTAATAAATACTGACCTGGGGGAACAGCAGTGGAGCAAAGGCAAGGAGAATTGCATGTAGCACTGATCAGACAGTACCAGAGTGGCAGAGGTCTGAAAGGCAACGTGGCCAAGGAGAACTGGAGGGTATCAAAGTGAATCTTGTAGATGCCCCTCAAAATGTTCTGCTGCGATGCATTTTGGGATTTCTGATCTCAGGGTTTTCAATCAAATCGAGCTGTTTAACAACAACAACAGCAAAAGAAAGGTTCAGATGCTGTTAAATCATCTTGCAGTGAGGTGTGTCTAGCAAAGCTTTATTTACACGACCTGTCACAATTGCCTGTGCAGATTGCCCGTGTAATGATGAACAAACCCAGTTTGCTGAAAGTGCTGTAAAGTGTTTGACAGACACTTCCAAGAAGCTGGAAGACAGAAAATAATGTGAATGGTTTCATGAGAGGAAAGCCTCAAGGTTTTTTCAATTTAGAATTCCAGCGAAGCATAAAGAGTACAATTATTTGTGTTTTGCTGCGTTTTCTAAACTGCATAATACAGCCATTCTTCCAGTTCTTAAAGTTGTCATTTTACTGTACAGTTCAGGCCTGCAGTGGTAACATATTTTCCAAGGGTCAGCTTTCCAATTATAATCCAAAATTTGATGTTAATATTTTTTCTTATGGCCATGTTGTAACCACATTCTGCTAATTTCATAAAGATACCATTTAGCTGAGGTAGGTGGGATTCTGGGCATATGAACAGTCACCCAATGTCAACAGTAAGCAGTAACTGTAACTACTGACTTCCCATCATTTGCAAAAAAATATTTTCCCAAAAATTATAGCATGTAGAACGAGACAGCATCCAAGTCTCTCAGTGGGAAATGGTAGAGATTTTCTTATTGCTTTATATATTCCTGAATGCTTTTAAGTCTCATTAGGTTTTGCAGGCAACCTTACATGCTCTTCAGTTAATATCTAAGATAGACTTGTTTGCCAAGCCCTAAAAACTACAGCAAGTAGCAATGATTTGGTATTTTTATCTATTTCCTTTCCATCTGCCTCGACTAAAACAAACCCCCAGAGAGAGTCAACACAGAATCATCAGAGAATTGGTTTAGTTAATGTAAACATGAGAATTGGAAACAAAGATGGTATTTTACTTAGCGCTGGTTTTCAGGTTCTTGCATTTTCCTTGCATTGTTTGCAGTAAACTCATTATTTACATACTTTGGCAAATTTAAATATAACCTTCCACCCTAAATGTTCCAAACCGCCAAGGCCCAACCTCAGTCGCCATAGAAAATTCCTTAATTGGCTTTGGGATGAGGAAAGACACCAAAAGCTTTCTTGTTCTCCTCAGTTTACGAGCGGTTTTCAAGCACGAGCTGCAAGATCCTGCCCTTTCACCTTCCCCTGGAGCCAGGGCCCATAAACTGGGCAGAGGCAGCACAGTTCTGGGGGGTGATGGGGCAGGAAGAGGGAGCTCAGACCTCTGTGGTCCAGACAAGGGCAGAGCAGGTTTTATGTTCATGAAATACACATCGTGTTTCCCCCATTCTAAATAAACAGCGGCTCCCGATGCAGCTCCTCAAACACATTCCAACTGAAAGCCTCACTTCCCCGCAGGCTTTTGGGCAGTTAATGCCCAAATATTTGGAGAAGCAAATATTGAAGTGGGAAGGAGGCAGGTGGGAGCTGCCACCCAGCTCATGAAGGAGGGTAAAGCACCTGGGTGAATGGGCGCTCACCATGCCACTCATGTTGGTCGCCCAAAAAATCACCCAGAAGCCTCTAATTGCTTGACTTTTTTTTCAGTTTTCAGATGGAACGAGGACCTGTCAGGGGTGAGAAAGGACTTAGGAATTTTGTCTTTTTGCTTATGCATGTTGCAAATGTGCTGCAGAAGGCGCAGGAGAATTTATATTCCTTTGTTCTTCAGGGCACAGAAATGCCCCCTGGTCCCTCCACGCTCTGTGTCTGAGAGCGGAACGTTAAAGGATTAAATGTTTCAAAAGAATTCGGTGCTGTCCTTTTGTTTGATCTTTACATAATTTCTTTTAACAATTCCAGTGTATTTCTAAATTCCAGGAGAAGAAATTACTTTCTGGCAGTTTCATTTGATAACTAGTGTGTGACAAGGAAGAAAGTTTTTTTTTATCTTGTCCAGTTACCCAGTATTTCAATGAGGGATTGGAATTTTTAAAAAATATATATTTTCTGCATTTATACACAAAGTTTATTAATAGCAATGTGATAATATATATTGCTATTGCATTATTCCTACAATTATTTTTAACAATGCAAATGTTTTTGCAATTCTTCTTATTTTTAATACATAGAGCAGTTGCTCGAATCACCTTTTCATGGAAAATTACCACTTTCCTTGTTATACCTTGTATCAATATGGAGTAACAAAGACTCTACATGGAAACTGTGGCAAAAGAGAAATTAAAACAAAAAAAGAATGAAATCCTGAGTTCATTAATATCAATGAAAAAGCTCCAGGGAAACCACCCCAGTTGGACTTTCACCTTTTGGTCCTTTGTTTTTACATTTTTAAAATCCTTTTTCAAAGACATTCTGAAAAGTCTGAACATTTCAGCCAGAAAACCCTTCCCAAACCTTCAGAAGGGAAGCAGAATCTCGCAAGGAGCACAAGCTCTTTTGCATTTCCCCTGAAGAGGTGGTTTATTTTCTGGCTAATCAATAAGTTGGAGATTCCCGGTGCAGTGGAGATGAGCCCTGTACCCCTCTGGGATCCACAGGTGCTGGTGTTTCCCATATTTCCCTTGGCACTGCCAACCTGCAGCATTCCAGCCCTCCCAGCCCCGCTCTCCAGAGCAGGAACATCCAGTGGAGCAGCCAAATCACGCCGTGGTTTTGTAGCACACAGACAAATGTGTTTTGCTTCGAGAGCATCAAATGCATTTTCACTCATGACTTGAACTGGATCTGAACCCAGACCTCCCTCCAGAAGGGAAGAAGGAATTTATTAACCCCCTCAGCCCCCCTGGATTTAATGCCAATTAAATATAGCTGGATGTCACCATAAACATACAAATATCATACAAGCAATCAGGTGTTCCAGGTCATATTTTTGTGAACATCTTGGTGAAATAATAACAAACACCAGAGTAGTGACATGTCAGTTCATATTCATTTTGCCTCCTGAGTGGTTTCATTTCTCCCTTTAAACCTGCAGGTCTCTTCTCAAGTCAGACTAAATTCTTGCTCTTGATATGCCCTAATGAAGCTTCTTGTGTGTTAACAGCTTCTGTGGTTGTGCTCAGTAAATTCATATTTGATTCATCAGGCCAAATTCCATTTTTCACCATACTCTGTGTTTTCATTTATCCCACAGCAAAATGAAGGTAAAAAAGCAACCAGCCTGAAATAATCATTACTGGAACTGAGTCCGTCTGGTACAGGAAAGGGGTGTGGAATTCTTTCATCTGTGCAGTGGATGATAAATCATGCATATAAATGCAGAAATCATAGATAAATAAATGACTTATTTGAAGAAAGAAACTGTGCATTTCAGAGTGAAATATGGAATATAATGCTTAAAAGCTTTTCAGAAAAACAAGTATGAATCAGCATGTGACAGAGAGAAAATTTTAAAGGTACCATCACCTATTTTTTATAAGGTGGTCCTTCCTAATTTTAAAGTATAAATTTCACTTAATTTCTGCTGGATATCCAGCTGTGGCTCCCAAAAACTGTTAAGAAGGTTTTTACAAAAATAATTACCAAGCGCTTTCTGCATCATTGATTTTCAGTCTTCCATGACTGGTAAAAGAAATAATGAGTAAATAAAGTCGAGTAAAGGAGGAGATTTCTTAAGGACCTGATTTTACACTTTCCCTCTCATGATCCTAGAAGTTTGTCTTACAGTTGAAGAGCTGGCACCTGTATTTCACTTTTAATTGCTTTGTTCACACGACATTATCTCAGCAGCTGTCATCAGACAGCAGAGCTGCTTGATGTTGTAGCTGTGGTGACATTCTAGAGCCAGAATTTCTGAAATGCTTCCTATTGCAAGAATTCGTGTTTAGCATGAGGATTATGGAATTCAGTATTTGTTACAGGCAGGAATTACCTTTTTATCCACTAGGACCTGCCCGTTGTTTGAAACTGTGTGAGGGAGTGGTGACTTCTCACTTTACCTGGGGAGCTTCGTGGCTCAGTTCTAAAATGAGATCCACACCCCACCTGATGTGGCAATAAAATCATCCTGGAAGAAGCTCTTGTTCTTGGGGTTTTTTATCTTTTAGGGTATTGACACATATCTGTGCATCTGGGACCAGGGCAGGCTGTTACCTACCTGGATTTCATGGCTAGCTTGGATCAAGCAGGCAAGGGAAGAAGGCAGGTGTAGGATGAAGATGTTACTGGACGCAGAGAGCCCTCCTTCATTATCAAACCTAAACTGGCAAAAAACACCAGCTCCTGACCACAGATCAGCCCTTACCGAGTCCTTCTACCCATCAGTCAAGTTTGGTTTGCTCTCTGCCCTTGCCATCCTGTCCCTCCAGCCTCTCATGGCCCTTGGTCTTGTGTGGGGGCACCATCCAGCCAGGAACTGCACCTGGTGCTTCAGCCAGGGCTGCCGCGTCACAGAATGTGCTGAGCTGGAAGGGACCCACAGGGATCATCCAGTCCAACTCCTGCCCCTGCACAGCCCCATCCCCAGGAGTCACCCCCTGAGCCCAGAGCATCATCCAAACCCTCCTGCAGCTCTGGCAGCCTCGGGGCTGTGCCCACTGCCCTGGGGAGCCTGGGCAGTGCCCACCACCCTCTGGGGGAAGGACCTTTCCCTGAGATCTCCCCTGACCCTGCCCTGACACAGCTCCAGCCCTTCCCTGATGCTGTTCCTGGTTAGAACCTGAGGGAACGGCCTGAAGTTGTGTTGGGAGAGGTTTAGGATCGCCGGCTGAGCCAGCTTGTTGTCTCCCTCTGACGAGTTTGAGAGTGCTGAGCAGTCACCCATGGTGCTGATCCTGAAGAAGTCCTGTGGCATCACTGAGGGATTCATTCTGCTGGTGCAGTTTGGGGTCCTGGTGTCCCACTGCAGAGGGGCTGTGCTGAAAACTGTCCCAGCACAAGCAAAGCTAAACACGTGGCTGGAGGTAGGTTTGTCTTCTCGAAGCCGTGGATTTTAAAGATTTTAAAATATAAAAACCTGCGGATTTTAAAGCTCAAAAAAGCCCCATTGAGGTCTGTCTGCAATATCCAATCCTTGCTAAGTGCCAGCAGGCCCAGAAACTTCCAATGAAGGGTGGTTTCTCTACCCATGTTCCTGAAAATGAAGAATCCGAGAAGATCCCGAGGGCGACGGGCAGAGAAGTGTTGTCAGGATGGTGTAGCCAGACTGAAGCTTCCCAGAACATTTTTCAGGACTAACTGGATTTTGAACAACAGCAAATAAAGACAGTAAAGATGGGTTTGTTAAATCTCTGAGATTTGCTAATTAAAAAGGAAACTGTGGGATGTCTGTACATTGGGCCCAAACGAAACAACCCTTAGGCAGTTGTGATTTTTGTAGGATTAATATTTTGGTGAATGTAATTCTTGGTTAAATATTTCCCATATGTCAGATAACCTGATAATTGCTGTCAGATGATTAGAAAATATGATGGATAATATTCTAATAAATATTATAATAAGCAGTAAAAAAATATCATTATAATAAAATATAATAAGCTATACATTTGATAAAGATGTTTTTATAGATGAAGCTATGAGAGCTAAAATTAATAAAATCAGGGAATATGATAATTTGAACAGCCTGTTCTCAACTTGCACATGGGAAATCTAACAGTGGGTTTGGCAACTAATCTAATAAAATCAATTATTTGGGGGCAAGGGCTGGTGATCTTTTCCTAGAAAGAGCCCAGGAGGGCAGGTGACTCTTCAAATTTCTGTAGAGTTAAATTTTAATCCTTGATTAACAGTCCTCTATTGTATGTTTTATCAAAAATAAGCATTGCACTGGGTTCATTCCGGGAATAGGAGAGGAAATCAAACCATTTTCAGCAGTTTATTGTCTGCACTAAATTGAGAATACCTGGGAATAATAAAAAAAGATCCTGCCGAGAAGAAGGGGAGATAAACAAACCTGTCTGTAAAAACATATTTGACTACAATTTCTAAATACTGAATAGAACAGAGGGTTTAATGCAGTGAAATTACTTAGAAATACATGAATGCATTGCAGTAATTACTAATATATTAGTGCAAGTACTTATGTTTACATATAGAATATATGAATACAGTGGTCACAAATTTTAATTGAACATGTCCATTGAATGAAAATTTTTCTGGACTTCAGTAGTAGATGTCAGAGTCCTTCCCTGGACTGCCTCTCTCCCCCTCTGCAGAGAACTTTTGGCTCTTTCTGTGAACATTTGTCAGCTCTGCAACCAGATGATCTCAAAGTGTTTCAGGGGGGAGCAAAGCACGTGGGCTCTTCTGCTTTCACAGCTTGGTGAAGTGGGACAGGGCTGTGGGGAGACAGATGGCTCAGAAGCCACGAGCTGTGTCATTCCACTCCCCAAACCACAGAGCAAACAAACATCCAACATCGCCAAATTCAGCCGAGAAATCCAAACCTTTGGGTGGACGAGTGAAAAGTACTGAGTGACTTTTTCCTCTGAAGTAACAATGGAGGAAGGCAATTTCTGTTGCACAGAAGCATTTTTATTTTAATAAAAACAGGATTACAAGACACAAAGACCACACAACAGCTTTACTCATTTACTGCATTCATGTACATTGGTCTTGTCTTTCTTTTATTAACATTGTCTTGCATGTTTTGCCTCCATGAGTTTCCCTGTAGAATCATAGAACTGATTGGGTTGGAAAAGACCTCCAAGATCATCGAGTCCAACTCTTGATCCAACTCCAGTCCATTTACCATATCACGGCACCGAGTGCCACGTCCAATCTCAGTTAAAAAACCTCCAGGGACAGGAGTGATCCAGCCACTCCAGTGCCTGACCACTCTGTCTGGAAAGAATTTCCTTCTAATATCCAATCTAAATTTCCGCTGGCAGAACTTAAGCCCATGTCCCTTTGTCCTATTGTTGGCTGCCTGGGAGAAGAGACCAACTCCCCCCTGGCTATAACCTGTAGCAGCCTGGTGAAATTCATGGTGACCAGAACTCTGCCTGTAAAGCAGTTCTGGGAGACATCTGGATTTGCCTGCCTGGCATTTGCAAAGGAGCTTTCAAAGTCTTACTAAAACATTTTCTTCATCCCCTGGCTTGATCCTGGTAGACAGGAGGATGTCTGTAACTAATAATTCCCCCATTTGGAAATTCAGCAGATTCCACAGACATACATTTGTGCCCATTGTGAAAGAGTAATTAATTTGGATTTCCCTCATGGCTGAAAATGAGTCCTTGATTACTGTTCTGGAAGTAACCTGGGAAGTAAAGGCTGCTCCAGCCATTCCTGGAGTCATCAGCTGTAGTAATAGCATAATCACAACCTGCTGGTAGCATTTCAGAGGGCTTTGCTCAGGTTAGGTCCACTGCCATCTGTTTTCCCTGCTGAATTCCAGCAGATACTGCTGAGTTGCAGAACAGTAACACAAGCCCTGTCGCTGCAGAGAGCATCGATTTTAGGTGTCCAACCACTTCTACACATGATAAAGTTGCAACAGCACTGAGTAACTGCAATAAATGTGCTTTTCTCAATGTCCTCCCGTGTTCAGATCACTTCAAAGTCATCATTTTTAGGTTTCCCTGGGGAGTTGCACAGTCACAAGGTGTCTTTGCTGAAGTGAGTTACCTGCACAGCAATAGCTTCATAACATGTCAGATTTCTTCCCCATGTTCTCTGGGAAATCGTGGATATTTTGGGGGGTTGGAGGAGTCCATTTGGCTGGGTGAAATCAAGTCCATCTACATGGGGTCATTGATCTAACGTGAATCAAGTTCAGCAAACCCTGCAGAGCTGCAATCACAATAAACTTGCTTCATGTTTTCATGAGAAGCATCCTGTGAGAATGATTTTGGGGTAGTAGTGGCTGGTGGTAGTTGGACCTTGTGACTTACACTCTGCATCTTATTAGGATTGGAGTTACTAATACTCTTGGGGTTGGTTTGTTTGTTTGTTTGTTGTTTGTTTGTTTTAATTGGGACAGTTATAAATTTGTTTAATTCTAGTGGCATTTGAAGAGTTATAGAATCTTTTAGGTTCGAGAAGAATTCTAAGAGTGTTGAATTCAACCATCAACCCAACATTGCCAAAGACAGTTTAACACATTAAACCCAGAATAATTCTCAATTTATTGAGTGGTAATGACTTTATTGATCCATAGGATCCATAAAAATACTAATACAAATACCATGTAAGAACATTGGCTGCTCCGTGTGCACCACAGTGTCAATTAAAATTTATGCATTATTTACAAACATGCAATTCTTTGTTGAAGTTATAAACTTTCTCTGGATTGTTGATTTCTTGACTCAGCAACTCAACAATGTGTTGGATTTAAAACAAAAACAAAAACAAACAAAACAAAACAAAACAAAAACAACCAACCAAACAGAAAAAACCACCACCAAAATCTTTCATGAAATCTCCAAGGGAGAGCTAATTACTGGTAAAATCATGATATAAACAGAAGGGTGTGATGGATGGAAAAGGATGGCACTTCTCCTTCTTGGTTTTCTTCATCAAGAATAAACATAAAGTTGCAGTCGAGCTCCACAGAGCCCAGCAGAATCATCAGTCTGAGCCCAGACAGAGTTCCTGTTTCTGTGGTAGGTTCTGGGACTTAATTCCAGGTCTAAAATAATGACGCCTTGTTTTTACACTCAGAGGGCAAAAAGCAGATACACAACCGCAGAAGGTTTTTGAGACAGAGGTGGGAAACAGAAGTTGTCCCTGGGTTTGTGTCTTGGTGGGGGTTTTGTTTGTTTTATTTTTTAACGTTCTTCCAAAGTGCCAGTGCAGTACTACAGGTATTTTAGCAGTCTCCTCCGAAGTTCCTTGCAGTTGTCCAAAATCCCTCAGGATTTCACAGGGATAAATGACTGTAATACCACTCAACCAAGTTCACATTTGCTGACAAATCTGGTCTACAAAGAAAGAAGTCTGTCAATGAATTACGCAGTTCCAGAACGGAATAGGAGATGGACTCTTTACAGCAGCATGTCAGCATTTGTCCTGGGTGCATTTGCTGCTGGTTCCACAAGAAATATTAGGATTAAAATTATTAAATTATGTCAGTGTAGTCCTGGCCTTGACTAGGAGTTATCTGAAAACATGCATGGCAGAGGAAAAGTTTTACAAAACTTTGAATGATGTGCCTTTCCTTTGTCCACAGACAAGTGGAGTTCCTTTGCCTCAGTAGCTCAAAGAGGGATTTGATGCTGGGAGTGGATGACGTGGAGGTGGTTTCACAGGATGCAGCCCCTCTTTGACTGGAGGAACCTCCTCTGCTGCTCGGAGATGTCGTGGTGGTCCCTGAGCTGTGAGCAAACAGGGGGCTGACTCTGCCCCACTCAGCCCAGAAGAAGAAGTTGTGTCCTACAGGGATGTCCTGGGGGTGTAAATCTGGGAGTGTGGGGTGTGCTGTCCCCCGTCCAATGGATCAGCTGTAAACTGATGCCTTGTTTATTAACTTGGAATGATGTCATGAGGATTAGAAAGGATTTTGTGGATGACTCCAAATTAAATTGTTTGGTTTAGCTGCCTTTGCTAAAACTGCTTTAATTCAGGCATATAATATATCCAAAGTTACCACAACATTTGTGTTTGGAGTTATTATGTATGCTCATATTAACATCAAGGCTGCTTTGGCTAAACCAGTAAGAACACTTATATTTAGTTTAAAAAAAAAAAAAAAAAAAAAGTTATGAGACCTGTATTTTGGGTGGTTTTCTTCTAAAAATAAATAAAAAGCATCACCCATACGGCCCTGAAAACAAATCAAGGGTTGCTTGACGGGCTTTTAGTCACTGCCATTTGCTTTTTTCCTTAGCAAAGGGCAGTAGGAAATTATTGCATTGCACAAGTGGAATTTAAAATGTTGCTGATGTACTTAGGGATGCTCTTTCCTGAGAAGAATCATTATGTATGACCATGCTCTTTAAAAATGTGATTACAACAGTTGAGCAGATGGTAGACACTTGGGGTCAGTTCTAAGGAGATCTGTATTTACAGTGTATTAATAATGGTTTAAACTTTCTCATAAATAGATGTTGATTAATTTTAAATCCATTTGTAGAAACCCAGCTTTGCCAGACTATTTCCTGAAACCACAATACAAAGTATGATAAACACCATCCGTTAATCCAGACTAATGTACTCCACACGTTAAAAAAATTCACTAAAAGGATTAAGGCAATTTTTCAAACATGGAAAAAACCAGATTGTGTATTTCATATATACTTTGTGTGTTGGATTTTTGACAGTCAACTCTTTTCGTTGATAGAATTATGTATTTTTATCCTTTGCTGTTACATACTTTCAAATAATTTATATTTAATTTTATATTCTGTTTGGGATTTCTTCACCACTTTGTCACACAGCTAGCTCATTCCATTGAGTGGAAAACAGATTAATCCAATCAGGTGAAATAGCAGGAGGAAAATTTAGGAAAAACCTGTTTTAGAGGCAGGCGGATGTAAGTTTTGCTGGAAATAAAAAACATTAAATAGTGATTCTTAACCTTTGGCATTTTTTAACCCTATATTCTGGTTTGGGGTCATAAGACACTGCAGGGCCTTTCTAACTATGCTGACACCTGTTTGGAAACCCTTGCCTAAAAGTTGGGCAGAAATGTCAATGAGTTCATGTCAATAAGGGTTTTGTCATGTTTTCAAGGGAGTGAAGAGGCTCAGAGCTCCCAGGTATCTAAGATACCTGTGCACATACACACAGATACTTCTGGACACTTAGAGATACTTAAATATGTGATATAGCACATGAATGTCACAGAGATGCGTCTTTATGTTTGTATGCAAATGTTTGTGCTCAGTGACTTTAAACAACTGCCGGAAATTTAAGAGCAATGAGATTAAAAATTCAGCCGACAGCTGATGCCACTTCACAGTCCACAGAATTATGAACCCCAAACTTATGAAAACAACAGGACTTTATTTCCTGTTTGTTTAAGGAGTTTGTTTAAGGGACATGATCCTCATCGTAGGAATTGTTGGGCATTGAGAATTTATAGGGCAAGAAGAAAAAAGAAGTTGATTTTCAGTCTCTGTCAGTTATCAGAGTCTTGAAATGGTATGAAGTGACACACTTTAATATTGGACCTGGAGGGTGAAGAACTGTTGTTGAGCTTTCAGCTTGACTTGTTCCCGTAAGCTTTTGTGCATATTTTTTTCCTGAAGGTGTGGAATTCTGTAACTTTTCCTTCATAGGTTTCTCTTTCTTTTCATTGTTTCTGTTTCCAAGAGATAAATCCTAGAAATTGTCCTAGAGCAGTAAATGTAGAAACTACAAGTTTTGGCATGAGGTGCTTTATGAGGGCCATAGAACTGAAGCATCCTTAACAAGGCCTTTTAAGCAGTGAGAAAATTGTTATTTTTCACGTTTGCTTGACATCTTTTCACTTGTGGACAGCATTAAATGTTCTAAATTGACATGTAAATATATATCCAATATCTGTCCTCCTACTGATATGGATAAAACCTAAGAATGAGGGAAAGTTCAGAATGTGTATAATGTCATGGCACAGTCCAGGGAAAGCAGTCCCAGGTGCCAAAAAGTCCATGAGAGACAGAAAGGTTGAACCTATGTCACTGTGAACCTGTTGCCTTCACATTGTCCATATTAATCCCAACCAGTAAAGCATCTAAGACACATTTTAAAACCCCACAGAATTCACCAGGTTCAATTCAAACATGGAGGACTTCAGGCTGTACCTGTGTCCAGTCTGGTTTTCACCTCAGGGTTCCCTGATCTTTGTCCTCAGTTCCTACACACTTACACACCCCAGTTCTGGTTGGCCAACACAGCCCACCAGAGTGCAAATGTAGAAATTGCCATTCTCATGTCAACAATTCCTACCACTCCTCAAATTCTTCACAAATTGAACAAAATCCTGATAATCTCTGCACCCTGTGCTTCAAAAGTTAATACCATAGTTGCTCTTTGTACAGCCCAGTTGTACAAATCCAACAAGGGATGTATCCCCACTTAGCAAGATTTCTTTACTGCTGTTTTGCAGTGTCACTGAGGATCCTTCCATGCCTCACCCACACGTTGCTGCCACAACAGCCCCTTCCCTGTCTGTTCACTCTCCAGCTGTCCTTTCTCAAAATGTTTTCCTACAGTGTTGCCAAAATTTCCCTCTGGTTTCTGGCCATTGTTCCTCTTCTTCTTTGTCTTCTGTGTCTAGAGCAGAGAATCTTCAAGCTCCTGAGTCCTGACACCACAGCAAAACAGGGCTCCTGCCTCAGGGAGCTCCCTAGATGGGCAAACAGGGATCTCCATCACCTTCAGGGGACATTTAAGGTTTTCAGAATTAGTTTTAAACTGGAAAAATGGAATGCTTTCTGTCTAATTATCATTCAACAGGTTGTTTGTGTTCAGTCTTCTGGAAGTTTCTCCAGTATGGGAGCCAGAGCTGTGAATTGCTTTGCACATCCAATAAAAGCAATACTGGCTTTGTATGTCACACATACGAGTTCTTTGTGATACATGTAAGAGAGGGACTGCTTTGGTTTCATTCCCAGTCAGGCCATGTGTAAATACAGAGAGTTCCTATTTACCCAAATATGTAATTTCCTAATATTCTCCACTTCAATTTTTTTTCCTGAAGCCTGTGCTTAGTTAAAAGTCCAAATTCTATTTTATAAAACACTGTACTTAGCTCATTGGCTAATTGTTTCAGGTTAAACTTGACAAGTCAGAAGTTGATTTTTCCATCCTTAACAAACCTAAATGACCTTTACCCTTTATAAGAATATTCATATTCTCTGAAATATTTTTGGAAATGTTAGATGTTATTCTTGAACTGCCTTATTTTGAAACCTTTCTGAATGCATGGACCTAAGTGAATATATTCCTTCCTTTAACCAATTGCTGCTAACAATGCTGGCCTTTCTCTTTGATTTATCAGCTGACACACTAAAGCACATTCCAATACTTTAATTTCCCCAGCATGTTTTGCTGTTCTATACAGCATCTTCCTTACTGCTTGATATTCCTAAGTTCATTACTACATAAACCAGCTATGTTAAAACAGTGTGATTGTATTTTTGGAAGCACAGAAAAAAGACCATCAAGTGCATCAGTGGAATACTTCATAATGACCTCTGCTGTTACACTTCTTTTGGATCCATTAAAATTGTTCATAAATAGTAAGAGCCTTAATAACAGAGTAATAGGCAGCTCGTGGTCGCCCAGATATGCCTGATGCTAAAGAAATTAATGTGCAGGTGTCCTCGAGCCCTGAGTGCTTATTGCTGATGGCTCTAAGTAGGGCTTGACTGGAGAGTCCATCTGCTCTTCATGTCTCTATCTGGATATTTTTGCAGTGCTCAGAGCACTTACTCCTGCTCTCTTAATGGAAGGTGGTGGCAAGAGCGTGAGAAGTTTCAGCAGTTCGCATCTGCTCCAGCAAAGAGGGAATGTTTGACTCTCTGCCCAGCACTGCTAAATACAGAAACTTGGAAAACAGGGATGTAAAAATACTCGTTCCCTTGAAAATGCTCTGTGATGCCATTTCCCAGGATAGATGGGTTGAGTTTTGTTTCTACTAACATGGAGACAGGGGGTGTTCGGTGCTGAAACGTGTGCGTTAGAATCAATTGTTTAGTGGAGTCAGATGTAAATTGTAACTGGGAAGTGCGAAGACTTGGGTGGCTTCCCAGAGATGCAGCAATTAGAGAGGGACATAATGATACTTTGATCATAGCTTGTGTTCTGCACTTTCTTACCTGACAAAAATTGGATGAACATTTCTTTCTGGAACGTTGAGAAGCTGAATATTATAGACATGCTAAGTAATGGCTTATGCTGTGAGCAAAAATTACATTTCCATGGGCTTAAGTCCTCGACTCAGCAAAACACTTCTGTTACTATTTAACTTGATTTTCAGGATAAAATTTTCCCTATATTAAATAAAGAGTAACACATATCAGGGGTACATAGTGACTTAACTACACCTGACTCAGCTGAAGTTATTAAACTTTGCTAAACTACTTGAGGCATGTTATTGAACCAGTTTAATTAATTTTCAGCATTTATGAGTCACATTGCAATCATGTGTCACAGCTCTGGGTAAATGTGGTGCTCTGGTGTTACCCTCACCACCCGTCCCCAGGAAGGACCAGTAAATTCCCCATAAACAAGGAGGAAATGTCACAGTCTGGAGAAAGGGCAATGAAGAATAACTGGAGCAGTCTGCAGTTTCTCCCTGTGCATTGTTCTTGTGTTTTCTGGGGTTTAATCCTGTTCAGCACCGAGTGTTCTCAAACCTTGTAGGTGTCAGTAACTTTTTAGAGTTCCAGTCTGACCATCCCAATGCCACAGGAGAGAAGTTTTGGGTGTAGCTGCTCTGCTCAGGTTCAGACCATGGCACAAATGGTGCTGGGGTGTAGGGAGCTTCCTTCCTGAATTTGGATTTTTTTCTGAATTGAGCTTGCCAGAAGGATGGAGAGGGACTTTTCAGAAGTGCAGGCAGTGATAGGACAAGGATGAATGACCTTACATTGATGGAGGGAAGGTTTAGATTGGGTATCAGGAATAAATTCTGGACTATAACGGTGGTGAGACCCTGGCACGGGTTGGGCAGAGAAGCTGTGGCTGCCTCATCCCTGGAGATGTCCAAGACCGGGTTGGATGGGGCTTGGAACAAAGTGAGATAGTGGGAAGTGTCTTTGCCCATGGCAGAGAGCTGAGTTTTAAAGTCCCTTTCAACCAAGGCCATTCTCCGATTCTGTAATTTCCTTGAGCCTCAAAACTCAGTAAGGAAACTTAACATCCTTTAAGCATTTCTCCTTTCTGAAGACCAGAGCTCATATTTGACCCAGAATATTTTGGTTTGGTTCCTGCTAATTGTGGGTGCAGTAGGAAACCTCTGATTTGGAAGAAAAGGTCATTTTTTTGTAGGGAGAGTCTGTGGACAAGGGTGGAAAGGCTGAAGGACTGGAAAGCCTACAGAGCACAAGCAGCAACTCTGTGTCTCATGCCAGGCTGTTTGGTGCTACCTTTGTTCTCCACAGCAAATAATCCTTGGCAGAGGAATGCTGGTGGCTCTGTGGTGGTGCTCACACCTGCTATTTATAGCACAGGCCTTTTAGTTATTCATTAGTAATTTCCTGCGCGGTGGATGCAGCGCTCGGACGAGACCACGGCACATAAATCTGATTGGCTTTATTGGGATAGGAAAAATCCTGAGCATGCTGCAGCAGAAACTCAGTCTGATGCCAGTAACAGCTGAAAGTGTTCTTGAAGCTCCCTGGAGATTGGGCTTTTAGAACAATTTTGGGGCGATCGGAGCACTCCGCGGTCTGCAAGCAAAGTGTACGAGTGCCTTCATTATTGGCCCAGATGTAATGAGTTAATTACACAAAATACCTGTGCTGCCTATATGTTGTTGCCTGACACTAGCCCTGGGCCAGGCTTGCAAATAACTGTGGTTTACTAACGTGGGGCTTCTCAAACAAAATGTGTATTGACACTCATGAGCTGGGCTGGAGGTACAGGCTGAGCCCGGAGTGATGGACAGAGCCAGGCTTGACAGAGGCATCCAGCAGCCTCTGGGAGATGGGATGTACTTACCCTGACACCCTAGAATTCAGCCAGAGCAAAGAAAAAAAAAAGTAAGTATAATTAGGAAGAGTTTTGAACTTCTTTCAGTACACTAAGACCTTGGCTGGCAGCTGTTGTGTCGGGGAGGGGGAGCCTGGATGCAGAGAAGAAGGGGGAGAATAAGATGACCTTGTCTTCCACAAACCTCAGGACAGAGGTGGGTGAGTGGGGAGGTGAGAAGGTGGCACCAAGGCACCAGGTTTGCCTCAAACTCCTAATTTCACCATGCTGACACAGCTCCTTGCAGGACAGGGCTGTCCCTCAGAGAACATTCCAGCCTCCTGGATTCTGGTGGCAGGCAGGGGTTGCTACTGGGATCACTGGGGGCTGTGCTGCAGCAGCAAGACATCCTCTTCCCTACAGTGGCACCACCAGAATGTGGGAAAGGGATGGACACCCAGGGAAGCAGAGGCTTGGGGCACACAAAGTTGGTGGTGTTTTACCTCCATTTCCCGCTGGTAAATATCGAGGTTCCACTTTCAGCTATAATGAGAGAAGTTACTGTGAAAAGATGCTGTCTGAGGAGCAAAAACAGACAGCTATTCATGTCTAGACTAAAGCATGTGCAAGTTTCCAGGTTGGAAAAAAGGTCCAAAGAGAAGTGCTGAAAGAAGACTAAGTCAAAGTTCCCCCTGGCACCTGCAGTGGATGGAGAACGTGGTGACGTAGCTAAAGCAGGGGAGGTGGGGAGGAATCCATGGCGTGGAAGAAGGGGCAGGAGAAGCATTTTGCTACAGACAAACAAGGATCCAGCAGTGACTGCTGGAGATGTTTGTTTTCCTATGGAATTATCAAATCTATAGTTTTCTTAAATTGTTTTAGATAAGAGAAGGGGTTATACTCTGGAGTTAGTAGAGATACACTGGCAGCTCATGGCCAACTTTTGGCTTTGCAAATGGGTCTTACACCCACAGCAATCAAAAGCTGTAGAATCCAGTCCTTTCTATTCAGGTTTTGGGCTTTTTCCCATGTTTTGTTTTGCCCTCATATGAACCTGAAGAAAGGTTTATCTTTCAACTCTGAAACTTGGCCTATCAGTGCTTGTGTGTCTGTCCTTGCAACCTACAGGTGTACTTGTGGTTCAGAATGGCTCTTCTGTTAATGGATCTGACTTAGATACTTCCAAAATTTCATAAAAACAGCGAATAACAGGATGCTTTGGGTTGGAAAGGATCTTAAAGATCATCCAGTTCCAACCTCCTGCCATGGGCAGGGGCACCTTCCACTAGACCAGGAACATCTCCTGGGGAATATGTGTAGGCAGATATCAGACCTATTCAAACTGATTCAAAAGCATAAACACACCCTTGTAATTAAAGTAATTAACATCAAGTGCTGAGCTATGTTGTTTCAATGGCATCCTAAAGGGATGTTTCTGAGTTTTATTTCCTACTTTCAATTGCACATCTCTTGCATTAAGCAGCCAGTTGGCATCACACCATCTAGAAACAGAGGTATCAGTTTTGGTTCTCTAATACCTTTATCACTTGTAAAGAATATTGAAAAATCTACGACATTTCATCCTGGAGTACATTTCCTTTTTAACTACTGATGCCCTTTTATTAAGCCAAATAAAGTACAGTGGTCACGCATTGTAGACGATAAAAAATAAAAAATCAAGTCTTCAGCTGGGGGAGAAAACAGCATTTGTGAGGGTTTTTCCTGCTTTCTTTCCAGCTTTGTCCATTTCCACTGGGGTGATTTGCTTTGCAGTATCTCCCATTCATGAAAACCCATGGCTTAACACATTTGCCTAAATTGCATTTGCTTAAACATAACTTAACCCCAGATTTAAAGAACCATTAAAAGTGTTGGTTTTTTTTTTTTAAAACAATATACCTTAGAATCAATTAAGGAAGAAACAGGTTTTGCTTCAATGTTCCAGCTCTGTGGATTGGAAAGGAATTCTGGTCTCAAGGGAAGCACCAAGAGCAGCCCTGCTGTAGGGGCCGACAGCTCAATGCATACTTTCTTGCTTGATAATCTAATTTTTTTCAACAAAAAGGTGACCTGATCACGGCAACTCCCTCATCACACGTGGATAATCTCATGAATAAAATAGACCTTCCCCTCTTGCACTTTTTCTCAACTCTGGTTCTTGGAAAATTGGGTAATGAAGTATTTTATAGCAGGGCATGTCTGCCCATTGTTTGTTAATGGTAGTAAAAGGACATACAGCTTAACAATCCTGAGGAGATAGTGCAAGCACTCTGTAGTGATGTGCTTTATATAGGAACATTCCTAACCAGAAGATAGAATTGCAATATATCAGTATAATATATGATAGTAACATCTCTAAATACTCAGTAAATAACTACAAAAGGGGCTGTGCATACAGAAGTTTATCAATTTTTTCCACCTGAGCTGATTTACTTTCCTCAACTCTGTCATTTTTTATTGACTAGTACAACACACGACTTCCAATTACGTTAAAAGTTGATGCAAGAAGGGAAACACCAGCAGGATTTTACATGGATCAGTGGCCACTTCTGTCCATTTTGAAAGCCAAAGATAAAATAAAGAGCTGAAATAATAAAAGTAGATTGCTAGCAAAGAAAACCCCATCCTTTACCTTTTATATATTTGAATCTGTAATACAATATTGCATCATTCAGCTGAGGCAGGATAGAACCTTGTTTCTGCTATGAGCTTTTGGATATAATTATAACACTGCCATATTTCTTTTTTGCCTAGCAAAGCATCAACTTTTCTGGGCACTTTTTCTTTTCAGGGTAAGGATCTGCTAGCATCAGATGCAGAGCACTTGTCTGCTTCTTCAGGATACCACTGAACTTCTCAAACACCTCTCACCAAGGATTTTGCAGTTCACAAACCTGGTCTCTGAACACACAAACTGGGGTTTGTTTCCTTTTTCCTGGACTGTGGTCCTATTCCACTTCTTTCAGTCCTGTCCTGGGGAATGGAGACCTGCAGTCAGAATCACTGACCTGCCACTCCATGTAGCAAACACCAGATTTTGGGCTGCAGGATAACTCCATCAGGCTCCTGCACCCTGCTGGCCCTGGGCTACCAAGCGGAGAAACAGCTCTGCAGGGTTTGGGAGGGGATAGTGGGTTGGTCCTTTTTTCTTCTCCTGGTCAGCTTTGATACTTGGCAAGAAGTTCTGACACAAGGCCCAGCACTGCTGAGGTTATTGTAGGAGAGTAGCAATGAGCAAGCAGAAGCTTGCAGCATGAAAAGAGTGGGGCAGAGGAAAAATGAAGGCATTGAACACAGAATCAGTTTTCTATTTTTTTAGCCTAAAACACTAACTAATGAAAATATTTGCAATGTGATTAACAGGGCAATAAATGAGATTTGGATTTGCTCTGAGAGAAGTAGGTTATTATATAACTATTATTATGTAACTATATATATATAGCTATCTGTACAAAATATAAATAAATATACAATAATGTAGGATAAAATAAATAGATATTATGTATATAAAATACATAATGCATATAAAATTATAACTTCTCTGGCCCATCCTGGGTACTTGGTGCCAAGAGGCACTGCAGGAATGCAGGGTCTGGAGGGGCCCATACCAACCAGGAGGGTCCCTAGTGACCCCTGTGTGTGTTGCTGCACTGACACCACCATGGACGCTGGAACCAGCGAAATCAAAGCTGGTCTGTGCTGGACCAAAGCAAACAGTTGCACAAGTTGCTTCAGTGTGGATGTGGAAACCTTTGCTGTTAAGGCTGGTTTGTTAAGCCAGCTTTGAGGTGGGTTTATCCACTGGGAGCAGCCTGTGATGCTCTTCCATCTTATTAGGCTTTCACAGATGTCACAGAGACTCTGGGTTGGAAGAGACCCACAAGGACCATCGAGTGCAGCTCCTCAGGGAATAGCCTATGTGGGGATCCAACCTTGGAACAGCATTACTGACTCTGATGGATTTTTTGCCCTTTTAAAAGTAAATAAGTCTATCTCAGCTAGACCCACATGGCCAGAGGTTATTAAAGCCCTTCCAAAGCCTTACCAGGCCTAGTGGGGACTCCTCCTGTTTTCTTTTTAGCTGCCAGCTTGGCCTTGGCAATGACATTTTAATCACATATCCCCACCAAGGCCACCACCTTGTTTAGCCAGACCAAGAGGCTACAGCTCTGGTCATTATATTCATTGCTCTTCACAATAAAACATTTGTGCTCAAGCTGTCAGTAAATGTTTCTATTTAACAAGTGATTTAGAGTCCTGGATTATGCTGAAAATACTTTGAACTGATGGTTTTCTTAAAAGGCCAAACCGCTCCTTATAGTGCATCCACTATGACTTTGAATACACTGGGAAGACTTATCCAGCACTGAATGTTTCTGCAGACTTCTAATAATATGCTGGGAACAAATTCAGAGGATGAAAAATGGCTGTGAAAGTTCTCAGAGTTCTCACACTTGATGGAAGATGAAGCGGATTTTATTATCCTTCCTCAGGATTAACAGTGCCCTTAATAGCAGTGGATTTCCCCTTGTGAAGGCAAGGGGAGCCTGTCCCTCAGCAGGTATTCACTTGCTTCTTAGGATACATTTTCCAGGTGATTTGTGGAGTTTTCACCATGTGCTTTTCATTAATCTTGGGATGAATGTTTTGCAAATCCCCAGTCAGCACTTGGAATATCTACCAATTAATTTTTCAAAGCATGATATTCTTAGTAACTAGAGCTGGGACTACCTCATACAAAAATCACTTCTTAATGCTAATTGTGAAGGAAAGTGTTAATTTTTCAGAAAACAGATCCCAAAGTAGCTACACAAAGTAGTATCTTATTACCATTTATACCCTCCTCAAAAAAAAAACCCAAGCAAACAACCCAACAAAGATAAAAACAAGAAAAATCAAAAAGGAATACTCCTCTGTCTTTTAAAAGAGTCGGGGTGAGGGGAGGCTCTGAGGGTCCCTTTTACTCCAAAAATTGTACTAGATTTTAGGTCCTGAGAGGTTTTTCCTGCCCACTCCCTGCATCCTACTCACAGCCATTTGCTCTTCGTAAAAATAAACAGATTTGTCCAAATTCTGCAGCAGGAAGTTCTACTATAGAGCAATATAGAAATGCAAAGTTTATCTTACAAGGATAGACACTTGAAGAACATAGATAGTTGTTGCCAATATTTTTAGAGATGCAGAAATTCTCTGCAACTTATTAAATGTTTTCAAGGGGAGCTGTTGTCATTAACAAACAAACGCTGGGAGCAAACTAATCCAGAACCAGGATTTTTGCCTGTGAGGATGCCACTGAAAAGAAGATGCTGCTGTGCTTGGAAAGCATCAGGAAATCCCAGTTTGTAGCCATGTGAAGGGATAAATCCCAACTGTCTAAAGATGCAGGTTAATACCTAATGTCCTAGGAAATGACTGTGTTTGCCCAAACTTCAACAAATTCATTTACATGATGAAAGTATTTAGGCATTTCTGACACAGCCTGCTACACCTCAGTCTGCACCTTTAGGTAGAGGTGTAGTATTTAGGCCCAAATACTCCCAACACCACCCACCTGAGGCCTCATTTTGCATTCTTTTATAGAAAATCAGTGTATTCACTGTGTCATACTTGTCTTTCATTTCAGAGGGCTCAAACATGAGCAGCTATTTATGGTTTCTGGGTATTCAAAGGCCACTGGATTTGGTAACTCTTTGTGATGAGCCTGATGTGCCTTAAATCCAGGTTTTAATTTCTCCATGGATATACTTGCTCATTCTGCAGTACTATGCAGTCCAAAATTGTATTTAGAAAGACTTTCAAATGTTATTGCTCCAAGGCTGTTCAGAAGACTCAAGTAAGGCACAGTATGTTACTATTGAATCAGTATTTTACACTGATGAAAAACTCCCCCAGGAAAAGATTCCTGACACTATCTGAAAAAAAAAATTATAAGAGAATAAAAGATATTTCAAATGTAGCTGATTCTAAAATATCCCCTGTAGGGAAATGTGGATGTGACTTGCTGATTTTTTCTCCTGAATAGTTTTAGAAATGTAGGTGTAGTTTAAAATGTATTCTTTTTTAAGCATTTGTATGTGTAGTTGTAATGCCAAGGAAATTGTCAGCAGTAATAAAAACAAAAATAGCTAAAACTTGAGTACTAGTTGTAACTGTAAAATAGAAAACTTCCAAAGGGTAATTGTATAACAGAGTGTGAGCATTTTATTGGTTTTTCTTTGCTATCACTTGTCACAAAACTGATGTGAATTAATTGGTTGTTCATAGTGTTGACTGGAGTAATTAAAAAAATCCATAAAATTGAAATTATGATAAATGCTTCACTACCTGAGTCCTGGTTTTGTGGTTTGAAGATGATCCCAAGGTGCCCAATAATAACAGAAATTGAAGAATGATTTATTTAAAGCTGCTTCACAAAGACAAAAGCTGCCAAATCACCAGCAGACTCTGCTGTGAGTGTTTTACTGCTCCTTCTCCCATGATACTTGCACTTCAGTAATTCATTCAGTTCCTAAATTACAATAAATCCTTACCAAGTCGTGGAGCAGGATTTGTAATTCCCTCTCCGGGAGCGCTTGTAGCTCTGCAGGAGGAAAACGCTGCAGGAGGAAAACTCTGGAGCTGATACAGCATCACCCAAACTGAGCGCGGTGTGCAAAATCCAGATTATTCCTTTCCCACTATGCAATGCCATCTAGTGGTGTGCGGTCCATGTGAGCCACAGCAGCTGGGAATGACCATGGGCATCGGCTGGGAATGACCACGGGCATTGGCTGGGAATGACTGTGGTCATCAGCTGGGAATAACCATGGCCATCAGCTGGGAATGACCGTGGGCATCAACTGGGAATGACCATGGGCATCGGCTGGGAATGACCATGGGCATCAACTGGGAACACCAATGGGCATTGGCTGGGAATGACCGTGGGCATTGGCTGGGAATGACCATGGCTATCAGCTGGGAATGACTGTGGCCATCAGCTGGGAATGACCACGGCCATCAACTGGGAATGACCATGGGCATTGGCTGGGAATGACTGTGGCCATCAACTGGGAATGACCATGGGCATTGGCTGGGAATAACCATGGGCATCGGCTGGGAATGACCGTGGGCATTGGCTGGGAATAACCATGGGCATCAACTGGGAATGACCTTGGGCATCGGCTGGGAATGACCATGGGCATCAACTGGGAATAACAATGGGCATTGGCTGGGTATGACCGTAGCTATCAGCTGGGAATGACCGTGGTCATCCACTGGGAATGACCGTGGTCATCAGCTGGGAATACCCATGACCACTGGCTGGGAATAACAGTGGCCAATGGCTGGGAATGACCATGGGCATCAGCTTGGAATGTCTGTGGGCATCAACCAATCCATACTGGTCATTGCCCCAGTCGTGGGGTTTTTGGTGGCCTCCTTTAGAGAGGATTGAAGGCCCATTGCAAGGATTTGCTAATTGCACTGGCTGTCATATGCATGTTCTTTAACGATTCCTTTTCCACACAATGGAATCAGAATCACAGAAGGGACCCACAAGGATCATTGTTGTGAATAAAGATTCATAGGGTAAAAAGAACTGGGCAGGGTATGAGCAACAGGCTTTTCCTTGTGTTGCAGAAACCTGCTTAGCTCAATCAGTGCAGAGGGAGGAATAATTAGTACCAGATTTGCATGTTGGCATGATTTCCTTCCAAGGGCAGTAAAAGATTATAAAGAATTGGATCATAATTCTTGGCCAAAATTCTGTCTTCTGGGAGCTCAGATAGCAACAGGATGAGGGGGAAAGTTTTAAATTAAAAGAGGTGAGATTGAGATTAGATACTAGTAAGAAATCCTGCCTGGCACAGGTTGCCCAGAGAAGCTGCGGCTGCCCCATTCCTGGAAGCGTGGAAGGATGGGTTGGATGGAGCTTGGAGCAACCTGGGCTGGTGGGAGGTGTCCCTGCCCATGGCAGGGGGTTGGAACTGGACAAGTTTTAAGTTTCCTTCCCTCCAAGACTATTCTGTGGTGCTGTGATTCAAACATACACAGCTCCCCATAAAGAGGAGTTAAATCAGGAGCAGCTGTAGCCAAGCTCTGAGGGGGTGGCTGTCCATCGGAGATCAGACAAGGGGAGCACATCACAGGGGAGTCTGAAAAGGTTTTTTCAAAACTCTCCATCATTTCCTTCAACACAGGTCAGTAATGAAATCCTTCAGCCCTTTATAAAGCCATTATACCGATCTATTTCCCACAAAGCTGCATTTGGGTATAGTTAATTTTTATACAGTTATATATGAGAAGAAAGAGCCACCAAATCACAATTTTTCTTAAGCTCAGTGAAATAATTGCTGCACTGGTTGTTCAAAATATTTCAGACACGAGAATAAATGAGCCACACACCATTGTCTTACCTTTCAGCTGCTACCAAAGCTGTTCTCAAAATCCCAAGGAAACATTTCAATATTTTCTCATAGCAAAATTGCAGTGTTGAAGTGCTCTTTGTGCTGTGCCTTTCCATCAGGATATCAAGTGCCTCATGACTCGAGAAGAAAGCACGAGCACTGTTGCTCTCAGCACCAGTTTCTGTAACTCCAACAGGATTTTGGTGTAGGCTGATGTGATACAAAGGTAGGAGAAAACACAGAAAACGAGTTACAAATCCTGGGCAATTTTAGAGTAGGACTTTGTAATCATTTCTGACAGTGAGGTGTGTGTATGAAGAAGAATCTCAAGGAAAATCATCATAAAGATTTCAAAAAAAGATATTAAATTGTAGTAATAACATGACTAAAATAAATGCATAAGAAGCAAATAAAAATGCAATTTTCATTTTTGTTAATAAGAATTTTTGGGTGGCTATTTGGTCTTGTATTCAGTTTTATTTCATCACTAAGCAGGAGGAAATCCAAGGGGAAAATATAAACAAAAGGATTTGAATAATTCATTAACAAACAGTACCTGCCTGTACAGAATCACATCCTGGCAGTGGAAATACAGAAGTTGTTTCAAACAGAAACCATTAGAAACCACAAAAACAGGCTTTATTGCCATCCAAACAAAACTCTGCTCTGCTGCTTAGCTGTATGTCAGCATCTGTACTAGCTGAGGATTTCACTGTCTGGTTAACTGAAGAAACCTTATAAGAAGTGAGGAAAGCCTTTATAATTATTGTTATGCAAGTTTTGTATCAACAGAGTGAGTAAATATTGAGTGTTTGAGAGGAAGAGAACTCCAACAGCTGGAGTCATGGATAAGTTGTCATCAAGGAGTCTCTAAGTTTGATATGTGTTAAGTGCAGGTATTTTAGATCAGTTGCTGAGCTGCTGTGGCTGAGGGGTTAGGATTTTAAATGTTTATTTTCAGAAATATTCTATAGAACTGAGGCAATTTTCTACTCACCTCAAGTTATACAGTGTGTTAACAGCAAAGGTAGAGATCTGAGTATTTAAGGGTTGAGATCAGTTTGGGATATAAAAGAACCTGTCATTAAAAAAAGGCTTAATTTTGTTTTCTGCAAATTTCTTATTTATTTGAATCAGAATTTTGTGGAAAGCACCAGTTTGATTCCAGTGAAGTTACTACCTTATAGTAATAGCACGTAACAAAGTTCCAGCTTTCAAAGTAAATCAGTTGGTAGATGAGTGCTTATTTCTTTAAAATATAAATACTTGCTTAATTGTGCTTAGTTAGACTTGTTCAATCACACAGACTGAAGCATGAAATCTAAACTCCTCTATGTTCCCTATTTCTGGGTGTTGTGCTCGTGTCATCAAATGCCTGTTTGTGTTGACAGTGGCCCGTGGTACCACTTGGTGTTGCTCACGTGGGTGCTGTTGTAGGTCTGTTTGTACAACGAATTGTAAACTGGGCTAATCTTGTTTGAGGTTCCTGATGTTTCCTTGTTTTTGTCTTGGGCTCTTTCAGCACCTCTCAGGCATGTGAGGATCCAGGGAACAGGCTTGATTGTGCCCTACACCTGCTTGCACTTAGGAAAAGAAACATTTGTCACTCTTATTTATGTAATTGCTCAAATTGCATTTTAATTTTAACAGCTTAAGGATGGTGGTGAAGAAAAATGTTTTCTGAATGAAAGTTTGGTCAAATGCCCAGGGAGCTGGTGCAAGTCTTTCCATTGACTGGAGAGATTTGGTTTCAGGCATTTTATTTAAGCAATACTTCTCCCAGCCATAGCTAAGCAAAGTCACACACTTTTCACACTGAACAAAACTTCTGAAACAGTAATATTTAAAAAAACCTTTTAAGGAAAACTACTGAAAATTAAATTTTTCCATTTTATAATTTTGATGCAGTTTAAAATATAAAGAAACCTGGATTTAGTTCCTTAAAAGAGCAACACATCTGCTTGAGCACTGCAAAACTCAATTTCTTCTTGCTAAAATGGAAATTGGATTAGATTCCATTGGAGAAAACTCAACGATTGCTTAACTTCTTTTGTGTTATTCTTCATTGCCATTAATAGGAATAACATGATACCTATACTCAGCAATTCCCATCACTGTGGGCTCTTAAATAAACATTAGGAAATATTAGTCTCACAGTTACAGACTCCATTTAGCACTCTGCTCTGCTCTGCTCTGCCTTTTAGGATTGCCAGCCCGAATGGCAGCCCAGGTTTTTCGACCACTCGTTACACTAATGCTCGAGGCTGTCCTGGCAGGACTCCTTACAGAGCTGAGCAGGTTCAGAAGGTATCAGGAGGCCTTATCACCCAAAGTAAACACTCCGAGCATATTTCCTCTCTGCTGAAAGATTTACATTAGTCCCCTGTTAGGCAGAGGATCAATTACAGAGCTGCAATTCCTACGTGTCATAGGTGTGAGCTTCCCCTTCTCCCTTGCCCCAACCCAACTCTAAAGTGTGGATGCTGCAAAAGGAGGATCTGGCTACATTTATTTATCAAAAGTATTTTAAACTGTTTAGGTGAAGTCCTGAAGGTGTTGAACACTCCAGTGTCAACATCCCGAGGTGCAGGCTTTGATGCCCTCAGCTGTGGCAAACAGCAGGAAACTCTACAACCTTTCCCAAAGGTTTGCTTGGGGCTACTGTGTAAACAGCACTTAGCTGATCTGATAAGGTCCTAAGATACTGTTCTGTCCTAAGATAGGCGATGCTGAGCTTATCTGAGCCCCAATTCACACAACATGTTTACTGATAAGCAAGTGCAGAGGGAAGTTTTGAAGAGTCAGTTCTTCCAAGAGGAGGTTGGGCAGCAATTCAGTGCTGTGTGTCAGGACACCTTGCTCAGGATGTGACCATGGACCTGGGATCCTCACACCTGGCATGAGTAACACAAGTAGGTTCACACGTGGGATTTCAAGTGCTCTGCTCCACATGTGCTGGACTCGATGATCCTCGTGGGTCCCTTCCAACCCAGCATACTCTCCGATTCTGGGATGCAGCTTTAGTGTTGCAACATTAAAGCAAATGTTTCTTTCTCAAATGTGCCCCAATGGAATCACAGAACCACAGAATGGTTTGGGTTGAGAGAGAGACCTCAAAGCTCGTCCACTCACTTCCCTGCCATGGGCAGGGACACCTCCCAACAGCCCAGGTTGCTCCAAGCCCCATCCAACCTCGCCTTGGACATTGGCAGGGGTGGGACATAAATTCCCATCATCCAGCCAAACTTATAATTTCCAGTAATATTAGGTCACAATTTTTGGTGCATGGGTCATTTTTTATTTTTTTATTAGTGCCATCATTCTATATCAGCATTCCACACTTTCCAGGAGAGCCTTCCCTGTACCACAAGTATTGCATGGTAATTTTTATTCAGATGAGTTACTAGAGGAACCTATTAACCTAGATACCATGAAAAATTTATGACAATTAGGAAGGTGAAAACAGAGTAGGCTGAGAAAGAACTGCTCGGGAAGTTGCCCTAGGAAAAAGAGAATTAGGTGTGAGCAAAGGGCTCAGTTCCCTCCCTTTGGCCACTTCTCCAAAGAGACTTCTGGAAATATTCTTGTCTGTATATGTTGTGACCTCTTCATTGAAATTTGCATGAAGATTGTTTTTCTAAAAGATGTGTTATGGGGCACCAAAAGTTTTGTTCAGGGGATGGAATTGTTGGTTGAAGTTCTACATAAGAAATAAGAAGGAAGCCAAAATGTATCATTGTAATAGTCCTTGTTTCATTGACTTAACCCTGTTAAAGTTTAGTTTTCTTCTTATAATTTGCTTCAGGAATTCTAAAATAAGTCCTTTTAATTACTATATGTGTCCAAAGGAGTGCAACTTCATTATGTAGAAACACAGAAGTTACGAAAGTCCCCGGGCTGATTATTGTATGTGCTACAGAGATGAAAACCAAGGAGCAAGTCTAAAAAGACAGAGCCAGTGCAAGCAGGTCATGTGGGCATCTCTTAGTGGAATGGAAGGAGGCATTGTGTGTGACTGAGCTTAAAAAACAGGTTCAAAGTCATTAATTTATCAAAAGGTCTTTTTTCCCTCCTCAGGGGCATTTTCAAGTCAAGGAAAAAAAAAATCCAAACAGGTTTTTTTTTTTAAAATGCAAATTAGAAAATAGCTTTTTTTCTTAATTTTAATGGGCATCAGAATCTCACCTGTTCTTGTCAAGTTAAGTGTTCTGTTCTTGTGAATTTTATTCGATGAGCATTTTATCAATGACAGAGCAAGAACGAGTGCCTGTGCAATTAGACATTCCCCAAAGCTCTCTGGGCACCTCGAGCCACTTACAGAATTGAGGCTTACAGAGCAAAGCAGAGTAAACCAAAAGCTGTTTCCTCCCGGGGCAGAAGGTTCTTTACCACAAATAAGTGAGTGTAGTGGGCAGGACGAGGGTGGCAGGACCTGGACCCAGGACAAGGCTGTGACAAAAAGAGGGGACCAGCCCCCGGTGTGGCTTGAGGCTCAAAAAGCAGCTCCTGCCAAGGCACGACTGTCTTGTCAAACACCCAGTTCCACATGAAATAGCATTTTTCTGAGTTTAAATGTATTTCAGCTATGACAGAGACGTACTGCATCTCTGGGTTTTTTTGAGGTTCCTACTTTTACAGCTTTTAAAATCCTCATTCTCTATACTAAGCAAAACTCAGACATATTTTGCACAGCTGCTCTTTCAAATTCCAGACATTTGACGTTATATTTTCGCTATGAAATTCCAGAATATCACTACTAACTGTACTTTATCAAGTGCAAGCTCTCTGAGCACTTCAAACCTAATAATTTTGATGTACCTTAATCAAAATTTCTGTCTAACCTGTCCAGCTATTTGGCACATGCTGCAGCCAGCTATACTGATAAATTAATATATATACACACATATATACAAAGAATATAACATATATATACACTGCCCCAGCCTAGAATCTTCAAGTAAAATACAGGACTTAAATTGTATGACTTCTGCCTGTATTTTAACTCTGCTGGCTTCTCTGAGTGTAGAATAACAGAATTTGGGCAAATTTCACTTGTACAAACATGAACATCCATATGGGGAAGAAATCTGCCCAATTCTCACTTTTGGTTGCTCAAAAAGACCTCAGAGCAGTAACATTTGCTGGGATTTGGGCATTTTTATGAAGTCTAGAGGTATCTCAGAAGCAGACTATAAAAAAGAATCAACTGTAGAAGGGCCTGGTGTGGTTACACATCAGGAAACACACTCCACTTCCATTCAGTCCCCACGGCAAGTGCTGGGGACACAAGTGCTTTGCACTACCTGCTTTGTCTAATTAAGTCTTAAACACAGCTGTTTAATTACCTATATGCACATATAACTAATATTTCAAATACAGTTAATGTTGTGAAAGACCCCACTGTGTTTTTTTTTGGGTTGGTTGGGTTTTTTTGTTTGTTTTTTTTTGGGGGGGTTTGTTTGTTTGTTTGTTTGTTTGTTTGTGTTTTCTTTCATTTCTTTCTTTTCTGAATGGAACATGACACTCAGTCCAGCGTTTTCCACTCTGCCAGATAATGATCTGACAGTGTAGAGTCTGCAGTAGTTGCATGTCCAATGTCAACTGAATATTCATGGAATCAACCCAAGTTTGGGGCTGAATTAATTTTTCATGTCGATAAGTACCTGCTACTTGAAAATACTTGTTCTGTAATAATTCAGCTTTAGCAAAATGTGAGTTAATAAAACCACAGCATGACACTTACGGTTACAAGAATGATTGTTAAAATATTTCTTTTCTATTTAATTTTTATTTAGCTCTTGGGACCTCAGTGCCCTGGACTTACAGCAGTGAGATATGTAATTGGTTTTAAAAGGAGCAGGATTTTACCCTTGCAAATGTATTTGGCCTTTCAACACTCACACTTTGAAAATAACCACTTCATGCTGCCTTTGTTTTGTAATATTCATGATGTTTCTATGGCTGGTGAACCATTAGGAACCTCAGAAGACACTCCAGAAACTGGAAGTGCTTTCTTCCAACGGAAGTGATTTCTAGCAAAATTTCATTTAATTCATGACAGGCTGTTCTGTGTAAGATTTTTTAATTTTTTTTTTAATTCTGGATGATGGTAAAATTAAGTGCTGCATTGTTGTTCATTATATCCATGTTATTTTTGCTGGGTCTGATATCTGCCATTGTTTCCTGGAACTCTGCACTTGCCTTTTGCTTTACTGTTGCTTCTCCTGCACAGCAGGAGTGACCTTTAAGTTGCAGCTGACAGGGCAGATTTCTTTACTAGAATAACATAATTAGTGTTTGAACCTTACATGAGTGCTTCTGTCAGGTGGCACACGGTTAAAATTCCATTTGCAAAAGTCCCATTATGTGGGATCAGGGATTCCTGCACTATCAACACGGCTCTGGGAGGCAACAGGAGATCTCTGAGCAGTGGCTGTGCCAGCAGTGCTTACAAAGATATGTCAGTACCTGAGGGGAATGTGGGAGTTTTCAGCTTCCTGGGTCAATGGCAAAAAAGAATCATCCAAAAGTGCTTTTTGTTGC
The DNA here is from genome assembly GCA_013399695.1 of Formicarius rufipectus. Taxonomy (NCBI): domain Eukaryota; kingdom Metazoa; phylum Chordata; class Aves; order Passeriformes; family Formicariidae; genus Formicarius; species Formicarius rufipectus. The sequence goes on along the minus strand of VXAU01001053.1, from coordinate 763,717 downwards.
ACATGAAGCCACTGAGTGTGCTGGGGCAGGGAGAGACTGCTCTGCATGGGGCTGTTCAGTGGGATGATCCTGTGAGATCTGGCCATAAACTGAATGGGGGCAGGTTTAGATCAGATTTTAGGACGAAATCCTTCCCTGTGACCATGGGCAGGCCCTGGCACAGGTTGGGCAGAGAAGCTGTGGCTGCCCCATCCCTGGGAGTGTCCAAGGCCAGGGTGGACAGGGCTTGGAACAGCCTGGGCTGGTGGGAGGTGTCCCTGCCCATGGCAGGGGTGGCACTGAATGGGCTTTGAGGACCATTCCCACCCAAACCATTTTGTGATTCTATTATACAAAAAGTGTGATTTAATGTCTTACTTCCCATCTTATACACACATGTATTTCTCATCTTATACACATGTATCCATGTCTTTGCACACTTGCTCAAAGAATCAGTTCTGCATGAAACATTTCAGGAACCTCACATGATCACGTAAAAACCTCTTCACAAAGGGATGCTTAAATTTTTTCTGGTGCTAACCCACTCTGTAATTTCCAGCTCTACCCTCTTATCCCAAGTGTAGTTGTGTACAGCTGACATTTGCACTATCAAAATCCATGTAAAAATAACACCAAAGCTGCTCATGCTTTTCCAGAATCTGAAAACTGTTTCCACAGGCAGGAAAAAAAACAAAAGAAACCCCATTGCTGATACTTTCCTCACAGTGAAGGCTGGGAGAGGTAAATTTAGATTAAACGATCAAAACTTGTATAACTTGCTTATGTTTTCTGTCACAGCATAAAAGCCAGATATCTGTGCTTTAATGTCTTTGAATGTGACTCCTTGGAACCAGAGATATATTTGGGGCAGTGACTGCATAAATGAAAAATTATGGGTATGCAAGCTTTTCCTTTAATTCCTCATGCAACCTTCTCCTGAAATTTTTATAGCACATGTCAGCCAACGAAGCAGTAATGTAATACATTAGAGGAAAAGAATCCAGTCAGTACTTTGGGCTGGAACCGACCTGTGTTAGATCTCACAGAATTTGGGGAAGTTTGTGTTGCCATTACTGAAGATTTTGCATGTGATAAGCCAAATTTTGCTTGTCTTAATCAGGTAATCGTCCCACAGATCTGAGCAAGGCAGCTCCCCTGACAAAGTCTGGCTGGTTTTTGGCACACAGAGGACTTTTCTAGTTATCAAAAGCAACAGCCTTAATGTGACACAGCATTGGATTCCAGTTCAGAGAGGAGAGGCAAAGCTGGATGCAACAGCACTTGGGTGTCTCAGCAGTGCTATTAATAAGTGTTTGAAGATGTGAAAGTGGGAACTTGGAAAGCAGGCCACCACACACTCAAATATAGATGTGGGTTTAATACAGCTCATTTATAACCCGTGATTGCTTGGAGGCATCATGGACAAAATCCTTAATGTAAGAGGAAAAAGTGTCGGCTGTCACGGGCAGTTCCAGGCTTTCATTTCAATGGCATGAGCAGGAGCAGCTGTGTGCTGCTATCAGCCAGATGAAGTTTTTAGTGCTAAAAAGGCAGCTGGGCTGGAAATAGCCCAGAAGGACATATCCATTTGTCTGGGCAACTTCAGCACTTAGGCCATCAATCAGGTCAGCCTAAAGAGAACTGAATGACATCAGTCAAAACAATCGGATATCTCTGTGCAGTGATTAGCTCCGTGTAGCACAAAAACTTAAATAATTTGTTCTTTGAAAATGTGATGATTGATTAGCTTCCATTAGGCTTGGATTTTAAAACATTCCATGAACTCTCAGATAAAATGGCACTAAAATGTTATTGCAATAACCAAATAAATCATATTAGACTATAGTGTATATAAGTACTTTAAAACATTATAGATACTAGAATTCTGTGTATAATAAAAAGGTGAAGAATGTAATCCATGATTTTTTTTTTCATGCTCTCATCTCACACCAGCATTATCCACGGCTGTTTTCAAGGATAATGTTCCTAAGGAGGCGAATTTTAGGTTTGGCTTTAATGCATTATATATACATATGTAAAAGTTGTGCCATTGGGATCTGTTTGGTCAAAGGGAGGCATTTTAAAGTCATCTCAGTGCAGAATTTACCTGAACTTTTGTTACTGGGGCTGGCTGTTTAATTTGAGTGCAGCTTCCCAGTCAGCTTGCAGTGGGAAATGGGCTGTTGCCATTTAACTGTGCTGCATTTTCCAGTATCAGTCCTATAGTCCAGCTCCTTGTTCTGTAGTTCTGTCTAGAGAATCCTTGACACACAACAATGTTTAGCCTTGAATCTCATGTAAAGGAATAAAACAAAGCCTTGCTCTGATTTGTAGGGTGGCAGTGTGGTTAACACTTGAAATTTATGATCGTTTTCCTAATATTTCACTTATGCCTAATGACCCAGACTCTGCAGGCAAATAATTCTGTGAATCATCTCTCACTTCAAAACAAACTGTAGGCCCAATGCGTGTGAGAGTGCCTAAATATTGGAAGCCCTATGGATCATAAATCAGAAGGCAAGGAAAACAATCACATCAAAAATGTTTTGCTCCATTATTTCAGGATTTTAGTCGTGGATTTGAAGCAGTGGTGTTGAGCTTAAGCAATTGGTGGTATGGAAAATCCAAGGCAGCAGCACACACGGGGCTGCCTTTGAAGTCACTTGGCAGCACGTGGCTTCTCTGCTGTTGACTGATGTTATTTTGTAATTTGTTTTCTAATGAGAGCAAATGGAGTGGATTGACAAGAACCAGACACCTTCCAAAACGTTTTGGGAGGTTTTACATGTTTGATTACATCAGCTGTTGTCTAAATATGATTACCTGTGATCCAGGGTATTGCTTCAGACTGGAAGCACTGGTGCCAAATTGCCCCATTTCTGCAGTGGATGACAGATCTCAGTGCAAATGTCACATCTGAGACTTCACCCCATGATCCAGAGCCAAGGAAAGCTTTGGGTATGTAGGGAGACAGCCACAGATAGGACCTCTGACCCATCTGATGCATTAATAAATCCGTTGTTAGAAAATAAACAGGTTATTTCCCTTTCCACATGATAAAAATCGAGATGGGAAGGCTCAGGGGAAACTTAGCAGTGTGTGCCAATAGCTAAAGGGACAGGGTCAAAGAAGACTCTGCTCAGTGGTGCTCACCATAACAGGCAGAGGTGGAATTGCTGGAGGTTTCCAGAGAGGATGGTCAGACACTGGAACAGGTTGCCCAGAGGGGCCATGGGGGCCCAGCCTTGGGGGTAATCATCACATCCCTGAGCAATCTACCCCAGGATTTGGGCTGGATGATCTCCAGAGGTGACATGCAGCCTCAGCAATCCCGTGATTGTAATTCAGAAATTCCAGGGAAATGAGATCTTCAACAAGAGATGACTAATTACTGTGATTAATGGCTATATACATTTCCTGATTTAGACATCTATGATGTGTAACATCATAAAAAGTGGAGATTTTTCTCTGTGTATCATAAAACCATACTCAATATTTAGGATTAACTGCTACCTGCAAACTGTATTTAGGCTGGCTCAGTTAGGCTTGGCTTGTCACCTGAGCATCGGGTTAGAACTTGTCCTAACATAAGGAGCAAGCACAAAGGCTGTACTGTTGAACTATGCTGGGGTGTAAATCATGCACAACTTCAATGTTATACAGGAAAATATTTTATTCTGAATTTGTATTGTTTATTGAAAAGAGCAGATTAAATGCTAAATCCAGTTTAGAGCACCAGTTTGTAATCCACCTCGTGGTCCTGCAGTTCTGGCCAGAGAATTTCTGACACATAGTAACGTTAAGCCTTGAACCTTGTGTACAGTAATAAAACAAAACAAATCTACATGTTATAAAAGCTAAAGAGTTCATGGGGTTTTTTTTAATCTTTGGGAAATAGTGTATGTGGAAAAAAATGTTTAAATTCCTAGAAGTTGGTGAGATCAAAGCTGGAGCTGTGCTGTGTTGAATTTCCTGATGATATTTGCAGATAATGCTGCTGCCTTGCTTTTTTTGAGGGTTTTCTTCATGGTGGATTATTTGGAACTGGGTGCTTTGAAGTGAAACAAGGAATTTGCTGGTGTTTCTCCAGTGCCTTGCTCAAGGAGGCTTCTGTTGTGTGTCACCACCAGGGCTCCAGCACGTGGGCTGCTCCTGCCAACAGGTCTCACTGCCTGGGGCTGAGGAACAAGGTGACTGCCTGGAACAAGGTAGGGGAATGATTTCTAAAGCCATGAGGACTGGGCTGTCTCCCACCTTCCACAACGAATTCTCAACTGCTTCTACTCACAACAAACTTCCAAACTTCCTCTATCTTCATTTTGGCACAGTCAAAATTAAGAAATGCATTTTCATTGCAGAAATGCAATGAAAAGCAGTGCTCATTCTTAAAAGCACCAATAAAAAACACTAAAAAAAAAAAAAAAGGTGAAGAATTACATGTGGCATATACTTGCAAGTGGAATTCTTCCTGGATGAATTTGCATGGCTGTTTAAGCTCCAACTTAAAGTTTAGTACCCTGCCTACTGTCCATACTGTTATTTACCTGCTCACTGTGCTTCAACATATGGGTTGGGAGCCTGAGCAGCCCTCACCCACGGAGATGGGATGTTCCTGGGGTGGTTCCCAGGTGGGGAATTGGTTGTGATTACAGCCTGTTGATATGGAATACATGTACTAGAAAAGCACCTAACCCTAAAATAGTGTTTTAAAATATAGATTAAAACATTAGTTGCAAGTCTTGCTTGTCCAGTGCACTTCCAGTGAGTGAGGAATCCTCTTGGGTTAGTCACAAAATTATCATTGCTGATCCACAGGAGATGTAGGTTATGTGCAAGAAACAGATATCATCTGAGATATGTCACTAAATTAAAAACTAAGGACTTGTTTTTTTCCCCTGCATGGAAAGTATTTTTAGTTACAAAAACTACTTCTTTAAAACTGAGAACCTGATGTCCAGATTCTATTACCAGCTCTCTTGCTATCTCCAGGATCATTCCACATCACTCTTGTCTGCCAGATGGCTGAAGTTCAGGAGAGGTTATATTTGGATTTTCACTATTATCTTCCATTTTCTCATGCTTCATCTTTCTTCAAATCCTTCTTTGGGATGAAAATTCTCGTGTTTGTTCATGATGCAGAACATTTGTGGGAGAGGTTGAAGGACTAGGGCTGCTTTCTTTCTTCTTTATCATTACATTTTACTTTTCCTAAAAGCTATTTTTATATCAAATGAATTGATATAATTTTAGCCATTCTTTAGTGGCCTTTAAAATAATTTTTAATATCCTCCTTTCATAATTAGGTAGATATTCAATCTATTTAAAACTCCAAACAAGCAAATTTGATTTTATTAAATTATATTGAGCCTTTTTAAAAGTTTTATTTCTTTCATATTCGTATTATTTTCCACCATTCATTTGTATCCTAAATTTGTGACTGAAAAAACATACTTTCCCCCGGCCCCCTTCTGGCCATGCTTTTAATGTTCATTTTTCCCTATCATTAAAGAAAACTTAGTTGTACAGAGTGATGTATACTAGACTGGAGAGAAAAATGACTAAATATTTCTTATTAATCCATAGTTTTTATTTCTAAAGCTATACCAGCCCATGAAAATTGGCCAAAAATATAGTAGCAAGTTAGAAGAATGATTAAAAAAATTACTAAAAAAATTCATTCTTTTATTCTGCTCAGTGATTTTTCTGCTTGTCCTTTCCAGCCTTGGCTTCACCAGACAGCATTTTGGTGATGCTGCCTCTCTGAACTAAAGCTGGTAATACTTAAAAATGTCATTTCTCCTTTCATCTCTCCTGGACCCCCATGTAGATGCCACACGGGACATGTTTTAGAGAATCCCAGAACATGCTGAGCTGGAAGGGACCCACAGGGACCATCCAGCCCAACCCTCAGCCCTGCACAGCCCCATCTCCAAGAGTCACTCCCTGTGACCCAGAGCATCATCCAAACCCTCCTGCAGCTCTGGCAGCCTCGGGTCTGTGCCCACTGCCCTGGGGAGCCTGGGCAGTGCCCACCACCCTCCAGAAGCACCTTGGGCAGTGGTTTTTCCATCCTGTCTCCAGAAACTGGGACACCAGAGCAGACCTCCAATGAAGCCAGCAGGGCAGTGACCTGATAAGCCCTGGAGTTTGTCCTTACCTGGCTGGTCAGGGTTTCACTTTCCCAGCTAGTGATTGTTTCCTGATGCAATACTCTCTGTTGGCTCACCTGAATCCACTACTCCTGGCCTTTGCTTATTCAAACCATTCAATAACACCACACCATACGACTGAGCGTGGCACTTTGGACCCGCTGTCCACCCAACATGGGCCCCACTTTCCCAAAGGAAAAGGAAAAAAGAAATAAAAAAAAAAAACCAGCTGAGAGAGATAAGGGCAAAACAAACTCAGAGTGGCTAAAATACTTAAATTTATTACTAACAAGAAAAGAACTAAAGAGTAAGAAAACAGTCTCAAAACCAATTTTCTCCTCCCATTCCTCCCTCTTTCCAGCAGTGCGAGGGAACAGGGAACGGGGGTTTGCAGTTGGTTGTTGTTTCTGCCATTGCTGATGTGAATTCACTCCTCAATCTGCTGTCCTGTGGATCACCCCATGGGCTGCAGGGGGTTCTCCACATCCCAATGGATCTCCATGGGCTGCAAGACAGGGTACAGCTTTGAGTCTTTCCCCTCTTGCCCCCCTGGGGTCCCTCCTTCTCCTCCTCCTGCTCCTGCTCTGACCATGGTCTCTGTGTTGTTATCCCATGGCTGGAATTTCCAACTGCCCCACACTCCTAAATTCTTAAAAATGTTATCTCAGAGCTGTGACTGTGATTCTTAATTGGCTCAACCTTGGCCTGGAAGTAGGAGGTCCCTCCTGGCCCTGGCTGTCATTGGCTGCACAGGACAGGGGAAGCTTCTGGCAGCTTCTAACAGAAACCATCCTGGTAGCCCCCTTGCTACCAAAATCCAGCCTCAGAAACCCATGACTTACTGAGTAAGAAGGACACTGAAATAAGAGGCAGGGCAGTATATGATTCTTAGCAGTAAGATCAGGCAGTGTGGGAAGGTTATCTCACCAAAACCCCTTTTTACACCCTTACAGTGCATCATTTATTGCTGTGTTCTGCTTGACTTCCCATGGACTACACAGAGGCTCTTAAAGGCTTCTGCAGGGTTTAGCTGTTTTACATGTGAAGTGTTTAGATACCAGTGGGGGTCTGAAACCACTTAATTTTACATTTTTTCTTTGACTGAAGAACAGTTTGGGGGTTATCATGTGGTTTTCTTCCCTAACGGTGGTAATGTCTAGTGGATAGTGCAAATAGGGAGGAAGAGGTTGGTTCTGTGACTTGTATAGCCAAGTTTCCTGCACTATATCCCAAAATCACCCAGGTCATTTAGCTGTTCCTGGAAGTTTTACCTGTGGAGAAAGTTATCTCACGTTAGTATCAGCTTAGCTGTGTGGCCAATAGGTGGTTTCTGCTCCTACTGAAATGGCTGGAATTGCCAAGGAATGAGTAAAACATGAAAAACCTCTCTTTTGCTGTGTTGTGACAAGACCAGTCCTTGTCATGAAACCTTGGAATCTTTATTTTCCTCCAGTGGCGAAATAGCAAAGAAGCAAACCTGGAACAAACTCCAGAGCTGTCTTGCAAAGTATTTCCCAAAAGCTTCAGGTGGATGGGTAAGAAGCATAAGGAGTTTTTTGTATTTTAGACTTGGTACTTTATCTGTGTGTCTGATTCCATGACTGAACTTACAGAGTGCTGGGAATTTCAACTTAAAAATACAGGAGATTTGCCAGTAGTTAGCAGTTAATAGAACAGTTGGAATTGTTTTTCATGTTAAAAACCTTATTGTCCTTCAGAGGGAAGTGTTTGATTTTTCTATACCAATCACAGACTTTCAAGATTGTGTAAGGACAGTAATGCAGTCAGTGAGCTTGTTGGTCCTGAGCTGGTTATAAGCTGGGTAGAGAACCAGCCTAATAATGGCTTTCCACCTCTGCTTTCTTTATTTTACCTGGAAAATTTACCTCAAGATGAAGCTGGAACCTGATAAAGTACTAGACAGGCTGCTTTGCCCAGGAAAATCAGAGCTCTTTTAGAGAAAGAAAAGGACAAGTGATGCCAGTGATTACATATTTCCTCAAAACTGGCTCTGGCTTCGTTTAGGTTACAGCAGTGGAGGATCCAGTTAATATTTTGGTTGGGTGGACCAAGGCTGTCCATACTAATCATGGGATATGTAAGATAGGTGCAACTTCTGTTGAAATACTTTTTAAGAGTAAGAAAGGAAAGTACTGGCCAAGCTGTTGGGGAGGCAGAAATCAAAGAAACAAGACAGACTTGGGCAAGTGCTCCTGTATGAGAAAATTCACCTGGGATACCCACTGAGACTGATCTGTTCAGTATCAGTCCTACAATTACCCCTTTGAAGGCTTTTCTTCCACTAAAGGAAAGTTCTTTCCTGATGGGGAAGAGAGATCCAGTTCTAATCCTGCACAGCACATGAGCATTCCTCATCATAGCTTTGAGAAAAGTGTTCTTTGGGAGTGGGTAGCACAAATAGGACACGGAGCATGACATACAGGGTAATATAGGGCAATAATGCAGGGCAGGTGTGCAGTGCATTATTACTTCCAAGTAAGCACCATCTGTAAAAAGCATTAGTGATGGAAGTAATGTTTTTTGGTACTTCATGGCTGTCTTTACAGGTTTTGGTTTAAAGGCTGTGTTACCACTGGAGCCTGAGTCCTCACCCTTCTGCTTGGAATTAGCCAAACCTGTTCATAACAGATTACCATCAATAGCTTTTAGAGATGATTATCAATTCCAATTGTCTGCCAAGTGGCATTAGGTTTAGTGTTTCCAACCCCCTGGTCATTAAGCACATGTCAAACTCAAAACTGGTAATTTCTGCAGTTAAGGTCCCCATTATTGTTTCCTTTACTTAAACAGGGAGCCCAAATTGCATGGTTAAATATAACCACCGGTTGCTCCCACACACGCTTGGGGTCTGTGCTGCAGAATAACGTTAATCCTGTGAGAACACACAATTAATAAGATAACTGTAGATTTAGTTTGCTACTGTGAGCTCAAACTTTGAAAGATCACATCCTCTTGAAAACAATTTGGGAAAATCTCAATGAGCAGTTAGAGGAATGGTGTGGAATCTTAAGGACAGATAAATGGAAGTTGAAAACTGTTGCTTAAAGTTATGTGTGTGCTCAAGGACATAGAAATATGATTAAATAATTACACACTGCCAGATCAAACTCTTTGTTTCTGGCTGTTATTACTAAGAACTCAACTTCTTCTTTGAAAAAAATGAAGAAGGATTTATTAATATGCTCTGTGGGAACAATAAAAGCTGAGGAAAAGCAGTACAGGGCATTGCTGAACAGGGAAGAGACAAAAACCACTCGAGAATTCGTTGATCTTAAGGACCTGATCCAAATCTATTTGCCTCTTACTGAGGGAATTCCTGCTGACACTTTCAGTAGCCTGGATTTTACTTCAGGTCCTTAAATCTTACATTTTTGATAGTCAAAGAAACCTCCAACTATTGAGGCATTCATTTGAACTAACCCAGTTCCGTTGCCATGTTGCACAGGGAGTAAGGATGGATGGATAATGGGATAACTGATAGTCCATGTCCACTTGCTCCCTTTAATTAGAATGAATATTAGTATTTGCAGATGATCATTCACCTCAGAGACTGGTAACTCTTTAATAACTTCCAAAACAAGTTTCCACCTTGTTTCCCATCTCCAAGCACGGCAGTGGAGTACAATAAACAACTGCATGGTCCTCAGAGCCAAATGTTTGCCATGCAAAGTCACAGAGAGTCCCAGAGTAGAACTGGGAAATTCTCTTCCACAGTGGAGCCCTTCTTTTTATAAATTAGGACTGGGGAGGAAGGTGGTGTCACTGCCTCACTGCAGCCTTTTCTGCTTGTTGGTTTAAGCCCAGCTGTAATGTTATTTAAATGTTGGTTTCTGGGTTTGATTGAATGTGCCTTTATTGAGAGAAGCAATGCTCTTATATGAATGTCACACAGTTGTTCTTTTTATTTCCAAGGGTAAACAAACCTACTTGAGTCACTTAAAGAAATGTGTAAAAGCTACAGTGAATTTAATTTAATCTGAGTGTGTGTTTAATCAACTTTAAGGCACTTAAGGGATTTTGTTGATTTATGTATTTATTAACAGGGACTCTTTTAGATCCTGCCTCATGAATATACAGCCCCTCCAAATTAAGAGTAGTATTTTGGGTCCATTCTCCATGTTTTTGGCCAAATCTAGTAATTCCTGGAATAGGTCATAGAACATATATAAACTGCTGGAGGCCCATACCATGCAAGCCTAGAAAACCACCAGCTAGGTGAAAATATGACACAATCAAAAAGAGGACATGCACTAAAAGGGGTCTATTTCACAATGTGTTGGTTGTCTAAAGAGAGCAGTTGTACTTCATTACCTTGAAGGTCTTCTCCGCCCTAACTGATTCTGTGACTCTACTCTGTCCATACCCTTCAGCTTCCTATTCATAAGGGACATAAAGCCTTGCAACCTTTGAAATTTTGAAAACACACATTGGCCATGTCCCTACGCCATGGCTGCCCAACACAGGTGTGTTTCAAGGTACTTGAAAGAGTTAGTTATTCCAACCTTATCACTTGCAGCTGCCCTGAGACAGAGGGAAGAGAGCTGAGTGTGCTTGGAGACACCCACCCACACAGCTGCACCCTACATGCAGCACAGTTAGCCAGGACTCAAGGTCCTGCTGATATCCACCACTTCCAGTCCTAGTTAGTTATTTTATCTTTTGATTTGATTTTATCATTTTATTTTATCTTGGAATCACAGAATGGTTGGGTTGGAAGGGACCTTAAAGCCCATCTCATTCCACCCCCTGCCATGGGCAGGGACACCTTCCATAGCCCAGGTTGCTCTAAGCCCCATCCAACCTGGGCTTTGACACTTCCAGGGATGGGGCAGCCACAGCTTCTCTGGACATCCTGTGCCTTCCCTGGTGCCCTGTGACCCTCAGCAGTGTCAAGCCATATGGGAGGCTACGAGGCACCAGCTGTACATGGACCTCACTGGAAGGTTTACTCTCTGCCTGAGGTGGAGGGAACAAAGCTGCTCTTGCTGAAATGGGGAATTTCTTCCACTGAATTCTGTAGGAGTTGAGAAAATTGCCCTCATATAGAGGAGGGATGAATTGCAGACCCCTCTGTTTGGAATAATGTCCCTCTTCAGAGCCAAGAGCTTGTCTGAAGTGGTCAGATGAGATATTATTCCTGGTGAGGGGAGACTCCAGGCCCAGGAGTGCCTCCATAGGAAGGGACCAGGCTCTGCTGAGAGATGGACTGGGAAATGCTTCCATCCCTCCACATCCCCTTGTCTGGGATGAATGCTGGTAAACCACAGCGTGAAGCAGAGCTGTGCTGAGGCCACTCAGGCACTTGTTACATCACACAAACACTTGCTGTTTCAAGACAGGGGAGAAGGGAAGCAGCTGAAAACAAGCTAAACCAGAGGGTCTGTGTGCCTCTGCTATTTATCAACCTCTAATTAACTGTTAATTTGCTGGTCTTTAGGTTCAAGCACAGCCCTAATCCATCACAGGCAGGCATGGTGGTGTCAGGTGCTCACACAGCTCTTCAGCACTCGTTGAGGACAAGATGAGAGGGAAGCCATTCCTGGTGACAAGGCTGGCTGGAGCTCACGGGATGGCTTGAGGCACCACTGAACTGTGGGTGAGGTGCTGCGGCTGCCACCAGAGTTGGGGGACCTGCCCTGGCAGAGCACAGGATGAGTTGGAAATAGATGTTCTTTAAGGTCCTTTCCATCTCAAACCATTCCATTATGAGCTATGAGTGCCCTGGAGCCAGGAGGGACATCCCTGTCCTGGGGGCATCAGGGGAGGGAGGGGATTGTCCTGCTCTGCTCTGCACTGGGGTGGCCCCACCTGCAATGTTGGGGCACTTTGGGGGGAACCATGGAAGGGAGAGATTGAGCCATGGGAGAGTGTCCAAAGGGGGGACACGGGGATGGGGAAGGGCCTGGAGGGGAAGGTGTGAGGACACTGAGGGCACTTGGGGTGTTCAGCTGGAGAAGACTGAGGGGACACCTCATGGCAGGGACAACTCCCTGGGGAGGGGCAGAGGAGGGGCAGGCACTGATCTGTGCTCTGTGGGAGCAGGGACAGCACCAGGGAAGGGCTGGAGCTGTGTCAGGGCAGGGGCAGGGGGGATCTCAGGGAAAGGCTCTTCCCCCAGAGGGTGGTGGGCACTGCCCAGGCTCCCCAGGGCAGTGGGCACAGCCCCGAGGCTGCCAGAGCTGCAGGAGGGTTTGGATGCTCTTGGGGCACAGGGGGTGACTCTTGGGGATGGGGCAGTGCAGGGCTAAGGGTTGGACTGGATGGTCCCTGTGGGTCCCTTCTAACTTGGCGTATTCTGTGATTATTCTAAGATTTCTGGTTGTACCAAGAATTAGGAATTGAAGTAGTCCCTGAGAACTACTATGGAATGTACAGTCCCAGTAGAGTAATGGTTATTTTTTTTTAAATTCTTTGGCCATGCATAGCAAATAGTAGAAACAACTTCTCCATGCCCAAAATCTATCACATCATCTTTAAAACACTATCCCAGAAGACAGGTTCTTCCCCCAGAGGGTGGATGGCCACTGGAACAGTCGCCCAGGGAAGTGGTCATGGCACCGAGCCTGGCAGAGCCCAAGGAGCCTTTGGACAATGCTCTAAGGCACATGGGGCTGTCCTGTGCATGGCCAGGAGGTGGCCTTGGTTATCCTTGTGGGTCTCTCCCAGCCCAGGAGATTCCACACTTTAAGGACCTCACCATCAAAATTATCTCTCCAACACATTACCTATAAAAAGCAAATCCAACAACCTAACGCAAGAAAAGGCTGCCACTCTCCTTCCAGAGATGTTCCTGCTGTGATCCAACACCATCTCGCAGGGTTCCCTCCTTCCAGACCCGCCTAAGGAAGTGTTCAGTGCAGCAATTAGCTCCGTTGAGGTGGTGGGTTCAAGACTTGCTGAGCTGGGCTTGCAACCCCCCAGCCGTCCAGGCGTTCATCCATGGCAACAATCCCTGGATTTACCAAGTGCCTGAAGTTAAGGACACACCTGACGTGGGGCTGTAAATGCTGGTGGCAGGAAGCAGGGTTTATGTTGTCTCTGAAACACTTGCAGCACTCTGTAAACAGCTTTTAATGGCCATACATGTTTGCTTTTTGTTATGGGACTGAGCACTCCCCGTCCCCACTCCGTGCTGTGACCGCAGCTGCCACCCCCACAAAGCTGCCAGCACACAGAAATTACCATTTTCGCTCTTCTCACATAGCAAAAGTCTTTACAAAGAACAGCAGCAGAAGGGAAATATTTCGCTCAGAGGAGCTGAGATGAGGCAGATTTTTAACACAGAGGCCTCGTAGAGAGCTCATGACGTTTACACACTTTGTGTCACTTCATATCCCCTTGTTATAACACCTAGTTAAGGTTTTCCCTTTATGGTCTTTCAGGCACAGAGCACCTTATTAATGTCAGGCCTCCAGCTCTCCAGGCCAGGCTTGGCTGCTGCCAGCGAGCCCTGCCTTCCAGGGATAATGATTTTGGGGAGTGCCTTGAATTCAAGTTAAGGGGCAAGCTGCAGTAGCTGAGAGTGCTTTTTGTGCCCTAACAACAGAAAATGCTTTATTGTTCACACTGAGATTTGGCAGGATGCTCAAGTATTTATGACAGTCTTGGGAGCCGGGGTGTTGCTTGGCTAAACTGGCTCCTTGATTAACACTTGGAAATCGCCTGCTGCACAACAGGAGCTTTTCACTGGGATTACAGTGAACTCATCTGCATGGAGAGGTGACCTGCAAAGCCCACAGGTCCCTTTTCCCGCTACCGAGTCCTGCATTTGGGGGAAAAGGCACCAAACCCAAACTGTGCTGCTCATGCTGTGTTTGCAGTTGGGCACAAAAGCAAATGGCTGGATCAAAAAGGGTGTTACTTCTGGATCAGGAGGCTCAGAGGCAGAATTAATTCACAGAATGCCAGAATAGTTTGGGTTGGAAGGTACCTTACAAATCATCTCATCTCATTCCACCCCTGCCCTGGGTGTTGTGTATATATATATATATATATATA
>VXAU01001053.1:702599-749514 GCA_013399695.1 Formicarius rufipectus | reverse complement strand
CATATGGATTTATATGGTAGTTAAGAACTGTTATCCTCTCTATTATCATACCTTAATTAAATTTTGTTTTGAGCCCAGAGAAGGTCTGTCTACTGCTTTGGTTTCTAGTCCAACAACTTACTTAATTTCCTCTAAACTAAGACATACTTTGGCGCCCAACGTGGGACTAGAGAGGAAAAGTCAGAAGTCAGAATAACTATTTCATTTTTAAGCATTTGTGCTTTTGGGTCAAGGAACGTTTTTATCATCATGTTGATCAATGTTTTTACAGGGGTGTTGTACCTAAGCCTGTTCCTATTCTCACAAATGGGGAACCAATTGCCTCCCATAATGCTCTCTTTAATACAAGGGAGAGGTATAAAGATTGCTGTGTTCATATCCTGTGTTTATATCATCATGACATCAGAAGTAGTAAGTTTCCTTTTTAACCTATACTCAATCTGGTGTACCTGTCCTGCTTTGAGCTGCTGCCTCTGGGGAATCAATAGAAGTCACACCCAGCCTGTGGGGGGAACGGGAGGGAATAGTTCTTTCCAGCATTTCACCTTCCACCAGCCCAGGTTACTCCAAGTTTATCCAACCTGGCCTTGGACACTTCCAGGGATGGGGCAGCCACAGCTTCTCTGGGCAACCTGTGCCAGGGTCTGACTAGAACAGTGACAGAACAGACTCTGGGGCTAAATCAGGAGGAAGGAGAGTCAGGGTGTTGCTTTGCAAATGCAAATGCACAAATTTAGAATGATTTTGTGATTTACAGAACAGGTTGGAATTATCCACCTCATCTCTTTATGAGAGTTCCTGCCTTTGAAGGGTGGATGAATTGCATGGAAGGAGCCCAGAGGTGCTGAAGGTTTGCAACCTTGTGTATACAACCTCTTGCTGATTGCGGGCTGGACTGATTAGCATGATAAAAAATTATAATTATTACATTTGTCCATTTCCTTAGACTGGGAATTTGAGCAATTTTGTGGAATGATTGATTTTCATGTCATGTTGTTTTTCTAGATCATGGTAACTTGTTAGGACCAGTAAGTTGTATTCACTTTGCAAACCAAAGTTCAAAACTACTTTTTATTGTTTCAGTTCCGTTCAGGCACCCCAGGCAGGTCTAGAGGCTGCAAAACTGTGGTGTGACACTTCAGCATCTTTCTGCAAGACTTCACAGCTCCCAAAATGTACTGCAGAGCCGTCCTGAGCTCTGTGAAAGATGACGTGGCACTGGCAGAGCACTGACCTCTTGCCACCACATTGTGCACACAAACTCAGGGGTAACAGATGAGCAAGGGCTGTACAACTATGACTGACAGAGGAAACTTCCATCCTCTGAGCTGTTGCTTCCCTGTGGTGATGTTGGGTGAGCTCAGCCACAAGTTACTGAGCAAGCAACTCAATGGTGCTGAGAGATGGATGATTTGGCAAGAAAAATTAGCAGGGCATTGTTGGCTTATTTCTTACAGCCTATGAGACAATTCCACTCAAGCCTCATTAGAATTTTGTCTTCACCCCTCTGAAGAGGAGGTCAGGATGGCTGAACTGCCCCACTTCCCACACAGGGAATTCTTATTTTCAACACACAACTTGTTGCATTAAGGAAAGTATGTGTGTGCTTTGTGCTCTTGGGAAAATGATGAATGGCTTTGCACCTTCACAGGAAGGAACTGTGCTGCCTCAGTGGGCTCCCAGTCCTGGAACCCCCTGCCAATGAGCTGTGAAGGTGAGGACCTGGCCCTGGTTCTGCACCCAGCTCACAGGCTCCTGGGGGCTGCAGCGTGTGTTTTACACTGATGCAATCAGTGATGCTCAGCATTTTGGTACCAAAATAGACACAGAGACATCCTCACCCAACAGGCATTTCCCCCTCTTTACCCTCCACCCCTCTTTCTTGCTGGTAAAACACTGCTGTTTCTTGACCCCAGAAACTTGTTATTCAAGCTCTTAAACCATTAAAATATGCATTAATTTCTTCTAAATAAGCCACTTCCCTGTGATCTTTCCATGTATTTGGGCATTCAGAGGGTGGATTCAGCCCAGGACAAGGAGGCAGAGAATTTTCTGGTAAATGATAGAAACTTCTGGGCAGCTTCCTCAGTGTCAGTCAGAGGAGGCTGAGGGAGCAGAAGCAGTACGAGGTGTAACAGTGGTGGGGAGGGGGATGGACGCCTGGACCCCTGGCAACCCTTACCCAGCCTTGCTGGCTCCTGTGGGAGCAACACTTGCCATCACCACTGCAGAACTCCCTTGGGAAGAGCAAGAGGGTTTGCCCATGCTTGTGAGTGCTGTGGAAGGGCCCCTGACAGTGTTTCCCCAATGGACTGTGGGATATGGATATTTCTCCAGCCTGTACAGCACAAAAGCAGTATTGGAGAGGTGGGGGCAGACTAAAATCTGGTTTATTGGTCTTTATTCCTTCCTCTAGAACCTCTGGTGGAGGACCAGGTCAGTTCATATTTGAGCTTTATTGTGCCCATTTATTGGTGACTGAAAACTTGTGTTTGTTCTTCAGCATCAAGTGGACACACATTTGTTAGCAGTCATGAGTACATCAATTATTGCTCATTAATTATCTAACTTTGTGGATGGGATGTTATCTCGTAACCATTAATTATCCTTTCCAAATAATCTTTAGCTAAGATTGAGGATGGTAACTGTTCTTTAGCAGGGGGATATGAGGGAAACAAAAATTAAAAGAAGAGATGTGTTTAAATGACTGCAAAACTCCACAGTATCCCACTATGAAAAGGGGAAATGATCTACATGCTTTGTGTTCTTATGCACTGCTGCACTCTTCCCGACGTGCTTTTCATGAGTGTGGCAGACAGAAAGTGAATTGCCAGGAGAATACAAAATGCAACTATGACCCAATAAGCCTCTAATTCATTTTGATGACATCCTCCATTCCCAGGATGGATGCAGCCCACTTAATGCAGCTGTTGACAGCCAATCATCATAAGAAGTATAGAACACAGCTCCTGTGTCTTCTCAAGTTGTAGGAGATAAGTCCTTCATTTTCCCCCTCCCAGGTTATGTATTTGCATCATATATTTCCTTGAAATAAATACTTCCATGAAGACCAAAGATGTAAATGAATTACTAGTTAGTTATAAGTGAAATGTTATGTTTATTTTCTATACAGTAGCACCTCAACCATGTGTGTGTATCCCCAGGAGTATTTGCTCCTGAAAAAGTACATGCAAAAAGAAGCTTTTCTTACCCTGTATCCCCTGAGTCCTGGATCTCTGTGATTTATGCCAGAGGATAGGAGATTCAAACCTCAAATAGAAGAGCACAGTGTATTGTCTTTGTTACCTTATTTCAATGACTAGAGATGGACCCTGGCCCAAAATGGGTTCTGTAAACAGGTTTCAGCCCTGGGCCAAAAGGGGTTCTGGAGCCAGGAGTCAGCCCTGGAATGGGACTGTTTTACTCCCTGCCACATCCCAGATGAGGCTCTTGTTCCTGTGTTGCACTGTGGTCACTTCAGAGGAGCTTCTCTACTCTTCCTCAGTGCCCCTCAGCAATTCAGGGTCTGCCTGGTCAGCCCAAAAGCACCTTTTGGAGTGTCAGTGTGTTTAATTCTCACCATAGCTCAGCTGGGAACTATGAGTGTCACCATAGCCCCGGCTCCCGGATTTCTGATGTGATGGATCCCGTTCTGGTGCT
Source organism: Formicarius rufipectus (assembly GCA_013399695.1). NCBI lineage: Eukaryota > Metazoa > Chordata > Aves > Passeriformes > Formicariidae > Formicarius > Formicarius rufipectus. The sequence goes on along the minus strand of VXAU01001053.1, from coordinate 745,854 downwards.
GCAGTCCTCATATCAGGCTCTGTCTGGTGGCAGAGACCAGGGAAGGACTTTCTTCCCTTGGTAAGGCCACCGGAGTCCCCACAACTGTTTGCAGTTTCCAGGTCCAGCAGCACAGGTCCCTCCCTGCCCCCATGACACTCATGGCCTGTGGCAAATAAAATTCTTTCTATGGCACTCCCTGTGAGAGAAGTGAGATAATAATATTGGATAAATAACTTGATTAAACAGAAGTTCTGTTACTTACATGAACAACACAGGAAAGACCCTTTAAAAATGAAAAAAATCTTGTGCTGAAATAACTACATATCCAATCGACCCATGGTGTCCTCAAATGTGCCTGATTATTTTGACTGATACTGTGTTTTCTCCCTACATCCCTAGTTCTTCTTTAGAGTGACACCTAAATACATCACAATGATTTAAGACCTACTTCATCACCACATTATCCCTTCCCTTTGACCAGAGCTGGAGCCTTCTCTGCTAATTCATTGTCTGCTGCAGGAGAGGAAAAGACCCCTTAAGCTTCCTTATCTCTCCTTTCAAGCTGTCCTGGGACTAATCTGGACTTCCCAAGGGCCCTTTCTGTAAATACGTGCTCTATCTGCCTTTGTGATGTCCATGGCTCATGGGCACTCTAATTAGCAGACTCAATTAACAGTGGCTTGAAGATGTTCAACATCTTTACAGAATTGATCACCGAGATTGGGAACAGAAAGGTGGCTTGTCCTAAATCACCAGATACCTATTTTCCTTTGACTGCAGATAAACCCAGGCATTTTCAGCTGTGTTTTGAACAGCAAGTACTTCAGCCCTGGAGAGGCTGTTAGTTGAGACATGAGGTATGTCCATGACCTAAGCAAGATTGACCTGCTTCCCCCTTCCCTTTCATGCCTGATTTCTTTGTGTCGAGATCAGAAGTCTTTGCTTTCTTTATCAAATGACATTCTGTATTGCAGGCAGGTAAGAAAATAAGTATGATGTGATCACAATTGGTTACCGTGGAATTTGAAGCAGTGTGTGAGAGCATAGGAACCGTATCCTAAACCCAGGTCTGTGCTCCTGATTTTCAAGCACCAAGGAGCATATACTGGTCGATTTGGAGCAAGGGAACACACCACATTTATTTGCTAATTCTCATCAGCAGGCACAGAAAACAAAATAAATGGTTTTAATCAGTACCCCCCTGAGTAAAGATCTGGTTTTCAGGCAGTCTGGTAGAACTGCTGCTGCTGCCCATTTCATGCACCTTCCAAAGCAGCTGAACAATCTGGGCCAAGTGTGTGCTTTGCTTTTGCTTCGTGGATGTGCTCAGAGGGCCGGGGTAAGGGGAGGAGAAAAAGCAGTTTGGCAGATTTGGTTAGTTCTTGTGAAACTTTCTCTGGTGGATTCACGGGAAAGAAGGCTGAGGAACCTGCAGAATGGTGATTCAGGGTCCAGAAGCACATTTTTTAAGTGCCATTCAGTTTTGCTGGGTTTCCAGATGCTGTCCCAGAGGAGCACAGGGTTCCTGGTCTGTGTCCCTGACAGCTCTGGGACTGCACCGGAGTTCCACTGGGTGGAAGGGAGCTACGAGAGGGTGGGTGATTGAGGTGAGTCCTGAAGTCCAACCAGGACACCATCTGCCACTGTTTCTGAGAAAAAGAAGATTAGAAAATGTCATCTAAAGGACTGACTGTTGAACTGAGGTGCACAAAAATCTTGCCTGGCTCAGGCACAGTTGGTTTCACTGGTACCTAATTTGTGTCCTGCTTCTGTGGGCTGAGTCAAGTCCACACTGGAGAAGGAAGGAGAGATTTTTTTATTTTACTTGCCTAGTTAAATCCTCTCCCTAGCCCAAGAAAGCCCTTTTGAATCTGTGCCATGGAAAAACCGGAGGAGCAAACAGAACTACCCTCTGCCCTCCCCCAAAACCAACCATCCTTCCTTGTGAAGGCGCAGAATGCCACCCAAGGCATCTGCCAGGCTCTTCCCCTCCTGAGCTCCAGGACAACAATGGGCTTGGGATCTGCTGCTCAGCTCCAGGTTTGAACAAGAACATCCTGTCTGCACATGTGCAGTGTATTTGAGAACTATTGTTACAAGGATCAGACCAGCAGTGATTTAATTTTAGTGGGGATGTTTATGCTGAAACATCTACAAATACAAAGAGCCACAAATCTTATCTGCCTTTAATTAATTCTCTTGATAAATCAGTTTCTCAGACTGCATCAAATTACCTTAATGAGGAAAAATCCTTGTTTATATCAACAACATTTAGCCAAATGTGGAATGTTTATAGCAATAATTCAACAATGTCCTTCAAGGAGCACAAACAACAATGATGAATGTTCAGGTTGTGCCGCTCAGAAAGTTCTCTTCCCTCCCAGCAAGTAAATAATGTGTTTGATTTAAAACTAAATGGAGATATTTTGGGTAAGCAGTCGTATTGTTGACAGGGAAATGGGATAATTATAGCACTAAATTATTTGCTTAGCAGGTGAAGGTCCCACCTAGTTTGAGACAGCCTGTGCACAGACCCTTTTTAAACAATTCACCCTGAGGTTGTGCTTTATTTTAGGGATGACTTGGTTAATTTATTGTTTTAAAAACAAAGTAAACTTTAGGTGAAGCTTGATGGATCTGCAAAATTCCTGTTCTGTCCCAGCACTGTTTAAGTGACCTGTTCCCCCCTGGATACACCTGCTGGCATCAGGCACTCCCTGTGGATTTCTGACACCGGGATCCCACGCCTTGCTTGGGTAATTCAGAACACTCTGGAAGGTTCAGTTTGAGTTTTAGTGGGCTCAAGTGCCTTTCCCTCCGTGTTCTGCTGCCTTTCCCACCCAGGTGTCCAGTGTGGGCTGTGGGATCCCACAAGATCAGCATCCAGTGGGTCACGGGCTGCCAGGTGAGATCCCAGAATCATCAGAGAATCACTAAAGGTGGAAAAGACCTCTAAGACCTTCAAGTCCAACAATTAACCCAGCACTGCCATGTACACCAGCAACCTGTGTCCCCAGTGTCACATCCAAAGCCTCTTGAACACTTCCAGGGATGGTGACTGCACCACTGCCCTGGGGATCCTGTTCCAATGCTTCACCACCCTCTCAGTGATGAAATTTTCCCAATATCCAACCTGAACCTTCCTTGCCACAACTTGAGGTCGTTTCCCCTTGTCCTGTGGTTTGTTGCCTGGGAGAAGTGCCCGACCCCCTCCCAGTCCCACCCTCCTGTCAGGTGTTTGTGGCAGAGCAGTGGGGTCTCCAGGTGGGCTCACGGAGGTGGCTCCAATGAAGCACAACACCCTTGGCTGCCGCGCTGCTGCTGGTGGAGCACTGGTCTCCCTGACTTATCCGAGTGCTGGACATGCCCTCAGGAAAACATTGGCTCTGCTGGCCAAGATGTTATATTTCTGACTCCAGGCACAACGTTCTGCCCATCTGTGGGCACAGAAGTCCCCAAGTTCAATGACAATTCAGGTTAGGAAAAGAGGAGGAGGGCTAGGAAGATGGTTATGAAGAAGATAGAGAAAAACCAACGTGGCAGAGACTTGCTCAGCTGCTGGTGTCGTGTGGGGAGAGCCCTGTCCTTCCTGACAGTGCAAGGCTGGGGCCACAGGGTCAGCCCTCATGGAGATTCTGCTGCTTTGCTTCATCTCTCATGTCTTGTTCTCAATTAGAGCAAGGGAGCTACACAGGGGTCTGTTCGTGATTAGGGCTAAGCAAGATGTTCTCAGGAAACAGGGTTTTTTTCTGATGAATGTCGTGTTTTTCTGAGAGTTTTTGAAATCGCTCTCTGCGACACAACTGTTGGGGGTTTCATTTCTTAATTTGTGAGCAAGTGTCTAAAGAGTTCACAGCACCTTTCTTTAATTGGAAATCTGACATTTGCGGTTTACAGACATTTTTAGGCTTTTCTGAGGGTGTTTTTGCTCAGCTGAGCTGGAGATTCTGCTGAAGAGGTTTCATGAGTATTTGCTTGTGTTTATGAACCAATATTTTCTTTCTTCATATCTTCTGCCAAAATTCACTTTCAGGACAATTCTTGCCCATCATGGGCTTTACCCCAACAGCTTCTGAATGATGCAAATATAAAAAGGATGTGAATATGCATTAGATGAATTGCTTTTAAACACTTGAATGGATACACCAAATAAATATCTTTCTTTCAACCTTGTTTGTCTTATTCAATAACACTGATTTTCATATTCGGGATGTAAATGGGACTTCCAAAGGTCTCTTTCTGTCCCTTTAGTTGTACAGCACAGTTGATTCAGCTTATTTTTGCACATATTTCTGCATAGACGTGAAAATGTATTAATCCTAGTGAACCATTGATGTTTCCCAATAAAAAACCCAGGCTTGAACCAAACATGAGAATCTTTCATGCTCTTGTTGCAAAATTAAATGTTGCAGGAGAAAACAAAACTGTATCATAAAAGCAGCATTCACCACCAACGAAAAATACCCTTTTCCTTTCATTTCTCTTCTCTATCCCTTTCACTTTTCAAAGCAACTGAAATCATTCCGGGGGGGGGAGGGGAGAAAAGAAAGAAGTGGGGGGGACTTTTCTCTTTAATAAATCAAAATTGAATATAAATAACGCTTTGCAATTATGAGTGTTTAAATTCCAAATTTTTTAGGCTAATCACTTTCAGAAACAAACAAGAGATTGAATTTATATCGCCTGCAGTTGTTATTGGAAAGGTATGCCCTGAGATTGCTAAATGAAGTCAGCCCCAGTGCAATTATGATCACTCAAGCATGCTTTCAACGTATCGTGCCAAATTAGGTAGATTTGAGCAATTTGACTTCCTGTAACAAATCTCGAGGGCACTTTTGAGAAAGTACAGACTGTTTACAAACACTCTCAGGTTTCCCGAGGAACTGGGGCAGTGGCAGCCCAGGCACACACCTGTCAAACCCTGACAGCCCCACATGTGCTGTGGAAAGGCCTCGCTCCCTCTGTTTTCTTATCCTTTATTTGCAATTTAAAAACTGAAAGGCCACCAAAGTTTTAATTGCCTTGGACTCAGCCTTTTGAAAAGCAAACTGCTACAATCTGTTAAATGTAAATATTGTCGGCTTTCTGTATTGAATTTTTTTCTTTGAATTGTGGTTTTTGTCCCGGGTGTTGAACTTTCTCCCTCCCTCTCGAATTCAAAAGCAGAGACTGTGTCTCTGGGCTATATACCATGGATGCAAGAGTTTCGTTAAGGCTCCCAAGAACTGCTGCTGCCCTGTTGCTGCTCCAAAATACGTGGTCTGCCCTCCTGTAAACACGAGTTTCAGCAGATCCTGGGCTGGCAGCAGTCACAAAACAAGCACAGCCCTTTCAAGCTGCACAATTCCCACTGAAAACAGGCAAAACTTCCTCAAAAGATTGACCTGACTCTTGTGGAATCACTGAAGTCGCTCTGGTATCACAACTTCCAGCTTTGCAATCTCCTTGGACTCTGCCTTTTGAAAACCAAAATGCTACGATCTATTAAATGCAAATTCCGTGGGCTTTGTGGATTAAGTTTTTTTTTTGATTTGTTTTTTTGTTGCAGGAGTTGATCTTTTTCGCTCATACAGATGCCCTGCCTGTAGTGGCTGCTGTAACGCACTCAGTGAACAGCATGTTTTCAGTGACAATAATTGGAATCAATTATCAATAATGACAAGAGTTGCTGTTTCAGGCCCAATTCTGAGCCCACACAGAGGTTGGTTTGAGGTTCTTGCTTAGGCTGTGGCCAGCGTGCCCAGAACCTTGAAGGACTGAGCTCTGCAGTGGGGTTATGGCATTTATTCTTCTCCTAAACATCTGAATTTCAAAACCCAGGCTTTTTTACTAACTGTTGTTCCCACAACAATGCTGCAGCTCCAGCAGTGTAATGACCCTGAGCTCCTGCTGCTGTCCTGCTCAGCACTGAGCAGTCAAACCCTGAGGTGATAGTTTTGTGTAAGTGCAGCTGAAATGCAGTGCTTGGAAAAAGGCTTCTTTTGGGAGGAGAGAGACAGACAGGGGGTGGATGGGTTAAGAGCAACCAAAAGGGGTGAATTCTTTTCAAACCCATCCAAACTCACACGGGTCCACTGCAGGAGCAGAACAAACCCCTCTAGACCTTGGTGCTTTGCAACAGATGGTGAAGAAAATGGGGTCTCCTCGTTTCAGCACTTTGGTGTCTTGGCCTTTCTTGGGACAGTTTCTCCTTCACTTTCCCAATTTGTTCATTTGGTTTTGCTCGCTCCAGTTTCCCCTCAGCCCCCAATCCTTCACCTGGGCTACACAGTTCCTGCTCTGGGCTCTGTGATTCTACTGGGCTCAGTGCTTTGGGCCAGCTGTTTTCTTCCCTCTCCGAGGCAGAAAATCAGCTGTTCCTCAGGAGAATGTAAACTAAATAAAATAACCTTGGCCTCAGGTCTGGGGTGCTGCTGTGCAGATGTGCAGCATGTCAAGGTGTCGTGGATCCAGGAGGTTGAATGTAGGAGCTGAAAAGCCACTGGAGAAATGCACAAATCCTGGAAAGGGATTCACATCCCATTTTCCAACATAATGCTCTGCTTATGGAATCAGAAAGACTTAGGGATTTTAAACTGTCTAGTTTAAAAGTTAGGGATGTTTGGGGTGCTTTTTTGGTCATTTTTGACTCTAAAGCTGTTACATAACCTGCCTGTGTGTCTGTTACCCACCTGAAAACGTGCAGCACCATTGGCAAGGTCAGCTGGGTTTTCACCAGGCTATTGCATTAGTTACCATTTCTCCTGCCTAATGAGCATCCAGTCCTGAGAAAGCTGTGCTAAATACCTGGTGGATTTGTGTTTGTTGATAAATTAAAAAGTTAATTGCACAATCAAAGGCTTTTCATTCTGAAAGTCTGGTGAAAGGGCTGATACTTTAGAATGGAAGACCAAAATCAGATACTTAAGTCTGGTTTTGAGGGGAGGCTGGTCAAGTATTGCCAAAACAGCACATTTCCCACTGAATTCAGATGGGAATCTGAACTTCAGAGTAACTTTGTGAACATGGAGGGGGGGAATAGTCTGAGCCAGGTGAGTTACAAAATCACAGATCACAGGAGATGCTGAGTTGGAAGGGACCCACAAGAATCATGGAGTCCAACTCCTTGCTCTGCAAGCCCATCCCTCCTGGAACTCAGAGCACCCCCCAGGAACAGGCAATAAATGCATTTGAGGCTGTGATGTGTGTCTGAGGGAGCCTGGAGAAGCGGAGACTGAGGAGACACCTCATGGCAGGGACAACTCCCTTGGGAAGGGCAGAGGAGGGGCAGGCACTGATCTGTGCTCTGTGGGACCAGGGACAGCACCAGGGAAGGGCTGGAGCTGTGTCAGGGCAGGGGCAGGGGGGATCTCAGGGAAAGGCTCTTCCCCCAGAGGGGGGTGGGCACTGCCCAGGCTCCCCAGGGCAGTGGGCACAGCCCCGAGGCTGCCAGAGCTGCAGGAGGGTTTGGATGATCCTCTGGGGCACAGGGGGTGACTCCTGGGGATGGGATGGTGCAGGGTTGAGGATTGGACTGGATGGTCCTTGTGGATCCCTTCCAGCTCAGCAAGTTCTGGGGTTCTGGGATTCTGTGTTACGTGTGATTATGGCAAAGTGGTCATGAGGAAACCTAAGGGAAAGGGACCATAACCCAGGGGATGTGCCAACACGATTCCTCACACTTTTGTGATTATTCATTCCATGAGCAGCATCAGAACAGATGTTTGGAAATGTTTTGTTCCTTCCTGCCCAAAGTACAAATACGTTTTATTATTTCAAACTCTATTTTTTTTTGTTTGTTTGTTAACGTCTTCTTTATAAAGAAGAAAATATAACTTAGCGTGGTATGCAAAGATATCTCTTGCACAGTGCATAAACTGGATACACTAATGTTTTGCAAGATAACCACTATGCATTGGATCAGGGCTTTTGTAAGCCCTGTTTAAGCATTTAATTCACAGTGTCATTGCTCACTTGCACTGTTTGATCCCATGAAGGAAAACATGATGTTTTAGCAACAGCAGAGTAAGTTTTCTGCAGGAATTGGCCTTGTATCATCATTTTTTTTTTCCTTTCTCTTTTAAATATTTGAGGTTTTTATAAGAGCCACCACTTGAAGAGCAGCCTGACTGTCCTTAATAATGATCATAGCATCCCTGGGATACTAATTCCTCCTGGTAGGAATTGGCCCCTGGTATCTTGTGTCTCTCTGGAGCTCCTAAATTTCAGCTGAAGTTGAGCACACTGTACATGGTAAATGAGCACTAACAGATAACATCTAGAGTTATTTCCAACTTTGAACATTTTTCCAAGAAATACAAAGGTCAAGTGGAGTGAAATTGTTTTTAAAAACAAACAGACCAGCAAAGAAAAGAATTAATTTCAGGTTTGAAATAACATGACGACGTCGGAAAATAGCAAACGGGATTTGTAGCCTGAAATCTTATTTCAAATGATTTATGTTCATCATATTTCTGCTTGTAAACAGAGATTAGAGAATAAACTCCATAAATCTCCCACTAAGGCATAGAAAAGCACATGTGCATTGCTAATGTCTTAAAGATTCCAGTTAAAGCTCTCGGGTTTGCTAACAAGCAGACACGTTCTTTGTAATGAAAGACGAGTAGAAAATACTTTCCTGTGAATTAATGAGCTAATTTTTGGATTACACTCGCAGCTGTTACTACATGGGCTGGCTTTGGTCATTCTAATATGTTCTGATAGTCTCCCTAGCAAGGAGGAAAGCGGTCTCACAGGCAGGGAACAGTTCAAAGCCTTTGATTACGCTTCGTTCCTTGAAGCTCCCAGCCACCCTCTCTCTCCACATGGTGCATGCTCTCCATCTGCCAGAGCATCCACATGACAGAAGCTTGGGAGGACCCTGCCCCAGCAATGCTTTCAAGATGTCAGTAATCAGGTAAGAGCAGACATTAGCAGTGACTATTACATCCCTTGCCATCCAGCTTTGGGGATTTCTGTGTTCCTTCAGGAATGATCAGACTTAATCTCAGTAATGCAGAGCACAGCCTCTCCGAAAGACATCCAGGCTTGTCATGTGTCACACTGTTTTCTCAAGCCAAAAATAAAGATGATTCTTCTTTTTTCCCTTCAACCTCCACGTTTTGCCTGCTGCTCCGTTTGAAATACAACGCGTGTACAACCTCGCTGCCTTCGCTCTGGCAAGACTTGAAATGGGAATGGCCCTTGAGAAGGGCCTGGAACATTGACCTGTCCTTACATTAACTTGGGGAAGAGCCACAATTTGTTTTCCTGTTCCAAACTGTACTCCTCTGAGCCCTCAGGTCCCCTCACCCCTTGTGCATTATACGCTTTCCATTAACAGATGCCACATGTTAAGGGCGTTAATAGAACTTATTAGGTTTAATGGGAGGGTGGTGGGGAAGTAGCAGCGGGATGATAGATAGTTGCAATGCATCCATTAAGAAAGCTTACTTTTCACGTCTTTGTCGGTGTTTTACCTGTGTTTAAGTCATCTCTGAAGTGATCAATTAGCCAAGAACTTTTAAACAAAATTTAAACCTCAGCGCTGACTCGCAGCCTAGCAGAAAGCATGAAAGATGAATGGGTTTTGTAGCACCCCAGCATTTAAACTAATGCATGTGTGGAGGGTAATTGCATGGGCTTAGAGGCTTTCATTTACATAAAAAGGAAATCAGTGCTTGACATGTGACGAAGTTATGTGAGAAATAACCACAATTTGCTGTACTGTGCACTCATAAACCCGTGTTTGTTTAAAATGGTTTGTTCTTCAGACCCTTGTTTTCACAAACTAATAATATAAGTAAAGGAAAATACTTTATGATCTGTTTTCTTTCCTTGTTCACTCCAAATGCTTGCAGTGAATTTTATAGTAGAATGCTCCAGGCTTAAACATGTCATAGATAAAATAAGCATCAGATTGCCAGCTATCTACCTTACTACCAACTTTCTCTACTGTGGAATTACAGGGAAAAGGATCTGAATGTAAAGCACTATACTTTTTCTTTTTTTTTGAACCATAAAACCAATTATTAAATTAAAAGAGTTCATTTTTGTTTCAGATTTTTAAAACTATATTTTTAAAGCATTTGCCTGGGGTCTTTCTGGTGTTATTTGGAGGTATTGTTGGAGATGTGCAAATGCGCAATAATTCAGCTGTCTGCCCTCCAGTGAACTCCAATAGTCATGAGTGACTCTCATTACAGGCTGGAAGCCCAGAAGACACCTTCTCACTGCTGCCATAACACAGTGCCAATGGCCACTGCACGGGTTCCCCAAGAAAATTATGCCACTGAGGGTCCATGGTCTCTGATCTATGTTCATGTTGTTCTATTTTTTAACTCAGTTACTGTTTTGGGCAAATATTTGTGTCCGTGATTCCAGGCACTGCATGCCCCTTTGATTCTGCAAGAGGAAACCTAAGGAGACTCAATGCTAACACAAATTTGGCCATATTGAAGAAATAGTATGTTTAGGTAGGGAATCAAAAGTAAAAGTGGGCTTAGTTTGAATTCCACTCACCCAATTCAGTCTGCTCCTAATGTGCTGGTTTTGGCTGGGGTAGGATTAATTGTCCTCCCAGTGGCTGGTGGGGGGCTGTGCTTTGGATTTGTGCTGAACACAGAGTTCAACCCAGAGGGATTTTGGTTGTTGCTGAGCTTACACAGAGCCAGGGGGAGAGGGCTGGGGGTGCATGTGGGGCTGGGAGGTGACCCCAGCTGACCAAAGGGACATTCCAGACCATGGGACATCGTGCTCAGAGTGTAAGTGGAGGGAAGGAGGAGGAAAGGGGAGTGATGTGTGCTTGCAGTGATGGAGTTTGTCCTCCCAAGTCACTGTGGGATGGGGTCCTGCTCTCCTGGAGGTGCTGGACACCTGCTGTTCATGGGAGGCAGGGATTTAACCCCTGGGTTTGCTTTGCTGATGTGCATGGCTTTTGCTTTCCTTATTAAAGCGTCTTTATCTCAACCCAGGAGTTTTACAGCTTTTACCCTTTGAATTCTCATCCTGATCCTGGTGGGGGAGCGAGCAGTGGCTGGGAGAGGCTTGGTTGGCCTTAAACCACAACACCAAACATTTTAGGGATGTTCAGAGGTAGTTTGAAACGACTCACATTCAGTACACTGACAGCAAAAGCATCAGAATTTAAGACTCATTCCCCAGATTTCATCTCAAAACTAGTTTTTATCTCTTATTTTCCTGAAAGGTTCAATTGTTACCAATGGTAAGAATTATTCTGTTATTTAAATCATAGAATATGAGTAAGGATTTATTTATAACCAGACAGTTCCTTAAATGGAAAACAATGCACTGGTGTTTGTTCTAATGCATTATTAATTTCAGCCTGCTGGATTTCTGTTCTTCTAGCCCATGAACCTATTGTCAAGGAACAGCAGAATTTTGTATACATTTATATATATACAGATTCTCAAAGTTTGAAATGGGATGATTTGTGCTCTTTGCAATGTATTTACCCAGAAAGGTTTGGCTCAGCTGGAGCATCTGGTTCTCAGCGTGTTCCTAGATTTAAGCTCAGTTTTGGGGTTGACATAAGAAGACCAAGTGACAGAAGGTCACACACAGAGCCTCTGACTCAGCTGGAATGGAGAACCAAGATCTCTCTGCCTGCATTGCTCGACGTGCTGCAGGGCAGCTCATGTGCCCTTTGGGGACCTGTCCATATAGGAATGCTTAGAAGGAGAAGTGGGAGCCTCTTTGAGTTTTGTAGAGGGAATTTCTGTGTGTGCCTTCATGGGCATGGTACAGGGAGAGAGAAGACTCCACAGGTCGTTTCTTGTCTGTAGAGTAGATTTGAAGAGCCGCCCATGTGGTTGTAACAAAATCTAGGCCTAGGTGATTAAATCCAATATGGAAACCGCTTTTTACAGGTTAAAGCAAGATTGGGCTCTAAGCATTTATTTTTCAGCTAGAATCTTGTAAAGTAAAATCACATTGCTTTCCAAAACCAAACCATCTTACTGTCATATCTGCAAACAATTAGTTTTAAATGGTGCTTATTTGAAGTGCAATAGTCTTTATCTCCCTATGTTAGAAGATTCCCAAACCTTGAGCCAGTACTGTGACAGACAGTTTATTATTTGATAACACAGGCATTCTGTACAACAACACTGCTCTGAATGCAGAGTGTCTTTTAATGAAGTACAGAGCTGGAAATACAAATCATGGATGCAACGGTCTCATGACTAATGGGAAGTCATCAACACTGATTTGCTCCTCTGAAAGCACTTAGTCAACCTGAAGTGTCTCTTTTATTCCTCCAGAAACTGCCTAAAGTGCTCAACCAGTGCTTGCCCTTGCCCTGCCCTTCCTTTCTCCACTTCTTTCCCTGTCTGAATGGGAGCAGATTTCCATCATGCCTGATTAAGGTAAGCTTTGCAGCTGCATCTGGAATTACTAGAAACAGAGATGGTCCTTTAGGAAATGCACATGTGGACATGACAGCTGTGTGTTAATTTTTGGTGCAGACCATGAAGTAAATTTGGCATGACTCTGAAATGAAGCACAATCATTAGATCAATTAGAGTCTCCACTATTCTGTGTTTCCTAAAATTTGTCTTAACCTCCTGGCCACAGAGCAGTTTTAGGTAGATTCTGCGTCTTGACTATGATCCTGATGATGTCATTTCTCAGCTAACAACTTTCTTCTGCCCAGAGGTGTTACACCTTGCAAGATAGCCAGTTCTCCTGGGGACGATGGGATCCTCACATACCCCAATCTGACCAAAAACCTGCAGTCTGAGGCAACTCCAGCTTCTGCAACCACCAACAGCTTTGTGAGCTGATGTAAACTCTTGTAGGTTTGCTTTTTTACCTTAAAAAAGGGGTTACCACTGAAGATAATTCAGTATTGTTGCTGTAAATTCTATCAAGCCATGTCAGCACTTAGAATGCTGTCCTCTAATGGTTTTTGAGGTGCTTGATATTTATTGGGAATGGCTTCTCTGAATTTATCAACAACACACTTCCAGGTTTCACAGCAAGGGATGTAGAAGCTCTGGTGACCATTTTCAGGGAATAAGAGGAAAGCAAGACCTGAAGGAACACAGCATTTCAGGACTCGGCTCTCAGTGTCTCTCATGGGCAGCTGGATTCAGCAGCAGTGCCAAAGGGTGTTCTTAGTTTTGCTTCATTCCTCCTTCCCATTTTGCTGTTTCTCAGATCTTGTCCCTTTGGAGTGGACACATTTTTTGCATCAATCCCCCAGGAGTTGTGCAGGGCAGGCTTGTGCTGAGATGGGGCAGACACTGTGGCCTGGGTGCTCTGGCTGGTCATTGACTTGGACAGCATAAAATGGGTGTAAAATGAAAGACTTATTGACAGTTGGGGCTTTTTTTTAGTGAAAAGTAGTCCAGCTGAAAGTGTTAAGAGAAAAGAAACACAAATTTAGTGTTAATCATCCTTTCTTGAAGCCTGGTATCAAATCTGGCACTGCAACCAGCATAGCATGCCAGACATCCTTAAATGTTGGATATGAACACTGAGAGTCCAAAGGAGCCTCGAGTCTTTGGGATGTGAACTGCATTCCCTGGAAAGGTTCAAGGCTGAACAGGGCTTGGAGAAACCTGATCTAATAGAAGGTGTCCCTGCCCGTGGCAGGGAGTGGAATGAGATGGGCTCTGAGGTTCCTTCCAACACAGACCATCCTATAGTTCTGTGATTTCTGCACATCCTGAGCTCGGTAGGCCTGGAGAAGGTGGGACCTGCACACAGCAATTCCAGGTGGCACAGGGCTGTACTGACATGGAAATGGTTCATGTGTTTTTTACAGACCTGGAAACTCCTGCTGTTGAATTAAGTTTTGGGACTGCATGGGGGTTTTAGGACATACCTCCACAGACAAGTTCTCTCATAACAGACAAGTAACACACTATTTTACACTAATTTGGAAACAGATATTCTGCAGCTTTCACAGCAGTGTCTAAAGAAATTATTCACTGCTGAGATCCCTCATAAATTTCTATAGCACATTTATGGTCCAAATCTGCATTCAATTTAGGTTTAATAACACATTTATAGTCTAGCATACTCACTAAATGCTAAATGATTATTAAAACCTGTGGAGGATTAACAAGTTCATAACTCATACTGGAGATACCTACATCAGCTCTGAACCTGCTTATACCACCACTGCTGAGACCCTAAACCCCACACCTTCCCCTCCAGAAGAAGGGCCCCACACCATACATGTTATTTCCCTTGCTCCCCAAGCCAGAAGAGCCAGTGTGACGGCCAAGCTCTGCTGAAACAACCCAAGCTTTCCCACTCAGCTGCAGAGAGCCAAGATTTCATCCCCAAACTTCCCCATTTTTTAAGGCACATCACAAGACTGTTTTAGTTTTGAAGGAGGCAGCCCCAGCTGGTGGCGCAACACTGGGACTGAAGCTGGGTGAGAAACACCTTCTGGGCTTTGCACACCTCTGAGGGGTGGAGGACTGGCAGAAATGCCAGGGATTGTGTGGACCTGTGAGCTGCAGCACGGCCTCTGCAGTGAGAGCTTCAGCCAGCCCTCCAGACATCATATATGACATCAAACAGAAGTGACAGTGATACTGAAAATCTGCAAAATGAGGTGAGACACAATGGAAGATGTTTCAAATCAATGACCCCTCCTGTTCTTTTTTTCTCATCACGCTTTCTGAGCAACTGATGGACTTCTGCCAAAGGTCTGGGATGGCCCTGGGTATATTAAGACAACCAAAATTATTACAGGTAAATTATATGTTGGGCATGGATAGAGGGTCTTGTGTCCCTGAAGGTAAGCAGGACAAACAGCAGGCAGTGCTGGACTTCCCTGAGGTGGGTGGGTGATGTAGGAGGAAGCAGAACACCGTGGTGTCACACGGACACATCTTTCCATGAAAATAGGAGGATGCATGTTCCCTTCAGCATAGGGAAATTGGTATTATCTATAGTACTTCACTGAGCCCACCTGGAGTCCTGCACACAGTTCTGGTGTTCCCAACATAAGAGGGACATGGAACTGTTGCAGCAAGTCGGGAGGAGGCCATGAGGTTGATAGGAGGACTGGAGCAGCTCCCCTACAAAGCCAGGCTGAGAAAGTTGGGGCTGTTCAGCCTGGAGAAGTGAAGGTTGTATGGAGACCTCAGAGCACCTTCCAGTATCTGAAGGGGTCTATATATATATAGTAGTTAAGAACTGCTATCCTTTCATTTATCATACCTTAATTAAATTTTGTTTTGAAATTAGAGGAGGCTTGTCTCCTTCTTTGGTTTCTAGTCCAACAAATTTCCTAAGTTCCTCTAAACTTAGACACAGGACAAGGGGGAATGGGCACAAATTGAAAGAGGGAAAATATAGGTTAGATATTAGGAAGAAATGTTTTACTGTGAGGAAGATTAGGCACTGGAACAGGGTGCCCAAGGAGGTTGTGGGTGCTACATCCCTGGAACTGTTCAAGGCCAGGTTGGATAAGACCTTGAGCCACCTGGTCTAGTGGGAGGTATCACTGCAAATAGCAGAGGGGGACTGGAACTGCATGATCCTTAAGGGTCATTCCAACCCCTTAACACTTCATGATTCTATGAAATCTTTATCATACAACCAGGCTGAGCTGGTTCTCCCAACCAAGGGTTGGTGGGCATGACTGTAGGGTCTGTGTCAAGGGTGGGGCTGGACTATGCATGTTTGGTGGTAAATCTTCAATTTTTAAAGGTTTACATTGAAACAGTGTAATATTTTCCTGAGTTGGAGTAGGTCTTTTCAACCTGTAAGTATTGCCTAGTAGGAAAACAGAGTGGGCACTGCGTTTGCATTCCCTGTATTTTGCAGTCTGCACTCCTGCTTTAACCATTCTGCAATACAATAGACAAAACATGAGGAGCATTAGACAAAATAACAGAGGGAAAACTGAAATTTCCTTGTCAAAATATCTGTTTATGCAAGTCTGACAACGTTTCCTGGCGTGTGCCATGAAAAATGGGGATTGTTTCTCTGGGCACCGAAGAGGGGACGCTCACACCGAACTCCATCCGGCAGCTCGATGACATCAGGTCATTCAGTCCTGAGAAATACCTGCTCACAGCCCAGCAACAGGAAGCTGTTGAAGTGTGGATGAAGGAGTGATACATCATCTCACACCATCCATAAGGCAACAATACTTATTTTTAGGTGACCTGGGCACTAAGCAGCGTTTCCCTGGCCAAGCTGGAAGAGAAGCCACTGGAAAAAAGGTTTAAATCACTCACAAAGGATTACCCTACTTGAAAGTATTACCCAGCTTTGACAAGTTCATCTTGTGATACCACTGATCTCCTCAGCAATGGTGTTTCTGCAGGGAAAAAAGAGCATTTGATACAAGGGGAGGGGGGGGTGGATACTGACTTTTTCAGTGCTCTAACAGCAGTTCCGTGGGATACGCTCATGCTGCCTGCCGTGAACTCTCAACCATGGCTGTGGATCTGCTGAGTTACTAAATCCTTCATCTTGCTGGGGAGTGCAGGCCATGCTGTACAAGCCAGGCAGGTCTTCCCAAGGCTGTAACTTGGCTGGGATTAACAACAAACAACAGGAATGGGCTGTGCTCGAGGCCACGCAAAGAGCAGGGCATGGTGGGATGGGGACCTGGAGGGAAGGGCGTCACTGCCTTTGGAAATAACAGGCATCCCTGCAAGGTTTGTAACCAGAGTCAGTGTCTTTGGCCCACCCATCCCCTCCAGAGGGCTGCTCAAGGATCTTTAGGATCCAAGCAGCTTGGCACCATCTAATGAGCACCAGGCAGGTGCCAAGCAGTGGTACTGACCTCCTTGCTCAGCCACTGCCTCCTGCAATGAGCTTAGCTGGGCACTTCACTGTCCTGTGCTTTACTCACACACCCATAAACACTTTGTTTTCATGGGTTTAAGAAGATATTTTAGGGTAAAGTTTCATATTTGAAGCTAAAATAACCAGAAGTCAAAAGCCAGGCAGTGCCAAACTGGGTCAGTGTTTTGTCCTGGACTGAACACTTAATTTAAATGCTAATTAGACAACTAGAATACTGTGCTGGTAATAAGTCCTGAAGAACAGAACTGGATGAGAGCCCATCACAGGTGTGTGGTGAGTCAGTGCTGATGCTGAGGAAAGGCAGCTGGCAGTGGGTTTGGGTCCCTCTGCCAGCTTTGAAGCCAGGTTGGCACCCAAAACACAGCATTTTGTTTGCAGTGGATTCAAAGCTGAACCTATAAAGACATTGTAAGAGTGTTTCCTTTTCAGTCCATCAGAAACATCCTGATCAGCCGTAACTGAAGACTCAAGTCCCTTCTCGCTATAGTGAATGTGATTAACTCAATAGATTCACCCCCCTGAGCTCGGGCAAAGGACTAATATTAAAGAAGTTATTTTTCTTATTGAATCTTTCTAGTCCATTAGGATTTATTCAGGCATTCCACTTCCATTACATTTCCTGGTTCCTGAAATTTCATCCTTGGATTTCCTGTAAATTGTTCCTGAACAGCTGGGCTGGGGAAGGAAGGCTACAGGGAGGCATCTTTTAACCTGCTGAGTCTTTTTCCCTCTTTTAGGGAGAAAACCACCATTGTGTAATGTGCCTGCACGAGGAAGTCTGGGGGCTCAGCACAAGCCAGTTGAACCAGTCAACAACAGATTGCTTTCATTGCTTTGGCATGTCAGTGATTGCTGAGCTCTGGAGAGGGCTGGATGAGGAGTGCCTGAAAAGCGGCCCCGTTCATTACTCTCCACAAACACAGAGGTCACGCCCTCGTGATTGGGCACCTTACGCAAAGTGCACGTCCTGGGAGGAGCCCCTGACATCTTTGATTTTTCCCACACACAAACTGTTGGTACAAGAGGTAATCTGGGAATGGAAGGGCTGTGGACAGGATGATTGGGGACAGCTGCTCCCCAGAGGCCCCCACACTAAATACCCTCTGCTTTCCATGGCCTCGGGACAGGAGAGGTGTCAGGCTACACAGAGGCACAGATGGAAGTGAGCAGGATTGAGCAGTGCTGATTAACCATAAGTATTTTTTCAGTAATGTAATGGCACTTAGAATAAAAAGGGGGAGGTGGGGATAAAGGAAGGAGGATATGCCCTCACCATCTTCTTCCAGCTGTCCTCTGAAGATGGCCAAGCCTGTGACTGAGATGGGTCACCCGTGTCTGGGGACTCATCCCTGATGAACATCACTTGGCTTCAAAGAAAATGAGTCTGGAAGCAACTGCTCTGCCTTTCCTAATTTGATGATTAACAGAAGAAGACATGACCCATTGTACAAATAGATCTCAAACTCTCTTGAGGTAGCAGCAATGGCTCCAGAGAGTTTTGGGCCAAGGCTGTGCAGTGCAAGGGAATGCCATTTTATAACTAGAGTGCACCAGCACTTTTTCACTCCTTGTGCAGGCAGAGGTGTTTCCAGCAGCTGTTCACTGATTCCCTGCTGGATCTCCTCTGGTGGTAAAGGTAAAAGGTGTGGGTAAATCCTGCTGACCTCTAAGTGGGAAGACTCTTTGCTGACCACACAGAGTTCTACCAGTGTTATCCTTTTATCAAATCTTAGATATAATAAAGATGGATGAACCATAAGCACAACTGTGGCTTGATTTCCTTCTAAGGTTGACAATCAATTTTTTTTTACAATTGGTTACTTTGACACTATAATATGAACTCAAATCTGAGGAGGTGGAAAGGTTCATTTGAAAGAATGAGTTGAAGAATGCGTGAAATGTTGTGGTCAGAGATCCATGAAAGAAGCTCCTGGTGTGCAGAACTGAGCTGGTTTCTGATGCTTTGAGTAACCTGTGCCACCTCTGGCTCAAACCAACAGCTAATTTTACTTAGAGTGCACATTTTCTGTTGGCACGTGTTGTTTGTCTGTCCTCTCAACAACTTTGCTGGTGCTCATGAGGTTCTGCCATGCTCTGACTGTCAGCAAAATGATCAAGGAGGTGATGCCACATCTTGCTAGATTTGTATTCTTTATTTCAATTCTCCCAACCCCTTAAATAACCAGTTAGAGCAGGATCAGCCTACAAGTGTTTTAATTTTCCTCTCCATTTGCAAAGGAGGTTCTGTGCTTTCCCACCTGGAGTAATGGGAGCAGTGAGGAGATCCTGGATCAGTCCCCCCACCACAGATCACTTTTATGCTGCTCAGTTGCTTCTACTGCTACCAAACCTTCCCTGCACTTCACCACAGACTTAAAGGCTACATAAAGAAGGCCGAGCTAATCTGAAAGAGGAGGAATTTCCACCTCCATTAACTTTTACTGTAACCTGAGAAAACTCTCTCCAGATTGTTTGTGGGCAAATTGCTCTTGGTAATGGCCAGAGTGGAGCTGGAATTATTGCCTTTCCTACTGCTGCTGCCCCTCTGGCTGCTCACACCCAACCCTGGCTCTGCAGCCCTTACTGTCATCTTAGGACAAAAATGAGCCACAGTTACAAGTGAGATATTTAAACTTCTGCAAGAAATGGGTAGGCTTTAACCAGGGTTTTCCACCTACTTTCTCCTATGAAAGCAGTGTTCTGTGCCTGGAAACACGGAGATTACTTAGCGATAGGACACTTATAGTTTGATAAAAATGTAATTTAGCATAAAAAATAATGCCAAAACACTACAAATACAACAGTGTCCCTGAAATACCTGTGTGCTACTGTCTTGTCCACTTTTCCCAACTAAACACTCCCAGCTTGTGCTGGTGGTTTTGGGGCTGAAGTATCAAGTTAGTGGGAATGACAAGTACATTTTCACCCTGCCTTCAATAGCAAACAGCAGCTGATAATGTTGGCCCAGCAGTTCTTTGTGCAGGAACAGGGGACACAGAGAAGCTGTGGCTGCCCCATTCCTGGAAGTGTCCAAGACCAGGTTGGAGATGGAACTTAGAGCAACCTGGGTTATGGAAGGTGTCCCTGCCCATGGCACGGGGTGGAACGAGATGAGATTTAAGGTCCTTTCCAACCCAAACCATTCAGTGATTTTGTGACCCACCCAGGCACATTCCTGAGCCACAGACTGGATATTGTGGGGGCACAGATGGCCAGGCTTCTTCTGCAGCTCCTTTCTGATAATGGCTTCATTTTTCTGCCTCATGGTCAGAGCAGGTAGGACTCATTTTTTTCCAAATATGTTTTTTTAAATTATTATTATCTAATTCTGTTTGGTCATATTGACATGGAAAGTACGATTCTGTAGTCAGTTAATTAACTTTTGTTGCTGTTGTTGTTCTCCACAGAAATAGCAAATCAAGTAAATCTTTAGTATCTCCAGTGAGGAGATACAATGTCATTCATCTCCTGCTCTGCTGGCTCTCTGTGAAGGATGGCAATGGTGTGGATCCTCCAGGCTCCTTTTCCCAAGGTGTTATCCCAGTATGGATGGCATTCCATTATACTCACTGCACAGTCACAGCCTGGTTCTCAAATGAGATGTTAGCACAGAGAACCCGTTGCTCCCTTGAGGATGGGAAATGTACAGTGAGAGAAACTTTCAAGAGGAGAAGGGTGTTGTTTTCATGAACTCAAGTGCTGCACTTGGCTTGTAGTGCTTGGTTTGGCTTTGTGTTTGTACATGATCAGAGCTTTCACCCTGAAGCTGTTCAGCCACCACAGGAACTTGGTTCCCTCCAAGTCCTGCCTCATCAGTCTCTAAGAAGCAACAATCTGCTCCTGTAATGCTGAAAAAACAGCACAGAAAACCTCAGCTGACACAACTTTGCATTGCAGCAGAGGGGAAGTCAAAATGGGGAGTTTTGTTTAAAATACATGGGTGTAGAATGGAGGGAACATGCCTGGACAGAAACTCAAGGGAAAACATCTGCACACATCTTCGGGGGAAACTCGGTGTTGCTGTTGGGCTCAAAGACAGTACCTTTGATCCTTTTCCATGAATAAACATGGTAAACCCAGTGAGGCACCAGGTTACAGAGCAGAGCCCACTGCAGATGTAGGGACGGTCACTTTCAAGTCACACAGACGGGGCGGCAGGACCTCTGTCATCAAGGACATTGACCAAAGCAACACAGGGTTTCCAAATTGTTGTGCTACCAAAGATGCAGGAGAAACACAAGACTGCCATAAAAATAAGGAAATAAAGTCCATTCCCCACTGTGTAAGGGAACAACTTCCCAATTCTGGATGTAAGCCAGGATGAGTTTGTGTTTTGTACTTTTTTTTCCTTGTACACTCTTAAATTCAGGCAGAACCCCCAAATTGCTCTGCTGTTCCCCAGGAATGCACTTGTTAAAAAAAACCCCATGACATTCCAGTGGGATTAGGTGACAAGATTTCCATCTGGAGTCGTGACCATTTTGTCTTTATTATACAGATAATTTTGATAATTTTCCCCTTGCTTGAGAAGACAAAAAAGGGCAGTGATTTTCATCACTCTACCTCCCAAAGCATCTTATCTCCTTATTGGAAATGCCATTCCCAAAAAAAAACATATGACTTTAATGTGTGTTGGATCTTGAAAAGCAACAGTCCCATCACTGGATCCACACAGACACAAGTTGAGGATTAGAGTAGAAGAATTTAACAGGCTTGATAACATGATCATTTTTATATTAAATTACATGACCCTTATTTATTTATAGACAATTTAAGATCATGAAGTCACATTTAATACAAAATCTGCTGCTTGACAAAAAAACAATCTTTTACTTATGTAGGTATATATGGAGGAACTAAGGGTACGTTACTCCAGGGAAAGGAAACCTCCCACTCCATCTAATCTAAGCACTTTTCTCACAATGATTTAGTTCAGCTGCATCCTTATTTTGGATGAAATTTTTAGATAAAGCTGATTTGAAATAGTCCACAACATCTGTTTTGATAAATACACCTGCCAAGAAAAGTCTCAATCTCTAAATCTACCATGGCTGTGAATATTTTCTAATTCTTTAGACTTTTAGAGACTATAGTGGATAAATGTTCCTCCCCCAACACTAAGTCCTGACCTTGCTTCTTCGGGCTGTGCTGTGACTTTGCACACCCCATGTACAAGGAATGTAAAGGAATTCAGAAGTGGTACAGCTTGGAGTCTTTCCATGTCTTGTCCTCGTGGATTATGTCAGTGAGGAACAAGGAGGTTTGATTTAGTCCCCTCAGTGTCTTTTACTTCCACCTGCAAAGGAACAGAATCATTTGCTTGAAAGCCAGTGTTTAATAGAGTCATAGACTATCTGAGATGGAAGGGACACTCAAGGATCCTCAAGTCCAACTCCTGGCCCTGCACAGAACACCTCAATAATCCCACCCTGTCCTTTAGAATGTTATCCAAACACTCCTGGAGCCCTGGCAGCCTTGGTGCTGTGCCCACTGCCCTGGGGAACCTGGTCAGTGTCCACCACCCTCTGGGGGAAGGACCTTTTGCTGAGATCCAACCTAAATAGGTTTCCTACTATCCAGCCTCTTAAGAGGAGCCTGGTAACATCCACACACTGCCAGTACCATCAGTTTGGATAATTGCAGTGCAATCTGGTCCCCAAACTGTTCTGCTGAAAACAAGACCTTGGGCAGCACCTCCACGTGCCTGCTGTGCCCTCAGGTGTGCACAGAGGGCTGCCTTTGGCTCTGCTCACAAGGAGGCTGTTGCCTAAATACATGTGGGGAAGGGAAGTTTAAAAAGACAATAACTGCTTTATCCCTTATCAAAGAATAATACAGAAGAATAATCTTTTTTTCACAGCAGAATGTCTTCCTCCATCCAGAAATTCCCTCTGCTCTGCATGGATTAATCCCACGTCAGTGAAATGCCACCAGCAGTCAGCATAGACACAGAAGTTGCAGGTAGGTCAGGCCACAATCCTGAACACGTAAAGCTAAAAGAGAAAAGCTTCAAATTCTAGAGAATTCAGCACATTGCTTGTGGAAACAAGGATAAAATGGAGGGGGAAAACAAAGAACAAAGAGCATTCTCTCTGAAGTTGCCAGAACCCATGCACAGGACTCCTGTGGTGTCCACCTTTGCACGTGGTGGCAATGAAATGGAAGTTGACAAAGTCTCCTAAAGGTGAATCTGAACACAGCAGCCACCAGGAATTTGGCATTGCACCTCAAAAAAGGGGCTTTTACTTTGCAGGTGGGTCCTGCACATTCCTCAGTAGGTCATGGTCATTATGTTTTAGGTCAGCAGCCTGATGAGGAGTTGCCCTGCCAGGTGAAGGAATGCCGGATGGGTTGGTTTTCTTCCTACCTAACACATTGTGAAGGCTGAAAGAAAAGCATTTGGAGCTGTCTTGGGTTGTTGAGAGTTCATGGGATGAACAGGACTAAACGTGCCAGGCAGTCAGAGAGCAAAGCCCAGCAAAATGAGCTCTGTACCAAGCAATGCCATGTCCTCCCTCTTCTAACACGTTCTGACAGTTATTGTTTGATGTATCTTGGCAGTGTATGAAAAGGTCTGTTCTCTAAACAAGACCTCACTTAATTGTTTACTAGCATCTCCTTTTCTGTTTCATAAGCAGATGCAGCTCCCACAATTGTTTTGCCAAAGGAAGAAGGCACTGAAATAAGGCCTCCCAGAGATTTCCAGGGAAATGCTGGACAAGCCTCGCCCTGCAAGTGTTGTAACCAAAGGGCTCCAAATGTGCTGTGCAGGTGCTGGGCTTTGTGGTGATGGGAAGAACTACTGAAATGTGGAAAGTGAGAAGAAATCGGTCTGGGCAGAATTAGGGGTGTGTTTTTGAGACTGAGCTCAAGTTCAGCTGCCAAGTACTTGGCAAAAGTATTAATAGCCAAAAGACTTAGAAAATTTATACCTTCTTCTTATTCTTCTGGTAAAATTTTTAAATTCCTGTCAAACCCTTTTTTCAGGGCTTATTCTATCTGTTTGTGAGCCTGTCCATCTGTTTCCCTCACTTTCTCTCCTTGAGTGGAAGGTTGAGAAGCTGGCAAAGAGATAGACTCCAGATGTTAGGGGAGAAAAAAAAAAAGAAGGAAAAAAATCCCGAGACCTGATCCCAGCAGTGAATGTTCTGAATCAAAGGGCTCCCCAGTCTAAGAGCCCACAGAGACCTGCTCTGTCTAACAAAGGCATTATCTGTGCCAGGAGTGATCCTGCCCCACTGTATTTGTGCTCCAAGCTTATTCCTATTCAGAGGAAGTGCCTGGGGTCGGGGAGTGTTCAGCTCCATAACCCCAAGGTCAGGTTTAATTGCTCTAAAAGGTGGCACATGGCAATGAATGAGCTCTAATGATTTAGATAGTATCTATTTCACATCAAGAAGTTTCCACTCAGAGCAGACCCTAATCGAAAGTAATCTGAAAATTAGGGAAAATAAAAACCATGCCCACAATGACCTAAATGCCTATTTCCTTGAATTTTATGCCCTAAATAACCTCATTCCCGGGAAGTTGAATTTTTCCCTTCTGCTGAATATACCATTGCCTGGGAGAAATGATTGGTCATAATCAAGCTTTTTAAAGCTGCAACTGTTAAAATATTATCATTCTACTAAGAATTTTGGAGAGGAAAGCAGCCAGTACAGAAGGAGGAAGTGAATATCCCCAGGCTGTCAGGGCAAATGTCCATGGGAACTCTGGAACACCTTGGCTTTAATGTATGTGCATGTTTACATTTTAGATATGATTTACATATTTATATATTTATGTAGGTAGTATTTTTACATGTATATGTGCACACACATGGTGTGCATGTACATGTATGCTCTGTGTGTATATATATTTAGGTTTATATGTATATTGACATACATATTTAGCTATGAGACACAAAATATCCTTACCTTCACCTCCTGCTTCCACAAATAACTAATGATCTAACTTTTCAGAGAAAAATACAATTCATTCTCAGCATCACAAAGGAAGAGTGAAAAACCAAGGAGAAGCCAATGTGAGCATGCAGGGGGTGCTGGTGGTCGGGGCTGGCACTGTGTCCCCATCAGGAGGGATGTGCCCATTCCACGTGGCCCTGAGACACTATCCTCTCCATATATTCCTCATGTTGTGCCTTTGATCTTCAGCCAGAACAGGGATTGCACGGCCTATGGAGCCATGAAAAGGCTGTTGTATGTCCCCAGCCAGAATCCAGAATGGCTGGAGTTGGTTGGAACAGGTCACTGAGGTCATCCAGTGCAACCTCCCTGCTCGAGCAGGGCACCCCAGAGCACGTCACTCAGGGCTGGGTCCACACTGCTTTGGAATGCAGTTGTAACTTCCTCGGGTGGGGCAGAGGAGGGGCAGGCACTGATCTGTGCTCTGTGGGACCAGGGACAGCACCAGGGAAGGGCTGGAGCTGTGTCAGGGCAGGGGCAGGGGGGATCTCAGGGAAAGGCTCTTCCCCCAGAGGGTGGTGGGCACTGCCCAGGCTCCCCAGGGCAGTGGGCACAGCCCCGAGGCTGCCAGAGCTGCAGGAGGGTTTGGATGATCCTCTGGGGCACAGGGGGTGACTCCAGGGGATGGGGCTGTGCAGGGCTGAGGGTTGGACTGGATGGTCCCTGTGGGTCCCTTCCAACTCGGCATATTCTGTGATTATTCTAAGACTTCTGGTTGTACGAGGAATTAGGAACTGAACCAGTCCCTAAAAACTACTATGGAATACATAATCCTAGTAGAGTAATGGCTATTTTTTATTTTAATCCTTTGGCCATGCATAGCAAATAGTAGAAACAACTCCATGCCCAAAATCTATCACATCATCTTTAAAACATTATCCCAGAAGACAGGTCCTTCCCCCAGAGGGAGGTGGGCACTGACCAGGCTCCCCAGGGCAGTGGGCACACACCAAAGTTGCCAGAGCTCCAGGAGGGTTTGGATGATCCTCTGGGGCACAGGGGGTGACTCTGGGGGATGGGGCTGTGCAGGGCTGAGGGTTGGACTGGATGATCCCTCCCAGCTCAGCATGTTCTGGGATTCTGATTCTGTAAATACCTCCAGCGAAGGAGACTCCACACGCTCTCTGGACAGTCTATTCTGTCCTCAGTCACTGCACAGAATTCTTCCTTGTGTTCAGGTGGAACAGCTTGTGCATCGCTTTGTGCCCATTCCCTCTTGTCCTCTTGCTGGGCACCACTGAGCAGAGCCTGGTCCAGCCCTGGCACCTCCCCTCAGTCACTTATAAGCACTGATAAGATCCTCAGTGGGGATATCAATCTATTCTTGATAATTTGCCCATTTTTGCTGAAAAGATGCTGAAGGCTTCTCAGCATTCTACACCATTTAAGGAACATTCCGCCTTGTTACAATGTTGCTGCAGTCAATTATTTTTCTTTCCCATGTTTTCCTTTCCTTACTTCATTCACAGTATCCCTTCCTACCACCTCCTTGTAGTTATCCCAGGGGTGACACTGGTAACACTGCTGAAATTAATTTTAAGGAAACAGCCTTGTGTGTGGTATGTGTGTTTTAAGGGTACCTCCACTGGTGTGTGAAGGTTTACACACATATTGCAAATATAAAAGTTAGACCAGTGATTTTCAAACTGCTAATCTCAGATCCTGGGGGCCAAGGAATATTTGCAGCGAATCCATAAGAAATAAGTTTGAAAACTCCTAAGGGAAAAGGAAAACAGTCAAAAGTCCAGAGCAGATCTCTCTGACTATTTGGACCTCGGTTTTCTTGGTAGGAGAAAACGATTCCAGGTGTTTAGAAGGTTGTTGTTGTTGGTTGGTTGTTTTTTTTTCCATATAACCCAAATGTAGTGAGAAGGTGCTAAGGGAAGTCACACATGACTTCTCAGGTGTGCTCAGGTAAGTATGGCCAATCAGTCACCCCCAACCCAGCAGGATCAGCACAGCCACAAGTTTTCCCAATACCTTATTGCCCATCAGGTAAAAACCCATAGTCTGACCCTGCTGGATGTTCTGTGCCATCAGTGACTTTGCAGTGCCTAGATTAGGGCTGGGAAACCCCAGGCAGGAACATGTTAACCCTCTAGTCAGTCACACAGACCTCCACCCATCACTGCAGGGGCTGTGGGATGTGGTTTGCAAGCAATTAACATATTGAAGTATTTGTTTGGAAAAGCGAGTGATTTCTTTATGACCTTGAGCCATCAAAGACTAAGTAAGCAATTAGTTTTAGCTGCAGTGAGGCATTTAAAGTCAGGCATGTGTTTTAGGGCTTTGATAAATCAGGGCAGAGCAGAAACACATTTGAAAATAAAAAATATACAGAAAGTGGAGGGGAAAGCCATTCCAGGCTGCAACCCTGCCATTTTTACAGGTTACTCATGTTACACACATCTTTTGCTTGACAACAGTGTTGTGCACCCCAGTGATGTGACTGAGGGTCAGCCTACACGTGCTCTGCCCTGCTCCAACAGAGCCCAAGCTGCACTGAACCCCGCTGTGCTCAACCCAGGGTGATGCAATTTGGTGTAGGAGAAGCTGAAAAAGAAGGAGAAACAATTTCTGTTGCCTTTGGGTACAGGTGGAGCAGTGTCCCGTTTAAATTTGAATATCAATGTCAGCAGAGGAAAATGATAACCATAAAGGTGATTGTAACCCTATGACCAGCATGGAACTGGCACAGGTTGCTCAGAGAAGTTGTGGCTGACCCATCTCTGGAAGTGTCCAAGGCCAGGTTGGATGGGGCTTTGAGCAACCTGGGCTAGTGGAAGGTGCCCCTGCCCGTGGCATGGGCTTTAAGGTCCCTCCCAACCCAAACCATTCTGTGATGATTCTATGATTACAACCATAAAAGTTTTCAAGGAAACAAATAGTGACTTAGAACTTTCCTTAGAGAATTTCATGGCTATTCATCTACAAATTAGTAAGATTTAAACTTTCAATGCTTTGTCCAGAAGGCCTAGCCATGGGGAGAAAGGTGGCAAAGGCTTATGTGCTAAACTGAAAGGAGTTTGCAAGTCTCCACGGGGACACTGAAGATCCAGAAATAGGAAATGTGTGCAGCATTCTGGCTGGTTCCTGGGAGAAACTAAGGGGACAGACATAGCGATCAACCCTGTGCCCAGCAGTGTGCTCTGTGCACAGAGGGAAACAAGACAATAGTCTCATTTCACCGGTATTTCATCATTTTCTCACAGTCTTTTGTCCTGTTTTATTTTACACTAGTTGCTGTCTCTCCTCACCTGTGTTGTATCTTGGTAGTGTTGGTGATTTCTTCATGGCTTTTCCAGTATAAATCCTTAGGGAAGCACAAATGCAAGAGAACCACAACCTCTACAGGTGGAAGACATTTCTTTATAAAAAGATAGAAATTCAGCAAAGAGTTTGGAGGCCCAGAGAGCCAAATGCCCCTGTCTGTGTGACATGACACTCTTGTATCTGGATGTCTTTCCTACAGACTGGCTCAGTCCCTGGGTGGGGAGGATCCTGCTGGTGTGTGCGCTGTGACCGAGGACACCAAGGAGTGAAAACTAGGGTGATCCAACCACCCCCCTGTGTTCAAATGTCCCTTTCCATCTTCCTCTCCTGCCATCCAGGCGTCTTGTTGCAAAATGTGGACATTTTAAACTCTAACTTGCCTTTGCTGAGCTATTGATCCTGATTATGCCTGAGACTTGGGAGTTTCCCAAACACAATAAGTGTGTTTACATGCAGTAGTCAGAGAGGAAATTACATGTGAAAGCACTCAATAAGGAGATGGTATTTTGTTGCAATTATCCATAAGCTTTATGTTTACATGGGGTTTTTAAGGAGAATTCAAAGCATATCTCCTTTTTGTGATGCATCAACAAGCATATCAAATGATTGTTCAAAAAGCTTGTGCTTCGTGCAAAAATAGAAACCAAATGGCTGAGTCATTTCCAAGAGAAAAGAAAACAAAAAAAACCACCAACAACCTGCTACAGCAATTCCATGGTCTATTTAAAACTCTTTTATAAAACCTTTTAAATAATAAAACTCTACACTCCCAATTAAAAAAAAAAAAAAACACCTTATGGCTCTTTGGAGTTCATGTTTCTAAACATTAGACATTGTAGGGCCATTACAGGATCAGCATCTCCCCCCTCCAAAGGTTGTGTGTTCCACCCTTTCTCTTCTGCAGCTGCTCCTCAGGCCTGACCCTTTCCTTGATGTGTTTCTGGTCCCATAGGACATCCCATGTCCCACATCCTGGACACTGCTTGGGAAGGGACAGAGTGTCCTGGAAACAATTTTCATTCATGACAGTTGAAGGAGAAAGCAGGAGGGTGAGGAGAAAGGGAAGGTTTGGGAAGGGAAGGGGAGGGAAGGTTTGGGAAGGGAAGGTTTGGGAAGGTTTGGGAAGGGGGCATGAAAACTGTAAATCTTTAGCTAAGCAGGAAATGTCTCCTTTGGGAAGGAGTGAAGGTGAAATGGGCTGAGAGCAAAGCCATTCAGATGAGTGAATTTTTTGCTTTGCTTTTGTTTGTCTGTGAGCAATGTAATGAATTAATACTTTTTAATTAAAACCTCCTTTGTCACATTAACTGCTTTTTTGGTGATCACTCCAAACTCTCTTTCAAGTATCACACTTGAGCCTTGGGTATTCACAGGCTACACTCAAAGGGCATGTTAAACTTTTGGGTTCATGTTACAGAGGGCCTTGAATAAAACCTTTCTTCTTCCCCAACAGAAAGGCTTGGTAATTTAGCCTCAAAACAAACAAGTTAAACACATTACAAACTAAACCCATGATCTCTGCTCTCCCATTATAGCAGCAGACCAGCCAGCACCACGTGTAAACAGGAGGGTTGGCTCATGCTCCCTGCTGTAAACAGGATGTGCTGCACTGCATCTCTGCTCTCTGGGCAGCCCCTGGGTGGGGCTGGACACGGGTGGGGGTGGCTGTCTGAGGGGGAACACGTGGAGTCATGTGTCGTTTAATCACTCACGTGGGGCTGAGCTGGTTGCCAGGTCTGGAGCCAGGTATGCACGAGCTGGGCTCTGAAACATCTGCCTGTGCTGTGCTGGCCTTGCAGGTGCCCTCTCGGGTGTCTGTGCAGCCCTGCTGAGCTCAGAAAGGGCACCCTTAGCTTAGCCTGGTCCCTTCCCACACCCTCTCATGGCTGGCTAGTGTGCTGGTTTAGAGTTAAACCAGCAGGAGAAATGAGTCCAACTCAGAATGGGATTGCAAGTCAGAAGAACAATTTAATAAAAGATCACAAAAATACACTGAGACAGAGGGAAAATTCGTTTGTGCCACAAAAACACCAGATGTACACCCCAGCGCAGCGGGGCACGAGCAGAATGGAGCTCACCAACCACGTGGCCCACCTTGGTTCAAAGTAAAAAGAAAACAAGAAACCTGCTGGTGAAAATGGTTGCATGTCCAGTGGCAGTCTCAGTCTGATTGAGGCTCTGCTCCTCCTCTGGATCTGAAGAGAGCTCCCAGTCCCAAAACCCCAAGCTTATATCCACTTGGGCTCAGATGGGAACGCCCAGTCCCTCCCCCAGGGTGGGGACTTTCCCAATGGGTGATTTACTCTGTGAGGTGAACAATGGCATATTTTTGGCATCCCTGATGGCCCATGAGCAGACATGACCCCTCAGGTGGGTGTGGAGGCAGGAGAACTTCCTTATTTCACAGAAGTTCCTAAACACCCCCCTGTGCCCTGAGGGGTGGGGTGTGCCCTGGGCAGCTGCTGCCAATGGGCCATGGGGAGCAGCTCATGAGAAAAATGACACAGAGGGTTTAGAATCCACCCCCACCCAGTGACAAACTGATCCTGGCTACTGAAACCAGGACAGCTAGGAGCTGTTATGGGAAGGTGAGCCACGAGGCCTGGGATACTGTTCCTGCTGCACCCTTGGCTGTGTTCCCTGGGCAGTGGAGTGTGTGGGACTGGAGCTGTTTTGGGGCAGGAGGGGTGATGGAAGCTCCTGCAGGTGACCTTCCTGAGGACAATCCCCGTGCCACTGCTGGGCTTTGCCAGGCTCAGGGCTGTGAGCACCTCTGGAAATGGGCCCCTGTCTGACCAGGGTGGGCAGCCCACAATGCTCTCTTGGCCCTCTGAGCTTCAGAAAAATTTTCCTTTCCTCCCAAGTGCTTTTCTAAAACCGACTGGAGTCCAGACATATGTACAAGCAATCAGCATCAGGCAGAAATTGCAGAGAAAATCCAAGGAGTGCCTACCTGGGGAGGTGCACTTTTATTAAAAAAAAATAAAAATCATTGAATATAATTAGTTTATATCTTCACCATGAAGATACAAATCAGCTGATACCTTTACCAGACCTTGCACTGACAGCTGCTGAAAGCACCTGAGGAGATCTCATTCTTACAGGTCTCATGTTCCACTTAAACATCCACAAAGCTGAGTGGTCAGTCCCCAGATTTCCAGCCCACATCCCATTTTTGACCTCGCCTCTTTACTTGGAGGTACAAGTGCTGGCCACCACCAAGCCAAGCAAGATACCACTCCACTCTCACTGGTTGTAGTAATCAGAGAAAACTTTGGTGATTTAAGTCTAGCATGTGGTTCTATATTTAATGCTGTTTAATGAGAGTTGCTTTACTTATGTGCACGTGCACACTTATTTGTTGCCACATTTTTCCAATTACGCATCTCCAGCTGATCAGGCTCAAGTGGAGCTCTGAGTCTGGACTGGTGGTAGCTCAGGGCACTCAGGCTCCTTACACATACTTGAAACATGCTGCAATCTGTTATTAATGGAGCCACATCACTGATAATTCTCTTTTGCAAGGGAAGATTTAGAAGCCTGGTTGTTTAGCTAATGAGGAACTCCCATGTAGTCCCACACTCAAAGCCAGAGTATTTCCCTTGCTGAGCACTGGGAGGATCCTCCTGGATGGCTCAGTGACCTGTTCATGGATGCTGATACCTCCACCTGATGGAGGCACAGCTGGCAGTGCAAGCCAAGGCCTGGCTGCACTTTCTAGGGGTGACACTGTGCCCTCTGCTATCTCACCTGGAACTCAGGCCAAAGTGCCAGTCACCCAGGCAGTCTGGGAGCATCAGCCTTCTGCTGGGATGGAAACGTGCTCTTGTTTCTGGAGTCACCTCAGCATCCCTGGGCACCTGAGAAAGTGCTCAATGGAGGTGTCTATCCATAGCTAAACACCTGCAGAAGATGGCAGAGCAGTGACTGAGGAAGACTGAAATAAGCAGCAGATATCTGTGGGTGGAGACAGAAAGTTTTTTCCAGGTCCATTATTTATACTTTCCTTCCTTCCTTCCCTCTTTCCTTTTCCCTAGCAGATCCTCAGGTCTGTCTACAGCTTAAAATTACCCAGGAGAAGTTTCTCCTCTTCACAGTCATCTCTAGACTCACTTTCCTTCACTCAATGTAGAGGTGCTGGGGTGGGGCTGACAAGTGTGACCTCCTCCATCCCACCCCAACCTGCTGGTCAAGTGGTGTTGGAATGCTGAGCACCTGCTCCTCTTTGAACCTGAGATGAACAGAAACGTGTTCAAAATAGCTGTGATCAACAAGGGAGGAACATTTTCCTCATTTCAGGTTTATCCCTTTCAAATTCAATCAGAGAAAGAATTTCTGCTTCTTAAGCCCAAACTTTTGTGATCCTTCTCTTCCTTCAGACATGGTCATTTCCAAGCCCCCAGGAGCCTGCTGCTGTGGAGAAAGGGCATTAGAAAGCACTCGGCAGTGTTGTCTGTAGAAGAACCTCATGCCAGTAGCTTCCACTTTTAATTTTTGTTACTTGAAAGGATCCTTTCCCTGGCAGTTTTTAGAAATCTCCCTGCTTGCCCAGGGACGGATACTACACACACTGGTGAGGTGTTGAGGGGTGGCTGCACAGTGGAAAGACATTAAAAGCTCTCTCCTCTACCAAAAAAAGCCTATCTGACTGTGGCCTGGGGTTCCAGCCATCACTGGGGTCCCCTCAGTTTTGGCTCAAAGGCCGTGCTGGGCACAGCCTGGCCAAGGTCCTGCTGTTCCTCACGGGCAAAAAGCCACTAGTGGAGTTTCTTGCACAGCAGACCCAGGGAGAACACTCTCTCCTGATGGAGATCTCCTCTCCCAAACTCCAGCCCCACAAGAAGCAGAGATATGATGTGTTGCAGCCTTTTGCATCCCCCAAACTCCCCAAAACCGAGTGCCACGTGCCAGGCTCGGGTTAGCACCCCAATTTTCCACACTGCCAGAGTTCCAGGGACATAACTGTGATGGTCAAAGCAAGCTGCTAAGTCCATGCCATGTTTGTCTGAAAGGAAATGGGATGTTTATGTTTATTCCAATTGATCCTGATGTATGACACTTTTGTTCCATTTAGCAGCTGCTTGGCCCATTTTATACCACAAAAGGAGATTAAGATCCAAAGTACATCGGGCTGTGTTATGAGTAACAGCCGTTTAACAGCAATAACAATGAATAACAATCTGATGTTTGGCTTTTAGCTGTTATTATGTCTAAGGTTAGTTTGTTTTTCATACAAATAAATACATATCTATATATAAAATATATCAATATACATTAAACAGATATACTTAAGGGCAAAGCGATGTGTTTCCAGATAAAGCCTCCAACTGTTTGAGATTTCTCAACTGAAGCATTCTGGTAAATAATTTTCAGGAAGCAGTGAGCATCATGTGAATCCATAGGTAGATCCCAGCCCAAGACTCCTAACAGAGTGGAGAAGGGTTGAGAAAGATAGACACCTTTCACTGTTCCAGGTTGCTCCAAGCCCTGTTCTACCTGGACTTGGACACTCCCAGGGATGGGGCAGCCACAGCTTCTCTGGGCAACCTGTGCCAAGGCCTGCCCACCCTCAGAGGGAAGAATTCCTTCCTAAATGTGAGGTAACTTTTAATATTGTGCAAATACTCTAACACTAGACAATACAGAGAAGACTAAAACATATGACTATTACAGTTTAAATGACTGGTTAAATCCAAAAGAAAAAATCCCAGGTTCTTATCCTGTCTGACAGGTGGCTTACTTCTGATCCCGCATCTTAATCTTTGCAGTTATGTTTTCTTTCAAACTCATTTATTCTGTTCTAAAAGGAGGTTGTGTTATGAGGACAATGTATTAGGAAGCACAGAGCACACTGCTGGCAAATATAGTACATTTAAAAACAGAATTTCAGGGTCAGTTTGTTGACCTGGTGACACGGGAAGACTTGTCAGAGGTTTGTGAGGTTGGGGTCGGGTAGTTTTTATGTATTTGCTGTATTTCCTATGCATGGAACTGGGCGCAAGTGATGAACTGCAAGAAGACCTGTTAACTACATCCCAAACATACCTCTTGCCACCTTCTCTGAAGTGTCACACGTGGCAGGGACATTGCACTCATGGTGAACACAGCTGTGAGTGCTGCTGGAGTGGGTTGTGGATCTACCACAAAGTCACAAAATGGCTTGGGTGGGAAGGGACCTTGACATTCATGTTGTTCTAACCCCCTACCATGGGCAGGGACACCTTCCACCAGCCCAGGTTGCTCCAAGCCTGGTCCAACCTGGCCTTGGACGCTTCCAGGGATGGGGCAGCCACAGCTTCTCTGGGCATCCCGTGTCTGGTCCTCCCCACTCTCACAGGGAAGAATTTCTTCCTGATATCCAGCCACCTGGAAGGGATCCATGTTGCACAGTTGTGCTGCAGGTTCACACAATTCCATGGCACTGTAGGAATACCCTGCATGGTTAAACAGTCATCACCCAGAAATTCCTGGGATGAGACACTTTGTACAGGGTCCTTCCTCCTTGCTGGGCAGCCCCCCTGCACCCTCTCCCAACTGAGCATTATCCTGAACCCTGTCCCTGTCCCTCCTCCTGTCTGCAGCCAGAAAATGCCCCTGCAAAGGGGCACGTGCTGTAGGGCACAACCACCCTATGTGCCCTTTCGAGGGGCACCACAGCAGGACTGTGAAGCTGATTTGGCCCTGGGGAGAGGGTGATGTGACCAAAGCCCATCTCCAGCAGCAACTCTCATCATGCTCTGTCCCTATTAGAACAAAAATCCCTGCCAAGAACAACTGGAAGCAGATGCTCTTGGGCTTACAGTCAGCCCTCCAAATCCCAAGGATCTCCATTTGCAGCCATGGAAAGAGGCACGTCAGCAGCTCGCCAGCCTTTTCGTCCAGTGCAAGGTAAGCATGAATCAAAAAACCACTGGCTGCCCAAGTTTTGCAGATTTATTTCTCCCCCTGCTCCTCATTTAGCAAACCAAGGTTGTTAAAACTCACAGAAATATTTCACGAGGCTCTTGTTGGGTAGTGATGGAATTGGTGCTGCTGGGGAATAAAACTGATAGATGAGGGAGGTCAGAGCTGGCCTAGGCAGGGCAAGGCTGATTTGCCATCGAGTTTGGTGGGGTGCAGGTTATCCAGCCTTGCCAAAACAGAGGAGGTGGAGGAGATCTACTGTTGCTTTTTGTCAACAGTCACCTGGTTATTAATGTTTCTGAATGTTCCAGGGATGGAGCAGCCACAGCTTCTCTGGGCAACCTGTGCCAAGGCCTGCCCACCCTCACAGGGAAGACAATAAGAACTTCTCTGTTGCAAGGATGACTTAGGTCAGTGTGGGGTCTGTAGGAACCCAGGGGTCCTACCTGAGTCACACCCAGCAAGGCTGTGGAAGGAATAACAGTGTAAAGCACAAGAGAGCATCAGGAGCTCAGTGGATACAGGACTGAAGTGAGGGCAGTGAGATATGGTGCTTTGAGAAGCATCAGCAGGACTGAGTCACTGCAGGAGATAAACAGTCCCCATCTGATGTTGTTTCCTCTCATGTGCTACTGCAACCAGCAAAAACATACTGAAAACAAACATCAGTTTCTTCACTGCAGTTAATTGCTTTGCCTGGGTCTAAATCAGTTTCAAGCACTGGACAAGCAAACTCTAGCCTTAATATTCTCCTTGTTTTAAACAGCAAATATTCAAGAAGTGTTTGGACCAAGATCTCAGGCGTGTAGTGGGATTTTTGGGATGTCCTGTGCAGGACCAGGAGCTGGATCCCTTGTGGGTCCCTCCCAGCTCAGGATATTCTGTGACTTTATGGGTCCTTCTGTTCCTCACATCACATTTGTGTCATTGCTCAGAAAACAGAGAATCACAACATTCTTGGTGACTTCGAGTTTTCCCCCACTACTCAGACAGAAAGCCATGACCTCTGGGGTCACACGTCACTTTCTCATTGGACTTTTGTGGCAAGTGCTGGAAGTTGGTGGTCAAACAGCCATCAGCACCTTCCTGAAGCACCTCTGGATCAGGGTGGGTTGTAGTTGGAGACTTAGAAAGGCATTAGAAAGCATCATGGATGAAACCTGCCTGAGGTTAGAGGGGCAAAAAGTCACTTTAAGGCAGTTTTCAAATGTCTTTGTGACAGACGAGCCACGATAGAAGTGTCTGGCAGGGAAACAGCACCTTGCAGAAACCAGGGTGTGTGGCTGGCTGGGAGAAAAGTTCTCTTTGTCCCAACAGCAGTGAAGTCACTCAACATGATGAAGGTTTAATCCCTGCAGACAGTCTTTAGCCACGGCATCTTTATTCTCTCCCCAGCAGCATCTGTGGAAGGGCTGTCATCGCCACTCATGCCCAAAGCCAGGCAGGCACAGCTCGTGTGAGACCCTGATAAGGAGCTGGGTATTGGTGACACCGCCTGTCATCGGCTGAGCACACTCAGCCACAGGGGACACGACCCCACGGGTGCAGTGTGGGCAACAAAAAGCCCACACAAAGGGAGCACTCCGGGGCTGAGGCTTGTCTGGCTTCCCCAGGCTCCTCCCGAGGGGCCGCGCAGGGACGGGCGGGTGGCGAGTTCTTCGCTCGAATGAAGGTTTCATTCTCGGAGCGAGTTACCCCTGGAGAGGAGTTAAAGGTTTGCACAGTTCGAGGCGAAGTACCGGGGCTGGTGAGTTTGGATTAAGAAAGTATGTTGAAAGGAGCTGCTGCAGACTTTAACCCTGGGCAAGGGAGGTGCAAACCATACGGCGTTACTGCACTTTTAATCGTATAACATGTTCTATGTCCTATTTTAAGGTCTGCTCCAATAAATTTACACCTAAGTGCTGCTAGGAAACATTCACCCCTTCTTCTCTTTCTGTCTCCTCTGGACTGTGGCATCTGATATTCCATATTGCGCAGAAGGGTTCTTTTCCAAACCAACCCACCAAATACATTTTATGACAGCAATAAAATGAAATGACTGTGGGCTGGAACTGCTGAGTTCAGCAAAGGAAGGGTAAAAATAGGCAGTGGAGGTGGGTTTCTGCTGGCATCAGGTGCAAGGAGTCTAATACAGCAGGCTAGTGGGTCATCCAGCCTTCAGGGAGAAGGGCTGCGGGCACAGGGGGTAGGGATGTATGGATGTGGAACACTGGGCACTGCAATCGTGGAATCCCATCAGTCATTACCAGCAAGGTACAACCACCTAAAGAAGACCCTGCATCACTCATCACAGGATTCCTCTTTAGGGTTCTTTATCCAAGGGAATGGGAAAAGAAAGGCAAAACAGGCTGCAGGGATTCCCCTAAACTTCCACTCTGGGAATGTCCCCAGCTCTCAGCCTGCCAGCCAGGAGCACAGCAGCACATGCCCACCCTGGGTCTGATCTCAGAACCCACTGGAGTGGCTGGAGGCAGCCAAAGGGATGTGCTTCGGCTGCTCCCTGAGGCTGAGCAGGACAAGGGTTGGTCTGCAAGCCCAGAGTTGCTGGAGCACCAATTCAAAGCTGAGCCCTTCATCCAGGGTTTCCTCCTCCTCTTCACCCCAGGCTATTGTCAGGCAGCAGTCCCTTAATCCAACAGTAATTCCTCAAGGCACAGCTCGCCCAAGAGAGCAAAGTAATTACAGATCTCAGACCTGTGAACTGGAGGATGGTAAGAAAAATGATGCCATGAAGTGCTGAGAGGTTTACTCGTGAGCTTATCAGGTGCAATTTAGTGAAAGCCCTCCCTGCCTGTGAATAGAAAGTGGGAGAGGCACTTTGTGTAATGGCCCCTGTGACATCCTTAGCCCAGCTCTGGCACTGCTGTGTTAGGGGCCTCCCCAGCATTCTGCTCACATGCCACTGGATGGCAGGATCCCTGTGTGCCATGGCCACTGGCATAGCTGTGTTACAAAGGATGTTGGGGTGTCACAGGGCAAACCAGTGGAATTATCATTGCTCATTCACCAAGATGAAGCCCAGATCCTGCAGACAGTCCCCTGTGTGCAGAACTGTGCTTGCCTCACTTGCCCAGTGTGCTGTCCCTCATTGTGTGAAGTGTCTCACCTTGTGCTGTGCAGTGCCACACTTTCTGTTTCATGGTGTTCTGTGTAGGAACACCTTGCAGGTGTTGTACAGATGTGCAAGAACATCTTCATCTTCCAGATGTTCTTACACAGCAGCACCTTGTTTGTTCATCCTGATGGCAAGCGAGGGGGGCATGGGTCTGTCTGGGACTCGAGCTGCATCACAGTGGGCAAAAGAAAGAGAAATTGCTGAGAGGAAAGGAAGGGGAAGAATTTTTGGGGTCAGGGACTTCTCAGTAGGTCTGTGAGTAACATCATATTAAAGAGGGGTTCAGCTCTGGGAAAGGGTCATTTATTCCCTCCCCTCACAAATGCAGGGAAAATAAATCCTGTCTGGGTGAAATGGGCCAAGAACAAAGGTGTGTGGGAGGGACTATACAAATGGTCTCATCCTAAAAATCCAACACACAGAGTCTGTGCTGTCTTCCTGACTGAGCCATCACCACTAATAGGTCCTGCACACCCACGTGGTCCTCGTGGACAGCAGGAGAGGAGGGTCTTTGTGAAAGGATGGTGGGTTTTGTGTGACCATGAAGCCACATCTGCAGAAGAGCTGTGGTCATAACAGAGGTCTGGCCCACGGTGCCCACTGCCCAGCTAATGAATGGGAAATGAGTGATGAACACTGTTACAGTCCAGCCTCAAGGCCAAAGAGGAGCAGAGGATGCCCTGGTGACCTCGGGAAGAAAGGGTTTCCCTTGGGCTGCCAAAGAGAGCTCTTCAAACTGGAAATGAAGGAGCAGTGTAAACACAAAGCCTTTCAAGATGTGTCACCTAATTGACTCCTAAGTGACTACAAATTATTAATTTGATTGAATTGAAGGTGAGAGGAAGGTTCATGGTCGCACACAGTCGGCAAACACCTGCCAGTGTGAGATGGGGTGAGTCAGGAGCAGGTTGAGTGAGTCAAGGAGGTGACAGCCTCGGGCTGATCTGTGCCTCTCGCTGGGCAGTGCAGGGTGGAGCTCCATGTGCAGCGAGCCGGGCGACAGAAGTACATGAAGTTTGACAGAAGAGTCACCTAAAAATGAACCTCAAAGTGCATCTCCCTAACCAGCTGGAAACAGAAGGGAATCTAATTAATTATAATTACACTTTCAGGACAAGAGGAGAAGCAGGCTTTCTCTTGTGATATACAGAGAACAACTTCCAAACAGTTTACACAAACGCTGTGATCGTGAGGGGTGGGCACTCCAGATCCGTGGCAGATGGCAATGAAAGAGCGGTGCTGGCAGCCAGGGATGGCATCGGGCCACTGCTGGAAGTAACAGTGCAGGGGAGTCTGCCCAGCCAGGGCTGAGGGATGAGCGTGGGGTCTGTGAGATTAACATGCAGCTGTGCCAAAGGACTGGGTTGGAGCCATTCTTGTCAGTTTGAAGGCAGGAACAGCAGAAACGCACATGTTGTGAGTCATCGTTTACTGGGAGCAGCCAACAGTCTCTCCACATATGAGTGTACAGAAAACACCTCCCTAGCCAAGGCATCCTTTGTATATGGAGCAGTAAATTTATTAATTTCTAGTTTTCAGTCACTGTAAAAGTAAATTGTAAGGTGAACCAATTGTCCCTCCTGCAGGAAGCTAGAGAGCAAAGTAAAAAAAAAAAATTTCAAAAAAAAAAAAAAATAAAAAAATAAAAAAATTCATACTTTCACCTTCTGAAGTGCCCAGAACAGCACCCATGGAGAACAGTGGAAGTCCATGAGTGTGTTAGGTGTCCTCAGCCCACTCAGCAGGAGCCATGTGGAACATTCTGTGGCCTCTCCCAGTGCATGTGGGTGACACAAAGCATTCCTGTGCTGGTGTGGAGAGAGGCTGGTGGCAGGAGCAGGATCTCCACCCGGGTTTGGGGCAGCATTTGCCAGGCACAGAGGCAGGGTAGGGGCCCTGGCACAGCCCAGGACTGCAGTTGTACAGCCTGTATTTCCTGTGTGAGACATGGTAAAAAAAAATAGAAACAGGGTTTTTCTGTCTCACTGACACCTGAAGAGCTCTCACTGCTGGAGGGCCCTGCAGAGGAGCTGGAGAGGTGGGACCTGGTCAGGCATCCCTTGTGTCTGTGTCACCACGAGGCAGCTGTGCTGATAGGACACACCAAGCCAGCCACAGGGTGAACTGGGCTGCCCACCCCCATCCTACCCCCTTCCTCCCCCCAATTCTTTTGTCTCTGCTCTGGCTTTGGTAATACAGTTGTGTAGGATAAGAACTTGCCAAGTGCAGAGCATATCTGAGCAGAGGAGAAGGAGCTGTCTGGGAATGGTGGTAACTGCACAAGGTCAGCAGCCCCACTATGGAGACAGAAACTTCACCACACTTCCACAAACCATGCATGGGGAATGCCAGGATCAAGCTACACCCTGCATCAGCTGTTCTGGGGTAGGCATGGACTGTGTGGGGACCCAGAGGAAGGGCAAAACACCCTGGAGGCAAAGGGAGCAGGAATAATCCGGGAATCATGGGCTGAGGGATGACTTACTGTGTGTGTTCTCCCTAAGGAGAAGGCTGAAAAGCCAAGATACACCAGGAGAAAAATGTTAAGCAGTGCCCAGCAGCCCCAGAAGCCAACAAGGCACTCCCTGCTGAAACACCATCATGGAAATGGGCACTGGCTGCTCACTGCAGGGAGGTTGGACTAGATGACCTTTAAAGGTCATCTTTAAAGGTTCCTTCCAGCTCAAACTCTTCTATGATGATTGTAAATAACCAAAAACAGTATGCAAAAGATGTGTGCAGCACCTGCCTCAGACTCTGTCACTGGCTATGGATAAGGAAGGGTAAGGAATAGCTTGGGAAGTACAATGACACCGTTCAAACTTCTGATGGCCGTGTTGCATGTACTGGAAACCACACTGTCCCCCAGCTGCAGATGTGTCTGGCACCATGCCTGGCACCTCGGGCTGTGAGGTGGGACAGGCTGAGCAGCCTCCCCTGGCAAGGACTCCCCAGAGCCGTGTCTCCTGTGGACAACCCCAGCCCTGTGTCCTTGGAAAAGCCACTGTGGATGTGAAGGAGGCCAGGTGGAGGCCCTGGTCACGGTGACACATTTGGGCTCTCCTGTCTCTGCGTTCAGAGACGTCCCAAGGGGACCCTGTGACAACCAGGGATGTGGGCAACCCTAAGCTCCAGCACAGGGCAGCTGGCACAGCGTCTGTCTTGTCCCTGGATGGGAGTGGCAGCTCTGTTCTGGCTTGGCAGCACAGGGTTCCCTGGGGCTGTGGCATCCAGCCTGTGCTCCTGTGTGTCCGAGGGTGCTTCCCAAGGGCTGAGCCAGAGCCCCGCTGTGGGTGGGTGCCCGCTGTCACTGGTCACAGCCGGTGATCCTCGCGAGCTCTCTCCACCTGGGGGTGTTTTATCATCAGCAAGGGCTGCTGGAGTCGCCGAGCCTCGAGAGGTGCTCTGGAGGTCCCACCACGACTGGTCCCGTTTTCCCGACTGCGCTTGTTCCTGAACTGTGAACTCCCCCAGCTGGTGATGTGTCGATATTGCCATGGGCAGCCGCACCCCCTGCCCGGGCAGACCCTGCGAGGATGTCCCGCCAGGGCAGCCCCAAAGCCCCGGCAGCAGAGGAGGAGCCCGGGGTGTCTGCAGCGAGCGGTGCCGCGGCGCGACGGTCCCCGGGGGACGGTCAGCACATCTCTGCTGGGTGGGATTTGTCCGTCCCACCGTGGGATGCTGGACGGGAATGTCAAGAGGCAACCCCCGTGTTTCTCTATCAGCACTCAGTCAACATCCATGAAGGAACAACACAGACTGCTTTTCACCGGTGCCACCTGATTCAGGTTGCATGCACGTTCTTTTGGAGTTTGGATACAAGAGCAGACAAAGCTGGTCATTGATTATCCCTGATGGAGATACAGGAGAGCTGGACAGGGCCCTGGAGGGAACCAGACAAGGGGGAATGGCTTCCCACCAACGGAGGGCAGGGTTAGATGGAATATTGGGAATAAATTCTTCCCCATGAGGGTGGGGAGGCCCTGACACAGGTTGCCCAGAGAAGTTGTAGCTGCTCCATCCCTGGAAGTGTCCAAGAACAGCTTGTAGCACCCTTGTCTAGTGGAAGGTGTCTCTGTTCATGGCAGGGGGGTTGGAACGGGATGGTCTTTAAGGTCTCTGCCATTGTAAACCATTCTGTGATTCCATGACTGTGAGTCTATCCCAACCTGTCATTGCCATCCAGTAAGCAAACACAGTGTGGCTGGGGAGTGAAGCCACACCACACCTACCTGGAGGCAGGGAGCCCTCAACTGCTGGAGTTGGTGGGGCTGTCAGGGGAGAAGAGGCTGCCACTGCCAGCACAGTGTGTCCAAGAACAGGGAGCAGGTGTGGGAGGTGGAACAGCCTCGTGTCAGCAAAGAGAACTGCAGGTTGCACAGGTTGGTGGGTATTGTGTTCGGCCTCTCTGTGGCAGCTAAGGAGTGCTTGGAAATGGGCCCCAAGGGTCAGTCTGGAGTAAACAGTGAGATGCTGCATGTTTCAGTGAGAACAAGGAAGAGGAAAGCACAGAGGACATGGTGACCTGCAAGAGGGAGGGAGGAAGCAGAGGCAAACCAGCATGTACACTTGTCCAAGGGAGGTGGATGAGGAGGGCCGTGTTGAGGAGTGGGTGAACATCTCTGGGTGGACCATGTGATATCTTACTGGGACACTCCAAATCACGCCCAACTAGCCAAGGCTTCCTGTGGTGCTGCAGCAAGCACAGGTCTGTAAGGGGGTTGGGGAGCATACAGGGTACTGACAGCAGAGCCCCTCACATCTGCCCCAGCTGTGGGTCCCAGGTTGCTCCTCCAACCCACCCTGAGGGGCCCTCTGGCTGCCTCCCCACCCCTCCTTTGCCAACCCCACAAAAAGGCCAGGCCCAGGCAATTGTGTACAAAACCTGAAATAGTTTTACTTTGCCTTCTTTTTTTTTTTCTTTTTTTTCTTTCTTTTTACCTTCTTTTTTTTTTTTTTAAACTTTGCTCTAGGCTTACTTAAGATTTTTGTGAAGTCGATACAAGAGCATTTGATATGAATCGGTAAATAAAACACCGTCATAGATAGATAGCCACGATAAACTTTGTTAGAAATGTACATGTCGCGAAAAAATAATAATACTAATAATAATAATCATAATAAAAAAAGCCGGCGCGACGCCCAGGCCGGCGTGGCCGTGGTGGCCCCGGCAGTGGCCCCGGTGGCCCCGGTGGCCCTGGCCCACGGCGGCGGGTGGCTCTGGTTCCCCGCA
>VXAU01001053.1:669554-701944 GCA_013399695.1 Formicarius rufipectus | reverse complement strand
AG
This sequence comes from Formicarius rufipectus, assembly GCA_013399695.1. Lineage (NCBI taxonomy): Eukaryota > Metazoa > Chordata > Aves > Passeriformes > Formicariidae > Formicarius > Formicarius rufipectus. The sequence continues at coordinate 701,942 of VXAU01001053.1, read as the reverse complement.
GGGGGGTGCCTGAGAAGCGCGCCCGCCGCCTCCCAGCCCACCGCCTCGGCCCCCGCCACGAGGCATCGTGGCCCCTTCCCGCTCTCCCGGCTTCACCACCTGCCCTGCCCGGAGACGGGTGGGTTAAGGGGTCGAGGTTCAGAGCGGGGTTGGTGCCGGTGCCGGTGCCAGAGCGGGGGAACCGACGCATTCGGCGGGGGCCGAGATCAGTATTAACTTTTTGCGACTAGTCGCTCTCAGCACTCTGAGAAAGGACATCTATATTAAAAAATATTTATAGCAGGATTCTGTACAGTCTGACCGCTGAAAGTTAAAAGGGGTTCTTTGTGGGTTGATGGCCCAGAAGTGGATGGCAGTGTCCCCGGAGCCACTAGAGCAGCAGCTTCCCATTCCGGTGGATCTTCAGGATCTTGCCGAGCCGCTGCTTGGCCGTGGCCATCCCCTTCTTCGTGCGCTTCCCTGGAAGCAGAGAGGGGTCGGGGTGAGGGTTTGCACCACCCCACCCCACTCCACAGGCACCGGCCCTCCGGCTGCCTCCTGCCCCCGGGGCCCCACTGCCAGCCCTGCCCAGCACCCACAAGGACACCCAGCACACCCCCAGACCATCAGGAGCGCTCGGAGGGGACCACAGTCCCTGGAGGACCAGCCCTGGTGCAGCAGGGCCACACTGCCCACCTAGCCCCAGGGACACATCCCATGTGCACCCTTCTGCCTCTGCAGTGCCAGCCCTGCTGCCCTGTGCCCTCACTGCTCATAGGGTCACCTGTTTGCCCACAGGGTGACAGTCAAACCCTGTCACAGCAGCACCACCCCACTCCTTAGGGAGAGGCTGCACAGACACACAGACACAGCCAGACAGACACCCAGACACACACACAGCTCCTCACACCTGCAGGCTCCTCAGGGATCTCTGGACATCTCTCTGACTTCCTCTACAGGAAACATGTAACACAGGGATCCTGAGTTCCCATACCACCACAAGTCCTTGGACAAGCACTGTCCTAAGGATGCCTGATCCCTTGACCACCACAGAGACCAACCCACATACCACCACACCTCCACATTTCTCCTTGTCCTCTCTTTATGCAGTGCCAGAGAAACCACCTGCATCCAGTCTCTCCATGAGGATGCTGGAATCACACACACACAGGCTCACAAACACACATGCTTCCTTCCTGCAGATTCAGGCCAAGGCACCCCAACACACTCCAAGTGGACACCACTCCCTATCCCCATCTCAATGAGAAGATACCACCACCACACCCCTCAGGAGCCCTGGCTCACACACATGATGTGGTTCAGTGAGGTCTGTGCTCCCTGTGTACTGATCCTGACACTAGGGCCACTCCTCAGCTGCTCCACAGCTACCACCTCACAGCCAGGAACTGCCCAGGCACTGCTGGGCACAAAGCCAGGCAACCTCTCCCATTCCCCTCATCAGGGTCAGTCGAGTGCAGTGCCTGCAGGGACTCAGCTCCTCTCCACTGGTCCCAGCTGCATTAAGTGCCCCAGGCTTAGACTGTGACAGTGTGAGTGACACTTTCCATGGGAAATCTCATTTCTCATCCTTTCACATCACTCTGTAAGACTGAGAGACTTTCCCCGAGGAGGTCCTAGAGTTCCCTGGATCTGCTTCATCCCACCATCACCTTCCATAGTGCCTCCATTCCCAGTGATGCTCAACCTGGTGGTCCCCATACTCAGGGCTCTCCTGTGCTCCAAGCAGCAATGCTCTGCAGTCCCTTCAGAGCCCTCAGCTGTCCTAAGACCCTGCACAGGAGGACCTGATGGTTCTCCACTCCCTTCCAGGTCAGCTTCTCTCTCTCAGCAATGACCCTTTCCCTCCTTTGAGGACTGAGACATCCTATTGGGATCCACCTGCCTGGCCAGGCTCCCTGCATGATTCCCTGCTGTGCTGCCCAACTCACCAGCCACACGGGGCTTTGGCTTCATCAGCATCTGGATCCCATGGATCATCTTCCCACCACATCTTCCACTACCATGGACCTGTATCCCTAATGCCACCATTTCACCACAAAAGCACACACACCAGCTCCTGGCAGGACCCCAGGACCTACCACAGGCTACACGCATCCTCTTTTATGGCCCATCCAAGCTGCCAGGATATCATGTATCACCTGGGATCTGCTCCACTCAAACACAGGGAATTCAGGACACATCTGCCCCATGGCCTCACTTGTCACACCAGAGTCATTCCCAGTGAGACTGCACACAATACTCACGCACCACAGTGCCTACCCCACGCTCCTGCCTCAGCCTCCTGAACCAAGCTCAAGTGGAGAACTTGACTAGCCCAGACTCTGGGACAGCCTCAGCTTTGTCATACTTTCCCTATGATACACAACAAGAAACCTCTTCCTCTCTCCTGGCTTTGGTTGTACCCGTGTTATGCCCAAGGTCTGATATTCCTCTGCTCCCTCGAGGCAACTCTCCAGAGAGACCTGCAGCGTGCCCTGCCCTGCACTGCCCAGGAGGAACGTCCTCAGGTACAGTCAGCACAGGGTTGGTGCACAACCACTGACACCACCACAATGCTGCCCTGACCCGGGCAGAACAGCCTTCATTGGATGCACCTTCCCCTGGCCAAGGCTTCACCAGACAGCCTGGGCTGGGACTGCGGGTGTTCCTCACGAGCTCAGGCCATGCTCAGCAGTGCTCCTGCCCTGGGACTCCTCACACCCTGCAACCAACAGCCCAGCAGCAAAACATCTCTGTGGCCACCCCAGTGCCAGAATGGCCGAGGCCACGGGCCCTATCTCTGACCAGATCTGACCTGCATCCAAACATCTGCACTGCTGCATCCCCGTGGCACACACAGCAGGGGTTCCGTGCCAGCCTCACCCTTCCCCACTCCTACAGCACCCCCGGCGTTTCCGGGTACCTTTGGCGGAGCCATTGTTCTGCGAGGATGACGAGGGTCTCCTCTGTGTGAGGAAGACACCGGGTGCCATCGGCTGCGATCCCCTGTTGGGCTGGGCGACCCCAAAGGTGCTGGCCCCTGCGGTGTACTCATGATCTGTGAGGCTGCTGGCCTGTGACTCCAGCTTCGGCTCGGGCGAGCTGCCTTCCTGAGCCACTTTGCTCGCGTTGGGGGCCGACAGCTTCTTTTTGGTATTTTTTTTCTTCTTGCCTTTTTGTTCCTCCTTTAAAATGACAAAGATGAAGCTCAAATTAATCCCCAGCAGACCTTTAGCTAGGGCAAGGGCCAGCGGCGTTGTTTAGGGTCCTGATACAACGGAACCCCACGGCGTTGGCCATGGGCAAGCGCTCGGGGGCTGCTCCGACACCGTCCCGCTCACAGCTGCACACACACGTTTGCCTCTCGTGCATCTACGTCCGTGCCCTGGGCAGAGCCTCCTCGTTCCATCCCACTGCGGCGAGCGGAGCCAGCCAGGGCACACTGACACTGCCCTGGCACAGCAGCATGGGTCAGCACGAGCAAATCTGTCCATCTTCCACAAAATCTGGCACCTCCTATCTTCAGGGATCTTCAGACCCTTTCACAACAGCATGGAGGATATTAAACATCCCACTGATTCAGCCTCCGCTTCCTGCTAGGACACACACATCGTCTCCTGACCTGTAACTGCACCTGGGCTTCTGCACCATGAGGATGGTGATCTGCCACCATCCTGAGTCCCTTGCCTGCTTTCAGTTGCTTCTCGATGACAACCTGCCACCATCCTTAAAGCTCTTCTCCTCCACAGTCCACATTGCAGAAACCCAAAGCTACCACAACCTGCATCTCCACCAGCCTGCTGAGGTGCCTCACCAACCTTCCTCCAGCTGACCTTGTCATCTTAGCACCTCCTCATGTCACCATTATGGGGCCTATCTGACCCCTTCAGAGACTGGACCAACACCCAGAGTGCCCCAGCACTTTTTGCTAAGCTGACCTGCAACTACCCACAGCTCACCAAATCTTTGGAAGCAAATCCTTACACTTCCCAGCAGCTGGTCTGCACAGACAGGCAATCACACCAGTCAGGCTCTCAGATACACACCAAATACACTACTTTGAGTCAGTCTCTTCCTACTCTACCCTGGTAGCCATTCTCACTTCCACATCCTCCCCACACTTTAGCTCTTTCACCTGTCACCCTGCGGCATGGTCGGGTGTGTTACGACAGCATCGGGCTTTGATCCCGTTCATTTCCCCCAGGACTGCTGAGCCTCGTGCCCCTGGCAGGAACAAATGCCCCTGAAGGCTGGCACTGCACTCGGGCATGGCTCTGCTGGGGGACAGGGCTCTCCTTCTCTGACAGCTCCTACTGCCCAAGCAGCCTCTCACCTGCTGTGACAACTTGGCAGCGGCGGCGGCGAGTCCAGTTTCGATGGAGGCGACTCTCGTGCCTTCTCGCACCGGTCTGTCCTGTCGAGGCACTGAGGGGCCAACTCGTGCTGCAAGGAGAGCAGAGGCAGGTGAGGGGCAGGAATGTGCCTGTGGGAGCAGCACAGCACAGGGCAGGGAGCCTCTGCCCTTCTCTTCCCGGGGTGCCACAGAAGGCAGAGGTGCCAATGAAGGCAGAGGTGCCAACAGCCTCCAGGCACAGCAGCGTGGGGAGAAGTTGCTGAAAAAGATGTCATAGAGCTGAGCAACTCCACGGCCACCTGAAGCCAAAGCTGTGTGGGTGTGTGCCCACGTTATGGGTATGAGTGACTCCAGCAACATTTCCAAATGGGTGGTGCTCTCCCCTCCCTGGGGAAGGACATGCAGTGCCACAAGCGGATGACACATGGGCTGCTTGTCACACACACAACACGCCGTGGAGGGTCCCCTGCTCATGGGCCACAACAAAGGGGTCTAAGGACCCTCCTGCCTGTTACTGCCTCTGGTGAGCCCCCACAAGCTCATCCAGCTTGGCTGAGCCTGGAGGAGACTATTCCCATTCTCAGTATTCCCACAGTCAACACCTAAAATCCATGGCTACTCGGGGATTCACTGTTACACCACTGCTAAGGTGGCCACCAACTGAACCTCCACCAAGACTGTGAGGAAGAACAAACCAACCAAGGAATGACTTTTTCCTGACAGCTGATTGAGGGGCAAAGGCTAACACTGCTCTGCAGGAATCCTACTGCAAGGATCACCTCCCAGTGTGCTGGAAAGGGTTAATCCTTCATGTGATAAAGAAGTCACTAGTTGTGGTATTTCAGTTTTCACAGTCCTGGCAAAATGGCTGGTTTCTGGGGACCTGCATGACTTAGCCTGAGTCTGGGCAGCACAGACCACATGGACTTACCCGTCGGACTGTAAGGGGCATCATCTGAACTTTTCCTTTTCTTTGATCGGGATTTGAAAACTGGATTATCTTCATCTGATTCGAGAGAAGGGTAAACTACAGTAGGAAACAAAGGCAATAGTTTCAGTGTAGGAAACAGCTCTGTCCTGCAGAGAGGCCCCGTTGCTCTGTTCAGGTGCAGTGACCACAGGCATCTGGATGGTCCCCAGAAGTGCCACTGAGGGGTGACACAGCTGTGACACTCAGGGGACTTCCCTCTGCTCTCATCCACACTCTGTTCTTGGCAGCTGCTCTCATGAAACTGTGACTGGGTGCTTTTAGGGTGCTCTATAAGCACAGAATCTCCTGAGCTGGAAGGGACCCACAAGGGTCATGGAATCCAACTCCTGGCCCTGCACAGACACCCCAGCAATCCCACCCTGTCCTTGAGAGGTTCGTCCAAACACTCCTTGAGCTCTGGAAGCCCTGGTGCTCTGCCCACTGCCCTGGGGAGCCTGTTCAGTGCCCACCACCCTCTGGGGGAAGAGTCATGTCCTAATACCCAATCTAACTCTGCCCTGACACAGATCCAGCCATTCCCTGGGTCCTGTCACTGCTCACGAAGTTGGAGCTGTCCCTCCACTGCCCCTTGGGAGAAGCTTCAGACTCTGATGAGCTCTGACCTCAGTCTCCCCTTCTCTAGATGAAGCTGAGCCATTCTACCAAAGGACCCTTCTCATCCCTCTGAGATAAACACCAAACTTTTCACCAGCCTGTTCTAAGAAATTTCTGTTGGTTTTTTTCACATGCATTTCTTTTTCTTGCCAGGTGCCATTTGGTCCATCCCCGGTGCTGGTATTACTAGGGCACATGGCCACTGACACCAGAAGTCCGCAGATCAGATGTGGCACTGGCAGAGCATCTGCAGACCCAGCCTGCTCACAACCTCTTTCCATTCACTGGCAGCACAGACACAGGGAGCAAATCTGCCCCTCAGGAGAGGTGAGCCTGACTCACAGGTGGCATCTGTCAATGACAGTCCTGTGCCACCCTTTCCCAAAGCATGTCCAGCAGTCCCAGTGTGTGCCAGTGCATGCAGCACACTGCAGTGGCTGGGCAGCCTCCTGCAACCTGTCACAGCAGCCCTGTTTCTCCTTGGCAGCTCTATTAAGGATCTGAAAAGACACACTTCACTTTCCTGACTGTGGCACATGATTTCTGATGGTCACACTTGCCAGGGAGACTTAACTACACACAGAGACTCTCCTGCTGTGGAGCATAAACCAATTTTCTTGCTGTCTAGGGCAATTCAAGTTTCCCAGTCCCTACCAGCCTTCACTTTATCACTTGTCTTCATTTTCTCACTTGTACACAAAAGTGCTCCTGCATAATACTCTTCAGTCTGGAGAAGTCTCCAGGGAGATTTAGAGCCCCTTCCACTGCCTAAAGGGCTCCAAGAAAACTGTAACAGAACTTTGAATAAGGGCCTGGAGGGACAGGACAAGGAGGAATGGCTTGGGTCTGCCAGAGGGCAGGCTTAGATGGGATACTGGGGGGAAATTCTTCCCTGTGAGGGTGGGCACAAGTTGGGCAGAGAAGCTGTGGCTGACCCATCTCTACAAGTGTTCAAGGCCAGGTTGGATGGTGCTTGGATTAACCTGGGACAGTGGAAGGTGTTCCTGCCTTAAAGGTCCTTCCCAACCCAAACTATTCCATGATAGCTACGGCAGAACTGACATAAGTGGTGCAAACTGGCATTGTGCCCATTTCTGCTGCAGGTGCTTGGCCTTCTCCACCAGCACTCAAAACAGCATTGGATCCCTTCTCCCTGTACAAACTCAACCTCTCACTCCTCTCAGCTGGAGTTTCCATTGCCACCGTGCAGGCAGGGACCATTTCTGTCACACATCCCCGATCCCCATTTGTGGGATGGTCTCCTCTTTCCGAGCCAACTGCCACAGTTCTGAGGGCTTTTCTCATTGTCCCAAGCCTCAAACTCACCCTCCCTGGGTGGCTGTACCAGCACGGGTGGGCATCCCAGGGTGCCACAAGCCCTCCTCCCGGGCGCAGTGCCGGCCGACGCCACGGTGGCGGAGCGGGGGAAAGTGGCCACGAGCGATGGGCTGTTGCAGACATGCACACGTGGCCATGCAGCCCCAGGCACGCCCCGCTCCCCTCCCACTCACCGTAATCCGAGTCCTTAAAACAGGCATCCAGGTGGTCCTGGTCCTCGTCGTACTCCTCCACGTCGATGCTGTTCCTTGTGCTTTTTTTCAGTAACCGTTTGCCGGCGGTTTTGCCGCCGCCGCCGCCGGATTTCTTGGAGTTCTGCGTGGAGATGGAGTTATTCCTCCCCTGGTTGGCGCCCCACGACGTCTGAATGCAGGACTCCGAGGCCTGGAGGTTTGCCATGGAGAGCATGCCCTGGATGGCTTCCTGGGTGCTGGGGGAAGCGGGTGGTTGGCTGTAGGGGCACAGGGAGAAGCGCAGGAGCCGTCAGTGATCCTGGAAACGGCAGCCCCTCACAGACAGCACGTCCCTTTCACAGTGCATTCGTGCCAGAAGAGTCCCTCATTCCTCTGAGTGGTTGGACACCCCACCGGGGACAGAGGGCAGTTTTGTGGAGCAGCATCATCACAGACAGCCCCTCAGGTGTGGGGGTGATGCCCCAGGAGCCAGGGAGACACGCACCACTTGGCTGGGCATTGGTGGGCAGGTCCCTGGGGGCTGTCATTGCCCTGGACAGGGCCCAGGGAACTTTGCAAAGCCCATAGCAGCATTTCCAACAGGGCAGTGCCTCTACTACCAACTATCCTCACCACCATCATTATCATAATCATCTTTTGATAATATTATTTATCTATATATATTTAATAATGTTATTTATCTGTACTACCAAATCCTCCTCATAATCATATTTTCCTATTATTCATAATCTATACTACCAGGTCCTGTAAAAGGAGAGCTTGTGCATCAGCACTGACAGGGGATGTCATGGGGGGTCCTGCTCCATACAAGCAAAAAAATGAACATGAACAACTGGAAAGAAGTTTATGGTGACAGGCCCCAGTTCCCACCAGGGACTGTCACCACTCCAAGATCTGCTGGAAGAGCAGCGTGGTGGGACACAAGAAACCTGAGAGGTTTCTGCAGTGCACTGGGAGGGTTTTCTGGCATGGGTGTGGGATGGATGGATAACAGGATACTGGAGAGGTACAGATTTCCTTGAACTTGCTTTTTGGTATTTTGTTGCCTGTTGTCAGCAGGCACAGCACATCTACTGCATTCCTAGAGCAGACTGAGGTCAAAAGAGGTGTAAACTCTTGACTGGCACTCACACTTAGCGAGGTGGGAAAGCGCCCTCCCCACACAGAACAGCGATAATCTCACCAGAAAACGCCAGGCATTAATTCTGCAACAGGCATAACACATATTCCAGTACTTCCAGAACTCTACAGTTTGGGCAAGTAGTGAAATGCAAAAAAACCTTATTGTGGCAAGGATATTTATTACAACTCTGCAACAGAAGCCACGAACATGCAGCCCTTCCCAAGAGAATTAGCAGGACCGTGTAGCTCTCTCCTGCTTGAGCTTAGTTTGGGCCCAGGATAGAGTAACATACAAGACTTAATGAAAGTTTTGGGGCACTAATGGAATTTATAAGTAACCCTGAAAATGAGTTAAGGCTGGTGTTCACAACTCAACAAAGAGAAGAACACAAAAAAACTTCTTTAGGAAAGAGGCATTTAAATCCCTCTGATATCATGCCTTCTCTTTTGCTGTCTCCCTGGCAATGGCATATTTTGCACCATCTATAATGAATTAACATATTTTCTTTCAGTCTTTTTCTCTAAGCTGTTTTTCCGAACACTGGACTCTCAAAACACTGCAAACAGACCATCAAACACTGACCACTAAATGGGCAAATCAGAGAGGAACTGCCTTAAGCAACACAAACTTCAACAAATGAATGTTGGGATATGATCAAAACCAGTGATCAAACTCGCGCCTGAAATGGGTGAAACATCTCAGAGATGAAGTTGCACATGGGGCAGAGTGTTTCTCATTAGGGCATGTGCACTGTGTGCTTCCATCAGGAGTATTTCAGCTTTCTAAGCCAAAAAAAATTCAAGAAGACTCAGGAAGCTATTTTGAAGCTCTGGAAGAGTTGTATCCCCTTTCTGTAGCTTGAGCAATGATTAAAAACAAAAAAAAACCAAAAAAACACATTTATGAAAGTAAACTATCAGTGAGTTACAATTACAGCTTTAAAAACATTTTAAAAGAGCATAGGATCAGGAACAAAGCACAGAGTGTTGCTGCCCCTGCTCCCATCCCTGAAGCCACCTCCAAACACACAGCCCTGCCTCAATGCCAGCTGCCTTGTGCTCCTGTCCTCAGGCTGACAAATGCTGTTGTGGACGCACAGAGAAAAGGACACTTTAACCAACTGACTGGGGGAGGATTGTGCCTTTATCTGGCTTGTGCTGCATTGGCAGCAGGACCAGGGCAGTGCTGGGCACAGCCCCTTTGTGCTGGGCACTGATGAGCCACCACCTCAAACCCTGGGGTCAGTTTTGGATCATTCATAAAAGGAAAGACCTTGAGGGGCTGGAGAGTGTCCAGAGAAGGGAATGGAGCTGAGGAAGGGGCTTGAGGGGCTGAGGGAGATGAGGGGGGGGGCTCAGGTTGGAGAAAAGGAGGCTCAGAGGGGACCATTGTGCCAACCCAGGTTTGACAAGAGTGTCCTGTCCCTGACAGCAGGCGACAGAGCTGGTGGTGGGGACAGGAACACACCAAGTCAGCACTGACAGCCTCAGGTTTCACTTCCTTAGTGAAGCTGGGAGATGACCCCAACACCTGGGATCATGCAGGGAGCCAGTATCTGTCTCTTCACAACCAATTCTACGACTGAACTCTCTGAGAGTTCAGCCTCTCCAGACACATCATCTCCTTCCTTTCATCAGCAATTACCAAGCCTTCCACCTGTATCCTCATCTTTAGAAACTGAATTTATAATATCCCAGCAGAATATTACTGACTGAAGCTCTGGAGAAGTCACGGTTGTATAAAACTGTGCAACTCCAATAATTTCAAGTACAAACCCAGTGTTTCCTTCCTTTTTTGAATCAGACCTGGACACCAGTAATTTTGTTCATTTCAAGATCAGGTAACAATCAGCCCTCCAAGCTTTTGCCATATTCCACTTCAGTTCTTCCAGCCTGTTCCCACATTCCCACATTTCTGCAGGAGCTCTGCCATTCCCTCTCCCCACTGGAACAGAGTTGAGCTGCAATGAAGGTAATTCCATGGGGGCATTTGCAGTGGGCAGCTGCAAATGACAGCCCAGTATTTCACAGAATAGACTTCCCACACTTCCAATAAAGTCATTATCACAAAAAGCCCTGAGCTGCTTTCCAAGTTGTTGCTGGAATCCAGCAGCTCCTACACTGGTCTGACAGGGATCCATGCACAGACTGCTTGACGTGTGAGAAGAGACTCCACAGTGACCCACCTGTACAACCACTACATGGTGTATCCAGAACATATAGATATTTAAAAATACATATGTATGTATGCATGTATATTCATAAATACATATATATCCCTACCCTTACTCTGTGTTACAGGAAAAGAAAGATGGGAATTGTCCCTGAGAGTCAGACATGACCGCACTGGCATCTTGTTTGCGACTCAGTTCATTTGCATATCATGTTTCTTCCATTTTATTTTTAAAAAGCACGTTACAGCCATTTAAAAAGCCAAGCCTAATTATGAAGGGAAACACAGTAATTACATTTATCAGGGGTTTTTTTCAATCAAGATGCAGCCCACGCTGCCAAAAGCCAGTGTTTATGTCAGGGCCAGCACTGATATGACACATTCCCACTGAACCACCCCACACTGTGCAGTAACAGTGACGTGGCTGTGCTTGGGACTTTGATTTCAGAAACCACAAAGTCTACCAATACCCTGGGTACAGTGCCCAGGCTGGGGGGAAGAAAGCAAAGGCCTGAGTTCTGCTCTATTCTGGCAGTTTAACCCCTCACAGGCAGCAAAAGACACTCCAAGAAAGGCAGAGAGGATCATTTCCTAAGCAGGCAGTGAGCTGCCATATCCACAGAATGGCTAGTACTGGGCACATGGTCAAGGAAGACTTCCTTGAATTCCTATAATAGTTGATCAATTCTCTTTTTTCATACCAGACTTCCAGCATGGGAGTCTTATTAGCCTGGCAACTTTATTTACAGAGTTAGACACACCTAACTGCTTGTGGATGTGGGCAATGACCTGTCAAAATGTGACTGTAAATTCAACATAACCCCTTGTCCCATTATGAACCACAGAATGGAAAAGGAATTCACAAAAACAGTTGGTTATTTCTTTTGAAGTGTTGGAGCAGAGTTGGGGGCAAACCTGAAGAGATCAGGAAAAGCCAGAACCACTGGCCCAGTTGAGTTCAGCCAACAAAAAGTACTTGATTTCCTGGGAGCTGCAGATTGGACGCCTCTCCCCACACCCTCCATGGCTGGATGGTTGGTCAGCCCCTCCTTGCTAGGGAAAGGGCAGCAAGAGAGGAAAACCAGGACGAAATGGAGAGCAGATCTCATCCCTAGAAATAACTGCCTTGTCAAGACAGGCCTTCTAAGGAGATGCAGGGACTGTGTGACTTTATTTTTAAATCAAGCCTTTTTCACTCCCATTAGAGATGAAGAGAGAACTCAGAGAAGACTCTGTGTGCCCACCTCTGCTCAGCACAGGGATGGGGATCCCCATTCCTGCTCTGCAACCAGTAGTGAACCCTAAATGGTGGTACCCAAAGGCCAGAATGTCTCTACAGAGCTGCCTGGTCCTGCACAGCCAGTGCATGAAGCCAGGCCTTATCATATCTTTAAACCTCTTGTAACCAAAGGAGACACAATTTTCAAATAAGGTGAGAAGGTTGAACCAGAAGATGGTTCTAGTTCAGCAATGTTCTCTGCTTTAGAATTCTCTGCAGTTTTGTCACCACACAGGGACCTTAACAAATCTCATCTTCTCTCTCAACATCATAAAAGTGATTTTTTTTTTTTAATTCTCTGATAAAATTTGCTTCTGTAGTAACTTTCCCTTGGTAACTTATTCCATATGTTCCCCTTGGACCACGAGGCATAGCTTTTGGAATTGTCAACTTTTAACTTCCAATCTTTCCCAGGTTTAGATAATATCTAATATTAGTATCTAATATCTAATATTAGAAATATTCCTCTCTGAAGGGACCTCCTCAATCCATTTGAACAGGTCCTTTCCGATTTGCAGGCTGCACCTTTCCTGGGTCACACTCCCCAACACGCAGCAAGGGCAAAGGACAACACCAAGATCTCTGTCCAGTCTGTTCTCAACTCTCAGGCCACTCTTGTGGCTACTTCTACCTCCTCCACAGCTTCTGTGGCTTTCTACAGCAGACCTAGAGAAGGTAGGGAGAACTATGCTGTTGGTTCCAGCAGCCAGCACGGAAACCCAACACATCCTGCCTGCCTAGCATGGGTGGTTTTCAGGGTGAAGATGGAACTGGTTCATTAAAAAGGCCATCAAGAATAGCCTTCCACATGTTTCATATCATTTCCCACATCAGACTTGCTACTCTCACCCTTCAGAGGACTATTCCTTTGTTTGCACAAATTCAGAATCCAGAAAGATTCTAAATTGCTGAGCCAGCAGCTCACCAACAGCCCACAGCTTACAGAAGTGCCAAGGCTGTGGTTCCTGGGGAGCAGTGGGAAGTGCTTGGGTGAAAACCTCTGCTTTTCTACAGATGGGGGACAAATCACTCCCTGCAGGCTGCAGCAGCAAAGATCTGCCTGTGAGCAGATGAGGAGGGAGCAGCAGGCATAGAAGCTCCTGTCTGAGGAACAGTTCTGTACATGGAAGCCATAGCTCAGCTGGTGTTCCCTAAACCCCTTGCTGGGCACTTGTAGTTAAGGTTTGACTTAAGCAAGACACTTCCATGTGTGAACAGTCCCACTAATTTCTCTCCAAATGCATGTTCTGTTACATAATTCTCTGTTGATTGTTTGAGTTCAGAGCTGGGCTGTGAAGGTTGGAGGCAGTGATCCCACACCTGTGGCTTGAGATGGACCCAGACAGACCCCTTGCTCCAGACATCCTGAATGCAGGATTTGAGCCCAGGACTATGTTTTCCATTTCTTTTCATCACACACTGTCTGGACTACTGAAAGATCTAGTGCTGTACCTTATTGACCATATCCCAAAATATCAAAGCATCAGTTCCCATATTCACCTACATAAGTAGGTCCCACAGAAGACACAGAAAAGCCCAGACAAACATTTCCTTTTCAGGAATTGAAGTACCCTTGAAAGAGTTTCCCTTTTCCCCCAAGCTGTACTTTTTGGTGGGGAGAAAAATGATGACCAGGGATGGGAGGGAGGGTAGACAGTTTCCTATTTCCTTTATTCCAGCACCTGACATTCATGGCACCTTACAATTCGTTATGAAAGGAATGCTGGTCATTTAGATTACTTTATCACAATCTGACTACATTCAAAACCACAATTCATGCCCTCAAACAGCACTCACTGAACTCCCTCCTCCATTTGAATGAATCATCTATTCCAATATTATTGTTAAAAGTGATGTTCAGCATTCACAGATGTGAAATCCTCTATCTGTTTAAATTACACCCCCAAAATCTTTCCCACCTCTCCCTCCACATCACAGGATAAAGGAAGAATTTGCTTACTGGAGTAAAAGCAGTTACCAGGCTGCACAATTCATTCCCACTCACACACGACCACAAAAAGAGCAGTTTTGTTCCCAGGAAAGGGGGAAAAGCCCCCCTTGGTGCATACCTGTTGGTGTTATACTCTAAACCCCCAACTTCCTTGCTTGCCTGCAAAAGATCAAGAATTCCTGCTGAGCTTCCACTCTCCTTCTTTACTTTGGAATTGCGTCCTGGCTTTGCCTCTGTGTCAATGTGAAGCAAATCTTCATCTGACGAGTCCTCGCTCTGCAAAAGCAAGGGAAAGGCTCACAAAAGGGGGAAACAACTCAGTGAGTCATTCAAGAAGAACAGCACAACCACTCCTGCAGCTTGCTGCTCCTCCAAGGACACAGGGCTAGCCTTTGGAATTTGCTGTCATTACAGACAAAATGAACAAAACCAGGCACATGGTAAAAATCCATTGCCTTGCAGTCTGTAGGCATGGCAGGTTTTCCTTTTCCCTTTCAAAGCTTTGAGACCCGATCCTGCTCATGGGATCAGACCACCCTAACAGGGGTGTTTCCAGGTGCTGTGTTGCCTTCTCAGCCCCTGCTCCTGTTCTTCAGACCATGCCCTATCCAGGAGAGGAAGGGGCTGTGTGGCCACGGCCCTGCCAGCCCAGACATGCAGCAAGCACAGGTCTGCACCCTGCAAGTCAACACTGACCATCCAGATGTGGGGACAGACTCACTTCTGCCATCCCACTGCAGGAGACAGGGAAGTTCAGGCAGTAGAATGGGACAGATCTGTAGGAACAGAGTCATGTGAGGCCATGGAAGGGAGTTGCCTACCCCTGACCATCTCTCTGGGGCTGGAATTTCTGTGCACAGCAGTCTACAGTCTAATAAAACTATTTTTCCCCCTTCCCTTCCCTGCTTTGAGACCACTGAGGTGCTAGCCCTTAGTGCTTGGAGTGCCAGTCTGTTCTCTCCAGGAACTCCTTCCCTAAGCTCCTGCACAGGGAATTATCACCAGTCTCCAGGCATCAGCTGCTGACTCAGGCAAGGAGGTCTGCACTTCCTCCTGACTATCCCAGAGACAAACCCAGGGGAAAAAATTCCTTAGTATGTAGGGCAAAACATTTTGGTCAACTTTGCTTCTGACTTAACAACTATTTTGCTTTTTCTGACTTACTCAGATATTATAAGATGAACTTGTATTGGGCAAAACATTGAATTTGAATGTCATCTGATTTCCACCACTGAGCTTCAGTACAAGCACAGAGCAAACTCACCCCTGGGCTGTTCCAGCCATGCAGGAGACCTAAGCCACAGGGGCACTGGCCCTACCTCATGGCAGGGACAAGGGTCCAGGCTCACACTGGGTCAGGAGTGGTCTAAATGTCACTCCACAATGGGCAAATGACAGCAAACAAGCACTTTAATCGCTGCATCACAGGTACAAAATCAAAGAATGGTTTAGGTCAAAAGGGACCTTAAAGATGCTCATGTTCTAGTGGGTCCTTGTGGAGGAACACTAACATCATACCTTGTATGGTACCGACTCCACCTTTGGCTTCTTAACAGGAGTGTGCTGCAAGGTGTCTTTTTTATCTGATAGAACTGAATAAATAAAAAAGAAACACAGAGTCATGGTTCTTTTCCCTTCAAAAACCAGCCCTCCTATTCCACTTACATTCGACTGGCAGGTAAGACATGACTTTCTTTATTATAAATCACTTATTAGTTAGCCTGGACAATCAACATCAAAGACTTTTTTGAGCGATAAAGACAAATCAGGAAATGTTCTTACAGGGCAGTTCTCTTTTTGCAGTGTTTTTCTTCCTTCTGATTGGAAACTCATCAATTTTTAGTTCACCGTCATCTGACACATATTCATACTCATCCCGTACAGGTTTGGCTTTGTCTTCTTTAAAATTCTGCAGTGACCCAAACATGCTGGTATTCAGCTGGGTTTTGACTCCCTTTGAACTGAAAAGGGAAAAAAAAAAAAAGTAAAACAACAAATCTGTAATAACACCGAGTAGAAAACAGCTTGTGACTGAGAAAAAGACAATGAGCGTCTCAGAAATCGCAGTCAAGTTGAGTACTTTCGGGGTGCCAAAGCGATTAGAATAATTTTACAAACACATTTATGAACCTACAATTTATATCTCAAAATTGGATGCTGACTACAGCACTAGAAGAATTTTTAATGACATTTTATTTTCTGCATTGACCAGAAAGGCAGCTTTTCATCTTCTTGTATATAAAAATAAAAAAATATGGCTTTTCAATCTGCTTTTTTAGTTGATCTGTTTTGTCATATTTTTACTTACCCAAGCAACTTCTTGTTAGAGAAAGAGAATGGAAATTTGTTGTCCTTATTTCCTGATAGAGGTGTCTTTTCTGATTTGTGTTCCTCTTCCATTTTTAGAAGTGAATCAGGTTTACTGTTCTGAAAGACAAAGAGACCCAGAATGAAAGAGTAAACCAGTTAAATGAGTAATTTCTATTTTAGATTCCCAGGTATTGTAAGAGAATCTATTAATCTACAGGCAGAGAAAAAGGGAATTGTAAAATCATAGAATCCCAGACTGGTTTCAGCTGGAAGGACCTTAAAGACCATCTCATTCCAATCCCCTGACATGGGCAGGGACACCTTCCATTATCCCAGATTGCTCCAAAACCCATCCTTGGATACTCCCAGGGGTGGGGCAGCCACAGCTTCTCTACCTGTGCCAGGGCCTGAACTTCACTCCCCCTCCATCAGCCCTCCAGGAAGGCAAGCTTTTAATTCATGTGGCATAATTCATATTTCATTACAACTAATTATATGCCATTAAAATTAGATATTGGCTATTAGTTATTTATTGATTTCTCATTAGTTATCGATTTCTCTGCAACTACTGCGGACTTAAAGCAGTAGGACTGTTCCAGCAAGGATCACAAAAGGGAGCAGCACTGAACCATCTCACTGTTAACAATTTGGTGTCACCATGGATAAGATGGACAATTCAGCACATGCCTTTGAAGAATTCATCCAGACACACACCCCTTCCTTTATCGGTGATTGATTATTTTCTGTTTAATTGTTTTCTCTTTGGGAACTCAAAGCTGGTGCCTCATCCTCTCTGTTTAGGTAGAGCCAAGAACAATTCTCCACCCTCAGCATGTCACTCCGTGGCAGAGCCAGCAGCAGAATTTAAAAGGAGGTATTACCTTATATTTCCATTTGGCTTCTGTTTTGCTTTTATTTTGCTCTCGGACTTCAAATTTCTCCACCTCATTCTGCATGCCCACGGATTCCTTATTGGGAACGCTCAGGACGTTCTTTGCAGCCTGGAGGGGAAAGTCAGGGAAAAGTCCTCTTAATGAGGATGGAATGCTGGCACGTCAGAAACACAGGCTTTATCTGGAATACAACTATTTTTGAAAACACTTATTTATTCTTTTGGACTCCCAGACTGAGACTCAGTCAAATATTGCTGCTTCAGGGTCTGCAGAAGATGAGCTGCTCTTCTCCTTGATACACCAACACGCTCATCTCCCTGCCTATCACTCCATAACAGGTGCCACCAACTGCACACAAACTGCCAGAAGTTCAGAAGCATTTTAGCAAAGATTTATGGATATTTCTTCACAAACAGCATTTCTGACATTCTCCTGTCAGTGCCTCAATGGAACCTGGCCCCTACTGAAGTCAACAGCAAAATTCATGCTGAATTAAAAGGCATCACAATTCAGGGACAACACAAATAAACTTGTCCTACATGGGCAGAAGTGGAAGAAAACTATTGTTGTATCTTCAGTCACTCATTCTAGAGCAAAATCTTGAGCAAACTTGATGCTTTAGAAACAAGTTTCATAATCACTGATACCTTTTGCTATCAATTGGTTTCTGGGAGGCTCCACATCAGTGAACAACCAAGAAAACAGTCAAATGAAAACCAACAGTTGGGTAAAAGAGGGGAGGTGAACCAGCAGCTACAAACCTTTCCTTCACATCAGCAGAGTCAGAGTTTCACACTGTGTTGCACATTTTACTTTTTGCATGAGACCTAAGGAGAGATGTTATCCCTATGATGGCAGAAGAAGAGGAAGAGGTTAAAACAGGACCCACCTTCCCCTTCTTTGGCGTCTCGATCTTGGTCAGAGCCTCCTTGGTGTGTGCCTCCAGCAAGTCGAGGTTGGGGATGGCTGGTGGGGGACTCTCCTTTGCCTTCTTTCCTTTCTTTTTGCCTTCTCCCTTCACTTTCGGTGTTTTGGGAGGCTTGGGGGGCTTGGGCGGCTTGGGTGGTTTGGGGGGTTTGGATGGCTTGAGTTGTTTGGGGGTTTTCACAGTTTTGGGAGTCTTTTTTTTAGGGAGCTTTTCCATGGGTGGGGGTGGAGGTGTCACTTGGACGGGTGAAGGTGCCTCCTCCTTCTCCACAGGACAGGTCTCCTCGGCGGTGGTGTTGGCACTCGTGTCTGCTTTGCTGGCTTTTGAAGCGTTCTGCAGAAAACAGAAGGTGTTCAGACCCACCTGCCTCATGGCTGATATTCACCTGCACCCTCCATTCCATGGGCAAACAAACCCCAAAGATCCCCAAAGGTTTGATGGAGGGGGGGTCAGCATCACAGGTCAGTTGACCAGGGAATGGAGATCCCACCAGAGGCCACATAAGGCTCTGCTCTCCAAGCCCCATCCCCATGTTCCTCAAGCACAAGTCTGGCCTGGAGAAACCCCTGAGGTTTGGTAGGGAATGTGACTCTCACTGGGCTGACCATCAGGTGGGACTGTTACATGAACTGTCCACAAGAACTGATGGATGAAATGAAGTCTCCTGCTTAAAATGCTGATCAGCTTGAGCACAAACCCTTTCCATTAAAATCTAACATGATAAACTTAGCGGAATCACATTTCATGCCCCCGGGAAAAATTAGCAGTAAAATAGCTGCCCAATTAAAATTAACACTGACTAATTAAAATGAAATTATTTTCTGCTTAACTTGCCGTTCTGACAATCAGAAAACTTAAATGCTACATCAAAGAGGATCAAAGGAAAAGATAGATTTCACTTCTGAGGTCTTTAGATGTTGCTGGAAAGAGGGTGGAATGCAACACAATGTCTTCTTAAAGGAACTGAACCAGCAGCTGGCACCTTGTGGGATACGGTACCACCTCCATGCATCCTCCTTTTGGGGGTTTTTGGGTGGTGTTATAATCATTTTCTCATTTGCTACAGTTACTCTGCCCTGAATCCAGCCAAGAGCAAGACTTCCCATTGGGACAGGGTCCAGGATCATTGTTCCAAGCTCAGCCAACGTCATGGACAGGAGCAACAAGCATAAGGAAAAGGAGATGCTACAAGGGGAGCGTGGTCATGAAGATGGCAACAGCATTCTTTGAGTTCTATCCTATTTTGGGGAGGAGAAAGTAGCTAAAGTGAAAGAGAAAGTAAGGTTAGGGAAGGGAGTGTGGCCAGTGCAGCCAGGACAAGGTGGAGGAAAAGGAAGCAGGACAGTTTAAAGCTGAGGAAAAGCAAAGAGGAGCCCCAGAGCATGGTGAGTCAGCCACAGACAAGAGTCCTGAGCAGAGTTCTCTTAATGGAGGGAGTGGGAAAAAGAGATTAATTTATTTCAATACATCCATTTTTTAGCCTAGATCCCCAATATTATTAATATTATGAAAACAGCACAAACCTCACTTAATCTTATTTCTTTGGCAAGGTCCTTGATAAGTTGTGCTGGTTTGAAGTTTTCTGGCAGTTCATCTTCATGCTCTGCTAAAGCCTAAAACACAACAAAGACAGGGTACTGTTTCTGTGCATGTTCTTTACAAAAATAGAAAAAAAAATCCTCTTGAAGTGACTGGTCCATATTTTTCCTATGTACTGAAATCAAACCTGAGTGCATTAGATATTCAAATAAGGAGAAAATACACATTTTTCCCCTTCTGGATGTTATTGTAACTAGTTGTTCTGAGACAACAACAAAGTCAACCACCTTTTTTTTCGTATATTATTGCATTTTTACAACTGCACATCACTTTGCTCACCCTCCCACATGAGGCTCTGAGAGAAACTCCTTTTCTACATTTACCAAGACACACTCCACTGCCTCAGGCTGGTGTCCTCAGTGAGTACAACAGGCAGGTACTGCGTCAGCAGAGGGTTCTGGGAGCACTGACAGCACCTGCACTCAACATGTGTGTTATCACAGTCCAATTTTGGCCAATTCCCCTCTTTATGTTTAGTGATGGAATAGGTTGGCTCCTGCAGCTGACTCCTCAAAAATTCAGGAGTCACACACACTTCTGAAAGAGCTTCTGCAGGAAATTGAGGCTTCAAACCCCTTTAGTCCTTGTCTCCAAGCAGTGTGTGGCTGGCTTAAGGGGTTGGGTTTGCAGGAACTGGGCACCTCGTGCCCCCAGAAATGCAGATACAGTTCCAGCCCTGAGCTACTGTGGCACACAGAGGTGCTTGGAGCCAAGGAGAACATTCATCCAGTGTCCTCTGGCTGTGTGTGGCACTGACCTTTTTCCAATTTAGGTGGTACCTTTTTCCCTACTCACTCCTCATGTGTCACTATGACACCCCAGCTACTGCCCTGTCTTCCCATTCTCCCAGTTCCTTCTCTTCGGCAGCTCAGAATTGGATGTCTCTGCTCTGGAGATGTTATTTGTTTTAGGATGTCGTGTCTGCTCCAACAAACACCCAACACTAACCCAGGCTGCTTCTCCTACCTGTTTTTTAGTCCACGACCTGAAAGCACCGTTGAGAATCTTTGCTCCTTGGAGTAAATGAGCAGGAGGTTGTTGCCCAGCTTTGTGCAAACCTAAGCAAAGGAAAAAAACCCAAAGTCACTCAAACAACTGACAGCCAGTTGTTTACAGGAAGTCTTTAATTCAGAAAAATTTAACTGGGAAAGTTAAAGTTAACTCTTGGAGAGTTGGTCCCCACAAATGAATCCCTAATGCAACATGATGGCAATAAGGAGTGTATTTACTGTGCCACAAACCCAACTCAGCCTTCCTCCACTGTGCTCCTGTCAGTTCTGTCTACACTGGCAATCCTTCAGCTCCTCTCTGGGTCCCAGTCCCATCCCTAACTTCCATGGGCATTTATTCAGGTTGTGAGAATAAACAGGTACCATCAGTGGCTCTTTGAATTCTGAAAAAGCACTTTGTGGATTAATTAGACACATTTTTCTCATTATAGAAGGATCTGATGGATCTCTCTGGACACTTTCTATAGTAGGAGAAACAGAGGTAAAAAGCAAAGCAAACTCCAATCTGGAAAGAACATTCACACATGAATGTTTGGATCAGCTCTGCAGGAATCTGATTTGGAAGAGTTTGAACTTCACAGAAAACTTGGCTTCAATTCCCAGTGCTCCTGCTGGCCACATGCCTGATGCTCCTGTGGCCCTGTGTCCATGAGACCTGCCCACGTACTCCAACCAGGATGAGCAGGATGAAGGGAGAAAGGAGGATTCCCCTGTGCCTCAGGCTCACAGAGCCCAGAGCTCATTCTGTTAAAACAGGGGATGAACCCAGACTCACAGGCAACTCCAAACTAAACTGAAATTACAGCATTATTTTATACAGCAGGTTCAAGTTTCCCACAAGCACAGGCAAGAGGGACAGCACAGAGGTGAGGGCAGGATGACCAGGGCTGAGCTTGACCAGAGCAGCTCATTCTGCCGGTATGCTCAAAGTAGTTTTCAAACATTAACAAGGCCAGTTTTGGCCACCTGTTTACCCTTTATGTGGACATCACCATAAATTAAGGGTAACTGTCCTCAGATCCCAAAGCTGAGCATTCAAGGCAGGCCAGGAAATGCAGATTTACCTTTGAATTTCTCTAGTAGATGCTTCCCCATGTACCAACACGCCGTTTCAAAGTTTGGAAACTGGGTCAGGCTGACGATTTTCAATCGTCTTTCTACTTCATATGCCCTGCAAGAACAAAGCATCACAGGGCATGGGTATGTCACAAAAGCTCTAGGGTCATTTTGCAGCCTCTTTGTGCTCTTGCCACGTAGTCTGGCATCAAGCCAAAAGCAAAACATAACAAGGGCACCAGGAACAAACTGGGATCCAGATGTATGACAGTCTCATTGCATTATTTGCCCAGAATCAATAAGGAACTACTTGTATTGTCTTACACTGGGCAAAGAGCCCAGCTGAGCAGGCAGGGGCTTATCCAGCAATGAGTGGCAGGTGCCAGGGGAAAAGCCCTGGCAGTCTGTGACAGCTCCTCCTTCAGGACACGGCCACATGAGCCCAGGCACCCCTCACATATCCTCCTGTGCCCTGTGCAACAGCTGTAGAGACAGCTGAGGGTTAACTCAGCGTGAGAGAACATGGTCAGAGGGGACAACACTACCCAAAACTGCCCAACAGAGCTACAACCTCACTGCCAAGGATGTGTTCTTACTGGTTGATTAAAAAGTGAGCCTCTACACAACTTTAGGTTTTAATGACAGATTACCTCATCTGCATTTCAACACTGAGACTGTGTAGAAAATGTCCTGCGAAAGCCAGGCAGTCTACAGGTGTTAGAGTTGCATAAATCCAACCTAAGGGAGAAAGAGGAGAGGAGTCCTCAGGATAAAGCTGGAATGGCAGTAGCATAGACTTTAATCATAACATGATGCCTACATTTTACTGAGCAATTTACTCCCTGGGTACCCATAGAGCCCTTCAGTCCAGCCCCAAAACCACACACACTTTGAACAAGTGGCCCCTTGTTTGTTTTGCTACATAAAGGCAGCTGCTGTCCCATCTCCATGAAAACCTGTGACAGCTTCTGACATGTGCTTTATCACAGTGTCAGAACCAGGTGTTTTCCAAACATGTATTTTCATACAAAAATCTACTCAAGTTAGTGAATCTCTCTAAATTGATCTGTGTTTGTTCCACCATCTGCTCCACAGATGGTGATGAGAGAAACACCTACTTTCCACTTCTTGCACTCGAGGTAAAATTCAAGTGTGTAAACATTCTGTGCCAGAATATACTCACACACAGGAAAATGTCACTGCTGGCTGCTGCCTCCTGAGCACTGGCACTGCCTGCACTCAGATCATGGCTCGAGGGTGCTCTGCAGCATTTAAATGCATAGAGGGAGAGAAGATCCCTGTCCCAAAGAGGTTACAGTTCCAACAGGTAACAGGGAGGGCTGGAAACAGCAATGCAAAGGAGGAACTTATTGTTCTTGGTGAGAGGAAGGTGAGGCAGAAGGGCTGGAGCACAACTGTGTTCACTTCAAACCCTGCATTACTTCCTGATCAATTCACTGCCCTTATGGAGATCCTCTCAGGGACCAAGAACAAAATCCACCATCCCAAATACGCAGTGAAAGCCTGAGTCTATCAAGTGACCCGTGAAAATCTGTGACATCAAGGTCTTTGGCCTCATGCACAACCATAAGCACATGCTCACACTGGTGCAGGCACCCGCAGTCCCTGAGTGTCTCAGGGGATTAATGTCTGTGACAAGGACTTTTTGGGGTGTCGTGGTCAGAATCTACATTCATTCAATATAAATCCTCTGCCAGGTGCCAGAAAGCACCAATTTCATGGTGGATACAGAGAACTCAGGAGTTACTGCAACCCAGC
Source organism: Formicarius rufipectus (assembly GCA_013399695.1). Classification (NCBI taxonomy): domain Eukaryota; kingdom Metazoa; phylum Chordata; class Aves; order Passeriformes; family Formicariidae; genus Formicarius; species Formicarius rufipectus. Next base: position 678,392 of record VXAU01001053.1, on the reverse strand, counting down.
TAGACTATGAGTGGAACACTCTACCTACTAGGTGTATTTTTAAAAGGCTGCAAAAATATTAACAGAAAGCAGTAAAAGGTCTGAATGTTTTTTCTTTGTTTTGCTTGTAAGCCCATGAAATCAACTACTGAGAATTAGACTTCAGACTTCTCAGAGAAAGTTGTCATATCCCAGTCCTCTGGTGCTGTGGACACGCTACCCTGAAAGGAGGAGGGAAGCCCACCTGACCCAGCCTTCTCACCTGATGGGATGAAGAGTGTCTGGCCTTGTTTAATGGTGCATTTGTAACATTTGTCCACTTGGTCTGCAAAAAACATCTCACTGTGGTTTGCTGCTGACTGCCAGCGTTCATACAGAGAAATATTTGCAGAGGCTGGCTTGATGAGATAAAATATCTTTTCTCCCTGAATTAGAAAACACAGAATTAGCAAAGAGCAGCCAAACCAAACAACACTGCACTGACATAGACACACACATACTCCCTCCCAATATTTACCTAAATATATATATAACATTGTGTATTTTAGCAGTATTTAAATCAAGTAAACTAGTCAGCTTTGCACAGAAGGGCTGAAATAATTAAAGCACCAGCTGACCACATCTGCTCAGATTTGTGGGAGTGATGGTGCAAAAGGTTTACAGTGCCAAGTTCCATCACCCTGCAAAAGCAAGGCATGGTACTTCTAAGGCCTTTGGTGATGCATGTGCAGATGGCACTAAACAAATATTAACAATCTAATAGAGTGAAAATATACAGAGGATTTCCATGCTCCAAGTGCTTCCTCACTCAGGAGACCCGGCACTGCTGGGAGCAAACCCGGTTACAGCAGATGAGGCTCAGATACACCAAATTCATGGAGAGAAAAACCCAGGAGCTGAATTTTGGGACAATTTTATGATGGTTCTCTGTGTGTAAAATTCAGTTTGTTACAAGATACACCCAAAAGCCAGGAGGCCTCACCTTGAGCACGTGGTACCAGGCAGAGGCTCCACCGGAGTCTATGTGGAAGTCGGTGTAACTGTCCTTGACACAGATCAGGCAGTACTTGGTCACTTTGGGTTTAGCCAGCAGAGCATCATCAGGCCAATAGTTTTCCACCCAGGACAGCTTCTTAACAATATCAGGAGGCTCTACAAAACTGGACATCCTTGAAGAGAGAACAGACCGACAGCTTTTAAAATCAGAGCGCAAGGAGCCCGGCATGATGCGAAGCGAGTGTGACAATACTTGCATGGCAAACTGAAGCAGCTCCTCTCGTGGCAGTGGAACTGCTCTTCATTCAGAAAATTTGGGAAAACTGTTTACAGACAGAGATTTAAGGTTTTTTAAGTATGATAACTTAGCAACAACCCTTTGCCTTCTTTCAGTAGCATCATCTCTGATCAAATATATGCTGGTTGCATTTTTCCAGCCCCTGCCTCTTGCTATGCAGGCTCAGGAAGCACCACATATGTTGTCACAGTCACCTTTTCAGCCCCTTTCAGAAGACAAAGTGAAATGTGTGCACTTTGACATAAACCATCTGGGAAACCTTAAAAACTTGCAAGTTAAGCTTAATATTAATAATCCAAACAACAGTAACATTAGTGCTTATGGATAAATAAGTCTTGATTTGAAAAGGTCACTGAAAATCAGTGACCTTATTTAGATTGACTAAATTACATTAAAACCTCAGAAGAAGGAAAAAGTCTAATTTGAGTTGATAATGTGTATATATTTAAAATATAATGTATATTTCTGTAATTTATACAAATGAATCCATTTATTTACGTTAAGCATATGCTTATATTGTATATGTATCTAAAATTTATGCAAATTATTATCTTCATTTACATTAAACGTATGTTCATATTGTGTTTATTTATATTTTATTTGTATAATTCATATATTATGTTTTTATCAACTATATCACATACACTATAATCACAGCTAAGACAATACAGTGGCATGATGACCAGGTATTAAGTGTTTTATCCCAGAATGTGCTAAATTTTGGACCGAAACAGTCCAGAATTTGGGCTAATAGTTGTGGGAGGTGAAAATTCAGTGGTGGACACTCGAAAATACCACGTCAGTAAGAGTATCTGCACTTCCAACCCAAATTAGATGCTCCCACATGTCATTTGTACTCAGTGTCAAATACTGATGACAGTAACTCCATTTCCATGGCAGGGAAGATGGAGCACTGCATTCAATTAAACTGTCACTGTCTATGCTAAGAAATAAAATATTTGCTATTAATGTCTAAATTAGCAGTGTATGACAGCACCAGCAGTCCTTCAGGACAAAAGATAATGGCAGAAAGCCGAAAAAAATCTCTGCTGAAGATCCTGGTGATCTCTGAAGCCTGTAATGAGTGGAGCTGCTCTCTGCAGCAATGGGAGTGCACAACTAAATCCCAAATACAGGGCTCAGGGGACTGGCTGGGAAAAATGAGCTTGTCATGATCCACCAGCCTCTTGTTTCAAGTCTTCTCACCAGAACAGAATGCTTCCCTAAACAACCATTCTTCATTCCCTAGCTGACATTCGTCATCCTCTGGGCAGCGTCTTTGCTGGAAAGGGATCTTTTCCTTCTCTGGTGCTTCCCTCCTGGAAGCATCAGCTACCCCCAGAAGACAAAAGGACCTGCACTGCTGTTTGATGCCCAGTGTGTTCCAGATGCACCTGCCCTCTCCTGGGGTGAGGGTGATGAGCACAGGCATGGAGGGTCCTGAGCAGTGACCTCAACTCTTAGGCACTGACACCAGCAAGTGATACAGAACTACAGAGCCATGGACTGGTTTGGTTTGGAAGGAACCTTAAAGATCATCTCATTTCCATCTAGTCCATGGGCAGGGACACCTTCCACTAGCCCAGGTTGTTCCAAGCCCCATCCAACCTGGCCTTGAGGTGTTGGGGCAGCCACAGCTTCTCTACCCAACCTGTGCCAGGGCCTCCCCACTCTCACAGGGAGGAATTTCTTCCCACTATCTAATCTAGCTGGTCTGCACCATCACCCCAACCTGCCCTCAGGAAATCAGCACCACTGCCTCTGAGCTGATGTCAGACAAACCACAGGTCATCTGGCAAAAGCACTGAAAGCAGAACTGTAACATGCTGTAGGATTACAAAAATAAACAAAATTTCAAAGTTGTTCTCCTTAAGGGACACCAAGTGACATATTACACTGCACCTAAAGCCACACTTCATCTACTTCCTCACTCTCTACTAGTCTGCATGGGAGATTTTAGCAAGCACTGCATGATGCACTCACACCTGGTGGGATGCTCACTGCTGTATGACACACTGGAAAAAAGAATGTGCCAAGATGTTCACAATCACCTTAAGCTGCAAGAAGGACTGCTGTTGCCTCACATCCATCAGGGTTCCCACCTCACCAGAAAAACAACACAGATTAAACATTAAGGCCCCTTGTGTCTCCCACAGAGAGCATTATCACACCTCTGTGGTAGCCCTGTCCTCCTTGCTTTGGTCTTAATGGTGTTTATTATGTTGCACCCAAGCACCTAAGACGGTCCTTGGAACACAGGACGTTATCTTTCCCCACCTGGACAAGGCAGAGAATTCCCTCCTGGAGCATCAAGATGTGTTTCAGCAAACAGCTTCCCTGGATGAATTGTGCCTGTACTCCTGGAGCTGAAACAAAACTGGAAGGCACCCAGACATGGTGTTCTGAGCCCTGGCTGCTGCTGGCAGACAAACGGTGGTGACACAGTGCTGAGCCGCCACCACTGGTGCTCTGTGCTGTTCTCCTCATAGATCTAAGAGCACCTTCATCCTGTGCTGAGCCTCAGCTGGCTGTGTGTGGAGGATGCAGGGGAGAGCTAGAGCAACCACAAGCTGTTCTCCCAAGGTTAAGGAACATTCCCCAAGGAGGGAAGCACTGGGGACACTGGTCAAACTTCTTCCGCTGAACCCTGTGACATATCCCAGAGAAAGCATGGGATCCAGGAATTTGAAATTATAATTGATATATAGTTCTTTATAAGTAATATTAATATCATTATAAAATAGACACAGAATATAATCTACAACCACATTATTATATAGAAACATGGAATATATACATATGTATTTATGTATATATATCAAGTAATAAATTGAATATGAATATGAATTATAAATAAATCTCTAGTAATTACAGGCAGGCAGGACCCTTACCTGGTGTCAGAGAACTCCAGGTTGGTGACATTGAGGACCCTTTTCCTGTTTGTGCTGTAGTAGTAATCCACAAATTCCTTGAGCTTCATCTTGCAGTCCTTCTGCTTGGTGACATCCGTGACATCAACGCTTCGCTCCGGGCCTGCACATGAATCCAAAGATAGAGAGAGGTTGATGGGCAGCCTGCCTTGCCCCATTGCCTGTGCTTGGAGGTCAGTCCAGACATCCAGAAATATCTCCACCTCCTGATTTTTTTGATCTTTCCAGCCCTTGTACCCTCCCTGCTGTTGGTGCATGCACCCACACAGACATACGTGCATCTAACACAGGTATATACATAAAATGTCCATAAAATATCCATAAAATACCCATAAAAGGTGGTTTTTGTAGTCACATCCCTGACATAATTATTTCTGTGGCTTTTATCTTTAAAGGATTAATGTTATTTGGGATCTATTAATTTCATTATGGATTTTATTTGCTGAGTGAAAATTAAAAGTAAATACCTGTGTATCCCCAGAGCAAGCCCTAACCACAGGTTATATAGGTGCTGGCATTGCAGGCAGGGTATAACACTGTGCTACCTCAACTATTACTATCACAATACTGTCCAAGTGCAGTATCTTCTCCAACTGATTTAATTCTAAGTTCTCTTATGCTCTATTTTAAATTTTCACTTGCAAAATATATAATCAAGGAGGAAATCCCCCCCCTTTTTTTTTTCCCATGATGTTTAAGGCACACCACCAAAAAATTTACTTTTTGTTATTTTACCCAAAATGACACCTATCAAAATTCCATCACATCTGTATCAGAGCACAGGGATGATCTGCTGCTCCTTACACATTTCCTCTGCCAGACCTTGTTAATACTAACAGCATCAGTCAATTAGTGGAATTTTACACTGGGCAAAGAGAGGACACGCAGAGAGAGACAGCATTTTATACAGACATTCAGAGATTTCTTCACATTAGGAAGAGGAAAGAAATCAATTTATTTTCCACAAAATGCCAGAATATAACAATGTAATTGGCTGTCTCATTTGTGGTGGTTTGTCCTCTGCTGTTTCTAAAAGACATTCCAGGTCCAAGGTAATAAACTACAAACCTGTGAGATAAATCCCTGCCTGGGAAATGCTGCTTAAGCGAATAGACCCCTCAGAGGTTGGACCAACACAGATTTGTGCCCTGCACTCAAATCTGGTGCCAGCTCAGATTGAATAATCCATGTTGTTCACTCCAGCTTTGCACCAGCAGTCCTGCTGGTAGGGTGGGTGATTTCAGTTGGAAGCTGAGGGAACACCAGCAGATGCCCAAGGAGCACCTCGGGCATATGAGAGCATCTGCTGAGAGTGGCAGGGGGGCACAGTACAGATGTTCCCTGTAAAACAAGGGAATAGAGGCAACAATATAATCAGGGGTCCTGTGTTCCAGGCATTGGAACAGGCTGCCCAGGGCACTGATGGGCTCCCCATTCTAGGAGGGATTTAAAAGCTGTGTAGATGTGACACCTGGGGACATGGGTTAGTGGTAGCCTTGGCAGTGCTGCGGGAATGGTTGGACTCAGTGACCTTATAGTTCTTTTCTGAACTTAATGATGCTGTGATTCTGTTGTTCTCTTTTAGTCACAGTTATCTCACTGCAGATCCAACAGTTACAGCCAAGAGCAGCAGTGACTGGTGATGGCATCCTCCAGTCTGGGAATGGGTCAATATTTAGGAGAGGGAGTGCAGAAGGGGGTGGTTAGCAGACTATAAAAGGAGATAAAGGGACCATGAAACACGGATGGATCCACTGGAGCTGCAGTACTGGCTCCAAAGAGATGCCTTGCCAGAAGATTGGAAGAAGACACACATGGATGAAGGACTGAGCACAAGAGGACAAGAGACAAGACACACGTGCTAAAGGAAGAAGGATGAAGAGACAAGTGACTTCGCAGCCCTTCCATAGCTGCTGGCCAAGGTCTGTCTTCCAAGGTGGGATGAATTGATGGGTTGTGAGAAGATGCAGCAGAACACCCTGCTCAGGGCAGAGACAGGAGGATGCCAAGTGAATCCAAATGACCTACAGCACTGAAAACAGCTCTCACTGACACCACTGCTGAAACCCGGGCTGTCTGGGTAGAGGGAGCTGCAGTGCAGCCATTCTTTCAACACAAAGTGAGCTGGCAGTAATCAATGAAGTCCTGGCCTCGAGAAACCATTTCTTGATCCTGCTGGGGCTGTTAACTTTTAGTGCAGAGCTATGGAGAGCAGTGCAGCCTGGCTCAGCCTCCCTGCCAAGCTGGCACACAAAACAGGGGTGAGTTAATTGCTAACTACAAGCTCCCACTGCATAACAAACACTGCAGCCACCACAGCTCACGGCATAGACAACACATTTCACAATTTTTTATACAATTAATGTATGATTTTTTAAAGAAGTAGCTGAGTTGCAAGCAGTCCAATGCCACCTGCTCTCCAGGTACCCACCAACGTAGTTCTCGACATCGCTGACATAGAAGGTGGGTGCAGGCACAGACAGGCCCAGCCCATCCTTCTTGGGCACCAGGATGGGCTCTGCAAAGCCATTCTCTTCCAAGTACTCTGGTGTCAGTTGGCTGCCTGGCACCTTCACCACGATATCTTCAGCACTGCAAAGGCAAACACAGGTTCATTCAATGGTGAGGGGCTTCCACGCTCAGTTTGGGGTGTTCTGCACGTCACTATGGAAAGGAAGGCACTGTGGATAAGGAATTATATGTAAATTAGGTCCATAAGCCAAAAAGTCATTTATTGCAAAGCACAAAGGCCACAATAAAATCACCCAGAATCAATTGCTTGAGCCTCGTATTCTAGCTACTGGAGACTCCAGAAAGAACAGTTCATGGCAAAAGACTGTTCTGCTCAGCTGCAGGATCTGTTGAGCTACTGGTGATCAATGTTAAAGGAATTAGTGTTAAATGTTCCACTCTAAAGAAGGTTCTAAAATGTTGCCTAATCTCAAATAAATTGTTCTGGAAATACTTTGCAAACCATTTTAAAGGAGTTGAATAAATTGCTCGGGAAATATTCTGCAGATCATTTTGAAGAGACTGTGAGGGCTCCAGGGGGACTGAGGAAAGGGCAGTTTCATTGGACCATCAGCTGTTGGCACCAACATCTCCCAAGGGAAATTCAGGTCTGGTTTCTTGATCTTTTCAGGCATGAAAAGTGATTGTATATGAAGGACCATCATTCCCAAAAGTGCCCTCACCATGTGCTTTGTGTCAGCTGGGAGCAGCCAGATGTGAGGGTTCTCCCCAAAAATCCCTTCCTCCCAGGGCAGGTAAGGCCATGCCTGAGTGCCCTCTCCTGCATCAGTTCTGCTTTCCAGTTCACACCTTCATGTGGCACCACAATGGGCAGGAGAGAGGATAAGGCTGCATGTCCCTCTGTGGCAGCTGCCACACTTGACCTCTCCACCTTCCCACCCCCTGACCCCCAACCTGCAGCACAGCCCCCCTCACCTCCCTGGGGATCCTCCCCTGACCTCACCACACACAGTGGGGGAGCCCCTAAGCCTGGGCCTGCTTATGGAATCACAGAAGGTTTGGGTGGGAAGGGAACTTAAATCCCATCCCAGACCACCCCCTGCCACGGGCAGGGACACCTTCCTCTATCCCAGGCTGCTCCAAGCCCCATCCAACCTGGACTTGGACACTTCCAGGGATGGGGTTGCCACAGCTTCTCTATCCAACATGTGCCAGGCCCTGCCCACCCTCACAGGGAATAATTCCTTCCCAATATCCCATCTCTCCCTGCCCTCTGTCAGCAGGAAGCCGTTCCCTGTGTCCTGTCCCTCCATCTCTTGTCCCCAGTCCCTCTCCAGCTCTCCTGGAGCCCCTTTAGGCACTGGAAGGGGCTCTCAGGTCTCCCTGCAGCCTCCTCTTCTCCAGGTGACCACCCCCAGCTCTCCCAGCCTGGCTCCAGAGCAGAGGCTCGTTGTTCCTGTACATGCCACAGAACTTGCACACAGATGCAAAGAGAGATCAGTCCCGGAGCAGCCAGCAATGACCACGGCAAAAGGAGAGTCTGGCACCTCCACTGAAGCACGTGAAGCACCAGTTTCATTGTTACCCCTATTGCTATTGTTACTCTAATGCTACTTTGGTATTAAACATTCCAGAGCAGACTGGCATTAATTACATTTTTTTGCCTTTTTGCTCTCTTCGCTGCTCCTTTAGATCCAAAACCTTCTAGGTCACTCCCTGACGTGTGCTGGAAACCAGCAACGTTTCTGGTCTGACAATCCCTTTCTCCTTTTCCCTGGAGGTTTGGTCTGTGGCACCTGCACATCTCACTCCTAATCTTTACAGCACAGAATTTCTCCACAAGGCTTTGTGGCACAGGTGTAGGTGTCAGAGGTCCAGGTCTTGCAGGCACTTCTTCAGGCTACAGACCTTTCTGTCTCAGAAACTTTCATTTGGCGGCAGGATTTTCTTATGCCCACATTCGTGTGAGAAATAAAGAGAAAAATTGGGGGGTTGTAATTTGGTTTACCATTTAGGAGCGACTCAGAGATATTGCATGTGTGAGAGCAGTCTCAGAGACCACTCAAAGTTACTGAAATCAGTCTGCCCAGGCCTTAAATCTTTTTTCTGAATGAGCTTTGCAACCTCTGAAATTAAAAAAAAAAAAAAAAAAAAAAAAAAAAA
>VXAU01001053.1:624675-669548 GCA_013399695.1 Formicarius rufipectus | reverse complement strand
AAAGAAAGAAAAGGGGAAAAGAAAAAAAATAAAGAGAAACAGCCAAGACAAAAATCTTGCAGGCCCAAATAAAAATAGCCAAGTAAGTAAAGAATACTTGATCCACAGCTCAGCAAAACACATCTGTAAGAGCTGCAAAACACTTTTCAGAATCATTTTCAGTTTCTTTCTTTACTAGCTCAAGACTGGTATCCTAAATTAAATGTGAAATTAAATTCTCTATAAAAAAGTTCAGTGTTTACCAAGTATACTTCGCCAGTCTCTGAGGATTCTTCTAAAATAATTAGTTATTAATAATTAAGGATTTATTTGGCTACAGCCTACATTAAAGAGCCAGAAGAAAATGATCATTCTTGCAAATGGCTGTGGAGCAGCCTAATAACGTGTGGGACATGTCAGCCAACAATTAGCACCATTCATTACCCCCAGGAGTGGCCCTTTGTCACTCAGCAACTGAGCACGCCCTTGTTCTTCCCAAGATGCACATGGAGTCCAGCAAAGTCCTCGGGAGTTTGGAAAACTGCATAATTCCATGCTCTGAGTGGGTTAGTTTCTTATACAAGTGGATGTTCTGGAGGCCAAACACTCTCTGGTTCAGCCTGAGGGAGAGGAGTTTCTGGAGAAATCTTAGAGACCCTTCCAGTGCCTAAAGGGGGCTTATAAAAGAGAGGAGGGGTGAGTTTTTACAAGGGGGACAGTTTTACACTAAAAGAAGGCAGGGTTGGATTAGATTTTAGGAAGAAACTCTTCCCTGTGAGGGTGGGCAGGCCCTGGCACAGGTTGCCCCCAGAAAAGCTGTGGCTGCCCCATCCCTGGAAGTGTCCAAGGCCAGGTTGGAGTAGCCTGGGATAGGAGAAGGTGCCCCTGCCCAAGGCAGGGGGTGGAACCAGATGAGCTTTAAGATCACTTCCAGGCCAAGCCTTTCTGTAATTCTATGACTGTTTCCTTCACAAATCTAAGCAACTATGGAAACCCACAGGAACCAGGCTCAGCTGACAGGAGGTCTGAATACAGTGTAGTACAAGTGTATACTAGACAAGTTTGTACAAGTGTAAAAAAAGTGAAGCGCCCAGGATATCTGCGATCCCGTAGCACTAGTGTAAACATCATCAATCCATGATGCTTCTAGCCAGGCACATGAGCAGTCTCACAGCACAGTGGCTGTGCAGGCACTGTGAACCACCCAGATCAGCTCTGCACAGCTCAGCCCAGCCCAGCCCGGCCCAGCCCATCTCAGCCCAGCCCAACCCTGCCCAGCCCAGCCCAGCCTGGTCCAGCCCAGCCCTGCCCAGCCCAGCTCAGCCCGGCCCAGCCCATGTGTGCAGCTGCACAACCCACCTGGGGAACGTCCGACTTCGGAGCTCCTTTATGAACACTTGGCTCCCGTTCTGCACAGGCTTCACCTCCGTTGTCTGGCCAGTCTCATGCTTATGCCAACTTCTTTTCTTCTTTACTGCAAAGGAATGAATTGGACAGTCGGGTTGAGTAGAGGACAACCATTAAAACGTCGGCAGGAAGGACAAATGTGCGTTTACTTTCTCGTGGGAGGACAGCGGAGGGAACCCCCACGACGCGGCACTGCAGATTGAACGGTGCTCTCAGTGCCCCTTTAGATAGTCCCAGTGCAGCCTGAAATCCTCTGCAGTGAGCAGAGTGTGCTTTGGAGCACAGGGACAGCCAGATGACAATGGCTGAGCTGCACAATTCCTGCAGGCACCCTGCAAACAGGGCTCTGACAGCCCAGGCTCGCCAGCCTGAACACTCCATCCACATCAGGAGACTCCCAGAAAGCCCCTTTGCTCCACATGCAGAATGGATCTTTGTGAGCCTATTTGTCAGGAATTACCTCGGTCTAAAGGTCTGTCCAGCAGTGTTGGATTTGACATCAAGTTTGGAGGGCTTTGAGCTATGCCCGGGACACAGCACGGATGGGGAAGGGGAAGGGAAAGGAAGGAAGGGGAAGGGGGGAAAGGGAAAGGGGGAAAGGGAGGGAGAGACGGACAAAAGGGAAGGGAAGAGAGGGGAGAGGAGGAGAGGAAGAAAAGGAAAATGAAAAAAAGGAAAAGGAAGGGGAGAAGGACAAGGGGAGAGGAGGGGAAGGGAGAGGAGCGGAGAGAGGAAGGGAGGAAAAGAAAAAAGAAAAGAAGAAAAGAAAAGAAAAGAAGGGAGGAAAAGAAAAAAGAAAAGAAGAAAAGAAAAGAAAAGAAAAGAAAAGAAAAGAAAAGAAAAGAAAAGAAAAGAAAAGAAAAGAAAAGAAAAGAAAAGAAAAGAAAAGAAAAGAAAAGAAAAGAAAAGAAAAGAAAAGAAAAGGAGAAAGAAAAGAAAAAGTTGGAAGGGCACCACAACTGCAATTCCCAGGTTTTAAAGGGAAGTTATTATAGCCCAGGCCTGCAGCCATGACAGACTGAGGCCCCTCCACTGTGCTCCCAGTTGGGGATGGACACACAGGCAAGTCCATCATGGATAAATGGCCAGCACGAATAAGCCCATGTGAGTCAGTCAAGTGTCAGTGTGGCTCTGCCCTGCCTCTGACAGCTGGATAACAGAGAGCAGGAAAAACTGGTCCCACTTTTTCCCTGGGTCAGCACTATCTCCCTCAGCTGTTCCCATTCATTTTGGTAGTAATTTTTTTGTCCATATTCCTATCATTTAAAGCCTCTGTTAATGGAATTTTCATATGTCACAACATACTTTTGGTTTCCACTCCTCGTTTTACTTCATGAAACTCAGCATTTTAGCTCAAGTCCATATTTCTTATCAAAAGAGGTAGCAGATTCCAGGAGAGGGGCACCCCCTCCTCAGTCTTTGCACACACACACACACACACAGATCCACACACTTTTCCATTAGGAAAGGAATCTGGAAGCCACAGCTATAAGACATGAGATTTGGAAAGAGGTAACTTCATTTTCTAACCACAGCCCTGGAATAGCTCAAGGAAAGACATCTCCCAGTGAGTCCATCCCAGGTTTTGCACAAAGCATGTTGGGTTTATTAGTTCCATGCAGGCTCCAGCCTAGCTGGAGATATTCATTAAAGCTGCTAGTTCTTTATCTTAATGACTCTCAGGCTTAGTGTATTAATTCAATGCTCCTGGTAACAAAGGAAACAAGCCTGGCTTGAATGCCAAACCTTCCTCCTCTCCCTCCCTTTCCAACCACCGCCTCCTCCCCCTTTCAGCACATCAGAATCAACATCAGGAGTGTGTTGATTGCACTTGCACTCTGAGTGCAAGTCCCAGGGAAAGAGGTGTCACTTGCCACAAGGCAAATTAAAGAGCTTATCCTCTGAGTGTGTTCTCTGTTACACTTCAGATAGCACGGACTGTCAGGAAACAAAAGTGACAAATCGGGGCTGAATGAAGAAATTCACTTGCAGCTCTTCCAAAACCTCCAGGAAGCTTTTTCTCTGAGCACCAAGTGCTGGCAAATGTCCATCTCTCCCACCCACCTCTCCCATGTACCTCTTATACCCACCTCTCCCACCCACCTTTCCATCCTGCTCTTGTATCCACCTCTCTCATCCGCCTCTCCTGCAGAGGCCCCTTGGATGCCTTTGCCACCAGAAGGTTCCCCAGGAGGGGCTGTGTCCCAGCCAGCTGCAGTCCATTAAATTACATCAAACATTCTGCCTTTGGCCTATTTTCAGTCATTCTTTCTATGCTTCATCTTTACCATGAACACCACAGTAAGGACTAAAGGCCCATTCCCATGTGCAACAGATCCCAGCTTTGGCCAGAAAAGCTACTTTTTCAGAAATGATCACAGATTTCTTATTCTAAAGAACTTTCTGATCCAAATTTGATCATTGGAAAGTCCAATAGTGGAAAAAAAGGGAATACATTTGTATGAAAACTGCATCTCAGAAAGAAAAATTCATAGGTATATCATTTCATATGTATTTGTGTAGAAGGAATCACCAATCTGAATGCTCAGGAAGAATTTCTTCACTGGAAGGGTGGTCAAGCATTGAAATGGGTTGCCAGGGGAGGTGGTGGAGTCTCTATCCCTGGAAGTGTTGAAGAAAAGGCTGCATGTGACACTCAGTGCTCTGGTCTAGTTCACAGGGTGGTGACTGGTGATCTTGAAGTTGTTTCCAATCTAAATGATTCTATGAATCCTATGAATTCTATGATTTTATGATCTATGAATTCCATGAACTTTCTGCTAGACCAGCCTGCTTCTACTGGAGCAGAGGTAACCAAAGCACCCCGTGAGTTCTCTACTGGTCTATATCAAAGGTTGGAACTACCTAAAACCAGTCACAGCCTGACTTTGGTTCCCTTGCAGCTCTGAACCATCAGTGATTCCTGAGGATTTCTCCTGATTTTCACTGCTGCCAACGAGGCAACAATCAGACTGAGTCTTTCCAACGGGGTTACGAAAACGAGCCAAGCCTGCCCAAATGAAGCCCTTACATTTCACTGAAATGACGTCAGAAGACGTTGCATGAATATGGATGATTGTTCCCAAAGAGGACTCCCTGCACATTTCATCAAAGGGGAATGGCTCAAAACACCATGTGACAGGAAGCAATCTTCTGAGAGCAGCCCCTCACCACGGCGGAAACGTGGAAAAATGTGAGGAGAGGAAAATGATTTTTGAATCTGCCATCTGGAAGCCATATCTGGCGGGAGGTGTGCTCCAGAAATCCACGGCTATTTCTAAATCCCGGCGAGTTGCGTAACAGACGAGCCCTGTCTGCGTTCCCCCGCGCCAATCGCACCGTAATTAAATCCGACCGGTGAGCTGCCGGCACTGGAACGGCTCTTCCTCCTTTATCCCAAAGCTGAGAGTGCTGGATAACCAGTTTGATCACCTACTGGGGCACTTATCAAGCCCATGGAAGCCGTGGCCTTGCAGACACTCCCGGCAATGCAAATTCCCCCACCAGATGGAACACACTGAGTCAAGCTGGTCCTGCCTCCGCTTCATCCAGCCTTGAACTGCCCTGGTGCACCTTGAGAGGAGGGGCTGCAGGGTAACAACCTCCCTCTTGCCCAGGATCCGTGATTCTACAGGGCAGGGAGGGCAATGGCCATGCAGCTTGCCACCCTGCCACCAGGACTCAAGGTAAGGTCATCAACAACGAGTGTTTCAATGAAACTCGGGTACTCCACCACTTTGATGACTGGGGTCGTACATTGTTACAATGCCTGGGATGTATTAGAAGGGAGAAAACAACGTGGCATTGCTGAGCTTCAGAAGGGGGTGCTGGTCTGTGTTCCCACCTCACGACGTCCCCAGCATGGGCAGCAGGTCCAGGGAGACCTTGTGGGACCCCTCCCACAGAGCTGCCTCCAGTCATGGGGTCCGTGACAGCAGGAGGATGTGGAGCTGCCAGAGTAAGTCCAGAGGAGGCCATGGAGATGCTCTGAGAGATGGAGAACCTCTGCTCTGGATCAGGATGGGACAGCTGTGGGTGTTCACCTGGAGAAGGCTCCAGGGAGACCTCAGAGCCCCTTCCAGTGCCTAAAGGGGCTCCAAGAGAGCTGAAGAGGGACTTGGACAAGGGATGGAGGGACAGGACAAAGGGGAATGGCTCCCCACTGCCAGAGGGCAGGGATGGATGGGATATTGGGAAGGAATTCTTCCCTGTGAGGGTGGACAGGCTCTGGCACAGGTTGCCCAGAGAAGCAGTGGCTGCCCCATCCCTGGAAGTGTCCAAGGCCAGGCTGGAGAGGACTTGGAGCAGCCTGGGATAGGGGAAGGTGTCCCTGCCCATGGCAGGAGGTGGGACTGTGCTCCAGCAGCACTTCCTGCTGGGCTGCATGATGCAGGCTCAGGGACACCAGTGGATTGCTATTTGGATAAAAAGAACTGGATAGACAGGAGCCTTCTTAAAAGCATCAGAATATTGTTGTCCATTCCACTCTTCTCATCTCAGCTGCTACATTAAACTTGCAATTTTTTTATCAAAACTGCCATTTCTTGAATTCAAGGATGATGCACCCCAGTTCTATAGAATTGATATTCAATTCCTGATTATAGGCTGTGGCTGTTGCTGCTTCTGTCTGGGTTTTTCCCTTCTCACTGAAAATAGGTGCCTTTCATCCTTCAGAATTCAAAATGAAGTGACGGAAATCAAAGTATCAAACTCATCTCAGTGTTATACAGAACTAACAGAGACTGGAGATCTGCTGCTGCTGCTTCCAGCCCAGGTCGGGAACCGTCTGGGAGTGTCTACAGTCACCCACCCCCCCCTTTACAGCACAACCTTTTCCGATCCCAAATTATTCACTTCAATATGATTTGTGGTTATTTCTGTGACCAATTTCCAGAAATCTTCCAACAAAACACCGGAAAGGCTGATTCTTTTAAAGCAGAGCATTTTGTAGGGACATATTGATTTTGTTAAGTCTTTTAGAACCAGCCTCCCAAGGGAGATTTTGCCTCCCAAGGGGAATTTTGCCAGCTTCCCAGCTTGTGAGTGCCCTGTTCAGGCTCCAGTTGCTGGCAGACCCTCTGGGACACAGAAACAGCTCCAGGTCATTCAGGTTTCCAGTTCACATTTGACTTTTAAAAAAAAAAACATAGTGGAAAAACAATTCCCATTTTTGCCAACAAAACAAACATTTCAGGTTCCGCCTCTTTCCCACTAGAATTTTCTTAAACAAGTCAGCCAATGCAGAAATAATAGCTTGGGTTAAAAATTCTGAATTCTCATACAAAAAGAGTCACTTTCTACCTATCCCTTATTTCACCCTAAGAAAAGGACCCTTAGGATCCCATCTGCTCCTGCAGATGAGCACCGCACTCATCCTCTGCAGAATGCCCTGAGGATACAGAGCAGCAACGTCCTCCCCACCACTGTTGCTTATTTACAATAACTGGTTTTCAAGTGAAGCATTTCATCTTTCACAGGGACTGGTTTTTTTTCTGGTTGTTTTCCTTTTTTTCTTTTTCCCCCATTGTATAATAGAAAGAAATTGTGAATTAATCTGACCAAAGCAAACACATCCCACAGTTCTTTCCCAGACAAAACTCCCACTGAGATCAACTGTCACTTTTACTCAGGAGAACCTTTTTCCTGTGAAAGAATTGCAAGAATTGGCACCCTCAGTGCATCCTACAATTTTGACTGCCATGGAAATTGCTGCAGTTCTATATCCAGGCCAAGCACAACAAGCTGTTTCTTACTCTTCTCACCCGCAGATGGAAAACACCGTGTGGCTTCCCAAACTCCCTGTATTAGCACGAGCTGCCTCCACAGGGATTTTCTAGCCCACATTCCTGAGTGTGGCCACAATCCATGCATGGAAGGATGCTCATTTTTCTCGTGGGACCAGGGACTGCAGCTCTCCAGGTAAGTGCCTTTCCTGAGCTCACACACGTGCTGAGGCCAGGCAGGAGCTGCAACCAAAGCTCCAAGATCCAACCCACGGTGTCCTCCCAGTAACAATTTTTTTCACCTCCTGGTTTGAATTCCAGTAATTATGGCACATGATACTTAAGCCCTTTTGTAATGGCAGAAATAAAAAGCTCCTTTTGTTCAAACACACAGCCCCTGCTGTGTGTCAGGGCCTGGCCACACACGAGTACTCACAGGTTGACTTTCCGTGGGTTTTCTCACAATTTGGGCAATGATAGATGTCAATATCTGGTGCCTCTTCCTCTTCCACACCAACACAACTGCGAGACAAGAAGGTAAATATGACATTAGTTTGAGTCCACCTCCAAGCACAAAATTACTAATGCAAACCCTGTGCATTTGCCATGCAGCCATGCTGCCTTCCAAGGGCTCCATCCCAACCAGGTTTGGGTCCATGCTACATTGGACAGGTATTTGTAGCCTGACGTGGTGCCACAAAAGCTGCCAGCCAGGAGCTCACCACCATCCCATGTGGACCTCCATGAGAACGTGGCAGAGAGTCCCACAGAATACCTTTTCCCCAGGGAGACCTACACAGAGTTCTCCCAGCACCACCCCACGTCAACCTAAACAACAAAACACATCTTCATCCCCGAGCACGTGTGGGCAGCTGTGAGGTACCACAGTGATCTTGGCAAGGGACACCCTGTGCAAAACTTCCATAGGTTCCACCCCTATTCCCACATAGGAAGATGAGGAGGCAAAGAAGACACACAGCTCAGCTATTCTGGCTGCCAAGGGGATGGGCTGTGCTGGGATCCTGCTGGGATCATTTCGGGTGGCTCAATGAGCAGCATCCACAGCCTTGGGCACACTGCATGGACACAATCCAACAGGGAACATAGCACTGAGGGGCAACAAAACCAAACAGCAAAGTGTTGAAACACCCAAGAGAAGAAGTTGCTGCACAGTCCAAGTGCTGAGCAGCCCCAAAGAGCCCAAGTCCTGCACAACACAAGGAAGAGCAAACTCTGCTCCTGCTGCCTCTGTCAGGAGTGGCCCAGGCTGCAAGGCACATTTCCAGCACAGAGAAAAGAGTGCAGTGGGGTTCTGTGAGATCCAACCCTTGGCCATGGCTCTGTAGGAGCTTAACTAGGTAAGAGCACCCATGAGACACACCAAAAGGCACCTTAAGCCCCAGCACGAGCAAGACTGAATCACATAAGCAAGGCTGGAGGACACCAAGAGCTCTCCTGGGGTTTCTCTACTTCACCACCTGAAATGCCTCCTTAGGTGCTCTGCAGTGAGCACAGAGCACCTCTCAGTGCTCCTCAGCTGGCAGAGAACACTGACACAGCTCTTCTGCCAGGGAAAGGGCTTGGCACAGGTCCTGCAATGCCACCTCCATGTATAAGGGTGTGTTCTGCCTCCTGGCATCCCTCCAGCAGTGCCAAGAGGAGATGAGTGCAGGAGTTCAGAGGTTTTATCTGCTGTTTCTGCCCTGTAGGAAGCAGAGCAGAGGATGGCTGCTCCTCTCCCCCAGGCCAGGCAGCAGGGCGTGTCGGTTCTATCAAGTGCCTCACAGAACTCCTCAAAACATTCTCACTCTGTTCAAGCTCTGCAGACAACACCAAAGTGTCCAAAAATGAGTTCAACGATTGGAGAGATCCATACCGGGTAGACACACCAGCAACATCTGGTGATGGTCCAGCTGCAGGGAGTCTGTGCAGTGATAGAGGAGGGATATTACATGATCATGCTCTCACCTCTTCCATCTTCCCTGTGAACCCCCTACCCAACTCTGTGGAGCTCAAGGCTCTTTGGTGCCCTTGGCAAGGTGTGGGGGTGCACTTGAACCAACACTTGCACAGCTGGGGCAGGGGGCAGCTGTTAAAATGCACTGTGACCCCCCATTCCCAAGACCCTGCTGACCCCGAAGCACAGGGGGATGTGTAACATGTCACCATCACAAACCACAGACACACCTGCTGCTATAGAGAGGGATCAACAAAACCAAGGCTGCAGCCAAGCTGGGAAAGGCCAAAGTAGCTAAAATACAGAAACACATCTTTTTTATTACCATTGGAAATGTTTTGTCAAAATAAAACCCCGCAAGAAACCTTGGTGGGTATGCTCTGTTGCAGCTCCCTCCACAGCAAAGAGCCCAGGGTGAGACATGCCTTGCAACCAAAGCTAGAGACTCTGTCATCAATGTGAGACCAGCCTGGGAACACAAATCATTTTTTCAGAATTGCATGAAAGCAAGTGCAGATTTGGTTGATTTTTTTTTTTCCATTAAACAGTTACTTCAAAAAATACAAAATTGTTTTGTGTCCCTGGGCGGGCAGCACAGAAAACTGAAGTCTGCAGACAGGAAAAAAACATCGTCACAACAGTCAAGCCCTCTGAGTCTAGTATATGCAGAGAGAAAAATATCAGATTAGTAGGAAATACAGAAAAAAAAATAGTAGAAAAATACCAGATTAATCAGTAGAACATTCAAACAAACCCTGGCAGATTAGAACCAGAGTAAGAGAATGTAGAGGATTCCTCTACCCACAAAGCTGCATCAGCTGCTTATGCCACTGGATTCAGCTTGCTAAGCTCAGTAAAGGTATGGATTAGGCTCTCTACAAGGGCTTGCAAAGCCTATATTTAGCTAAAGTAAGGAGATGAGACCCTTGGGCATGGGATGGGAGGAGGCTGGAGCAGCTGTGGCACAGGGGGACGGCCGCAGTGTGGTGGGAGCCATTGTTCTGGGAGCAGAGAAAACATGTAACAAGAATAAGGCAGAGAAGTAAAAATAACGGCCCTCAAACTCCAGTGGGCCCTCAGAACACACAGTCAACTTTTCCAGCCACAGTACAGCTTTGGAGTAAGGTTTGGCCACTTACAGCTGCTTGCCCTCACTGTGTGGGAAACTGGGAGTGTGAAGTGTCCAAGGGATGCCCCAACTGACCTGCCTTGGGGATCTGCAACCAAAATATGGACCCATTCCTGTCTGTGCCCCCCTTCTCTACCAGCAGAGCTTGGCTTATCAAGCACTGCCACCAGCAGGACTGTTGGTGGCTTCCACATTGACACAGGCACAGGAAACTGCATTCCCATGGGTAAAGCCAGACTGCCTGACTGCCCCTCGAGGCAGTTCCTGCCAGGAGTGGACCAAGGCATTCCTGCTGCCTGTATTGGCTTTATGTGGCAAGGTTTGGGTGGCAGAGGGCCATGACTGACCCTTGGGTTGGTCTGAGCATTTCCATCTGGAGTAAGAAACAAAAGAAGACTGCCAGCCTTGGTAGAAGTCACAGCCCAGTTCTGGAGCATCTTTTTTTCCCCTCAATTTACTAATGTGTTTTTTCTCAGGGTGGTTAATTACAAATAGAATAGAATCAAAGCATTTCTCCAGCTGAAGAAACCCAAGACATCTACAGTGGTGTCCTACCCCTCAGCCCCAGAATTCCAGCACAAATGGAGCTCTGTGGTTTGCATCTGTTGGCTTTTTCCATGAGAACACTTCACTTTGGTCCCTCCAGTTTTTGGTTTTTTTTCTCAGTCCTAGAGAAACACAAACATCGAAAAGACTCGAACCAAGCGATTGACTCCCTACAGCAATCAGACGGGTCCAGAGGCAGCTGGCACAGGATCACAGCTGGCACAGGATCACAGATGGCAGGGATCACAGCTGGCACAGGATCACAGTCAGTGCAGGATCACAGCTGGCATGGGATCACAGTCAGTGCAGGATCACAGTCAGTGCAGGATCACAGCTGGCACAGGATCACAGATGGCAGGGATCACAGCTGGCACAGGATCACAGTCAGTGCAGGATCACAGCTGGCATGGGATCACAGTCAGTGCAGGATCACAGTCAGTGCAGGATCACAGCTGGCACAGGATCACAGATGGCAGGGATCACAGCTGGCACAGGATCACAGTCAGTGCAGGATCACAGCTGGCATGGGATCACAGTCAGTGCAGGATCACAGCTGGCACAGGATCACAGTTGGCACAGGCATGGGGTCACAGCCAGTGCAGGATTACAGTTAGTGCAGGATCACAGCTGGCACAGGATCACAGATGGCATGGGATCACAGATGGCATGGGATCACAGTTAGTGCAGGATCACAGCTGGCATGGGATCACAGCCAGTGTGGAATTGTAGGTGGTGTGCCAGGGATTGGGCAGAGTGCTCAGGACCTCAGTCAGTGTGCTCAGGATCCAGGAGATGTGCTCAGGATCCAGGAGATGTGCTCAGGATCCAAGGGGTGTGCTCAGGATCCAGGAGAAGTGCTCAGGATCCAGGGGGTGTGCTCAGGATCCAGGAGATGTGCTCAGGATCCAGGGGGTGTGCTCAGGATCCAGGAGATGTGCTCAGGATCCAGGAGATGTGCTCAGGATCCAGGAGATGTGCTCAGGATCCAAGGGGTGTGCTCAGGATCCAGGAGAAGTGCTCAGGATCCAGGGGGTGTGCTCAGGATCCAGGAGATGTGCTCAGGATCCAGGGGGTGTGCTCAGGATCAGCAATGGCCTGCTCAGGAGCAGGATCCCACAGTGGCCCCACAGCAGTGTCAGTGGGAGCCCTTGGTGTGTTACTTTTACCAGGGAAGAACTGGGAAAAGCTGCCAGGAGCACTGTTGAGTGATAATTCATATCCTCCAGTGAGGTGAAACCAGAGGTACCAGGTTCAGCAAAGGAACACTGAGGCAGAGTTGGTCAGGGACATGCAGGAGTGGGGGACAAGGAGCAGGAGGCAGAGCTGGAGTAGCCTTAGGAGCAACAGCAGGAGCAGACTGATCTACTTCATTTCTACCAGCAGCTCCAGAATCCATTTCCAAAAGCCCAGACACTCCAAACCTGGGTGCTGATATCTCAGCAGGACCCTGCCCTGCTGCAGGAGCTCCCAAAATGAGGAGAGCCACACTTAGAGCTGGCAGTCTGTGAAGGAGGTGGGACACTCATCACATGGGCACAGCATGGGCACCATTCCATGTTCAGAGGGCATGAGCACAACCCAGGTGTCCTCATCAACATATTCAGGACTGGATGTCTCTGACTGTGAATTCTGTCCTGATGCTGCTCTTTACCTGTGTGACAGTGAAGGCATCTGGCAGGACCAAATATGTCCCTAGGGAAAGCACCTGGTTCCCAAAGTGGATTAGAAGGAGAAAATTTTCCTTGGTGAAGGACAGAGTCACAGTCATGGAATTCTTGGAAAAGCCCTCGAAGACCATACAGTCCAACCACTCCCCAGTGCTGCCAAGGCCACCACCAACCCATAACCCCAAGAGCCACATCCTTTTTAAATCTCTGCAGGGATGATGACTCCTTCAATGCCCTGAGCAGCCTGTGCCAGGGTTGGACAATTCTTTTGTGGAGAAGTTTTCCCTAGAAAACCCTTCCCAGACATCCTGCACAGCCCCATGGTGGATGTCTCACCAGCTTAACACCCGAGGGGATGCCATGCAGTGCCAGCTGGGAGCTGGGGGTGCAGCTGGATGGGCAGGCATGTGGGATGCAGAAACCCTCCTGTCCAAACACAGTAGAGGTGGCCTAAGATATTAATTACCATGCATCCAGGAATGTCTTGTGGAACAATCTAAACCAACCTCATGGTTGATTTTGAAATGGTTGTTAAGTGATTTAACTCAGGTTGAGGCAGAGTAACACTAATCTGATAATGGGATAAAAGGGAAACATTATAACCAATATATTCAAGTTTTACAGAAACTGTTCTAGGGAAAAAAATAATAATAATGACAAGTAAAGGCTTTGATATTGCAGCTGCTTAAGCTGATATCTCATCCATGTTACAGGGACTTAAAGGAGAATTAGCACATTAGAAGCTTTTGCAGTCAGAGGCTACAAATTACATTTTTATTAGAAACTCTGCCCTTTACCACTTTAAAATAAGATTGCTTCTGTCTTTGCAGTAAGAGATATTCAAGTTTCAGTGTTCTGGCAAAGTTAAGAATGATTTTTCTTATGCGGGTAACAGTAATAGAAGGTGTGTAAATTAAACTGGTTTTATGGCATGTATATTCCTGAGGACCTTGATTGGTCTTCTGCAGGGAGGTGGCATTTTACGTAGTTTTAGAAGAAAAATTAATTAATTGTTCTATCAAAACCATGTCATCGCCATTATCAACCCAAAGACAAGTATCGAAAAACATGAAAAAATAAACAAGCAAAAAGCTCTTCAATGGGAATGAAAATCATATCTATGGATACAGAAATAGAGCAGGAGGAAAAATCCTGAAGAAGCTGACATCCCCAACTCCTGAAACCAACCAAAGTCACACTCTTTATCTGCTTCTGAGGACCGTTCCAAACATGGGTTGTCCAAAGAGACCATGGGATTTGTGAGAAGGTTGTCAGCCAGCACGGGTGGCAGTGCCAGGCACCCCGGGATGCTCCTGGGGGGAAGGATGACACGTCCCTCCCTCTGTGCTGAACACCAAACACTGACCAAACAACCAAACCTGGGGTTGGGTATTTCCCTTTGGAATCCACAGGGATAGTTAACCTGCTGGATAACACAGCTCAGCTTTCAGGTGGCAGTAACAACTCCCTGCAAGAGCAACTGAGTGGAGCAAAGGCATCAGAGCCCTTTGTCTCCTTTCTGTTGTGGACATGTCCCAGTGCACCTTCAGTGAGAAGAAGGCTCTGTACAAGAGTAGCTATTCCCTATGGATATGATGGGGATCCTCTAACAGGTCAGCCTGAGGTTATTTCTCAAGACAACAGAACCCAACTGAGCAACGAAGACACTAAGCTTTCATCAGAAGGGTGGTAAAGTGCTGGCACAGCTGCCCAAGGCAGTGGTGGAGTCCCCATCTCTGGAGGGATTTAACAGACATGTGGATGTGGCACCTGGGGACATGGGTTACAGGTGGTCTTCCAGCTAAATGACCCAAATGATTCTATGACCCCTGATGGGAAGGAAGGGGCACCCTCATCCCTTCAAAACCACATCCCTGGACTGGTTGGTGCATTCTGTGTATGAAACCTGAAGCTGCTTTCAATCTTTACCCCTTTACCAGAGGCAAAGGGTTGAGAGCTCAGGACATTTTAACACCGCTAAAAATGAACATCAACTCTTATTTCACACAACCACATGTCTGCTTCTCCTCTTCTTAAATAAGTCCAATTGCAAATCACTTTGATCCCCAGAAACAAGCTGGTATACCAGTATTGCATTAAGCCTTGGAAAGTGGTGACAGATCTCACTCTCCTTTCTTCTCAGCAGAAGAAATCACAACATTTTTATAGATGATAAAGATCACAATTAGTGCTTAACCTGATCTCATCCCTATCCCTTAATGACTGGTAGTGTTCCTTCCTGCATTGCACAATAATGCTCTTCTTTAACAACAAGGTGTCATTGGCACAGGAGACTCCAGTCCAGTTCCAGGAGCCTCCAACACCTGAACAAAGCCACAGGTACTGTGGGAAAAACAGGATTTCCCAGCTCACACTTGACTTTTTGATGCCAGGTCAACATTAAGTGACAGCAGTTTCTTGTGTCCATCTCCTGGCATCCAGAAACACAACAGCCAACACCGTGGGCACAGGAGATGTTGAGAGAAGACAGAAAAGGGAAGAAGGAGGAGAGCAAGGAAATGAGCAGTTCCATGGCTTCACTTCTTCTGGGCTGTTCTCCTGGTGGCTGTCGCAGGGTGAACTCTGACCAGAGCTCTCCCCGTGTGCTCTCTGGTGATCTGGAGCAACCAGACAGGCCTTCTCCTAAGCAGAAGGATTTGGCTCATCTAATCAGTCACATATTTTCACAAAACAGAGATTTTGGAGAGCTGAAGCCTGCTGTCAGCTAGGGTTAAAGCAAAGCAGCCAGCTCAGGAGTCACCTGGGAGAACAGAGAGACATGTCAACATCACTTCTGGAGGAGACCCAAGAACAAGGATGGCAGAAGAACCCAGTGTGCTGGTGTGGGCACAGGGGTGAGGGTTCCCAGTATGAGATGTGTTTAATTCAGGCCCAAATGAGAGATAACCCAAGCTGTACTGGACAGCCAGGATTTCATGTCTCCTCTCAAATGCTGGGCTGTGCCACCTACACACAGAGCTCTGGCTTCAGAGGCTCCACAGAACCAGAGAGTCTCCTGAATTGAAAGGAACTCAGGATCATCAAGTCCAACTTGTGGCCCTGCACAGGCACCCCAACAATCCCACCCTGTCCCTGAGAGTGTTGTCCAAACCCTTCCTGGAGCTCTGGCAGCCTTGGTGCTGTGCCCACTGCCCTGGGGAGCCTGGTCAGTGCCCACCACCCTCTGGGGGAAGAACTTTTCTCTAATATCCAGCCTAATCCTCTTTGGACACAGTTTGTCTGCCTGCAAATTCTCCTGTGGGTGTTCATAAATAAATGTTTTCCTGGTGACATCAAGCTTTTCTGGATATCCAACTCCATGCATTTTCAGTTACTTTTTGGAACGCCAATTTACATGTGTGTTTCTGTCATTCCACAGTCCAACCAGCACAGCACAACCATTCTGCAGCTTCCACTGACCATGTGCTGTACAAAGGAGGTGGCCAGGTTGCAATCCATCCCCCAGGTTCAGGAGAGCATGGAAAGCATCAACCCTGACCAGCATTCCAGAGCAGCCCCCGAGCCTTTGCCAAGACCCATTTCCAAACTCCAATGTGGAAAAGGGTGTAAACAGAGATGAACTCAGGGAGCACTTCAAGGGTTCTCCTTAATCTTCCAGTAGATCTCTCCTTGAATGTCAACAGCCTGGTCACAGCACCCCTTCCAGCACCCAGAATGAGGGCTGTATTGTCCCAGGGGCACAGGGTGGGATGAATGGCCACTTCTACCATGTTCATTATTGGGGGATTTTTTTGAGGCATAGGGATGGTGCTCTTTCTCAGGTTTGTGCTGGAAGTTAATTTCTCCCTACAGAGCAGATGCCCTTTCCCTTTGGCAAGAGGAAAAGAGTGATTCTGCTTGTTACAGTGTAGTTGAAAGATGCCAGTGGAATTCAGTTCCAGGCAGGAGATGCTCTCCCTGCCTTTTTATCCCAGTGCTTTGGCTGTCCTGGACAAACTCAGCTTCCTGGCTGACTGAACTGCATTTTGCAGGTTTTTTTCCCAACTTGTGGTATGCAGCAAAGCATTCCCTTTGGGAGAAAACAGAAATTACTTGACCTCTATAAAACTATTTGTAAAAATGAGTGAACTCAGGACCTCACTGCAAAACAAACATTACAGCCAGCTAAGGCAGCTGTGTGATATATTTTTAATTGCAAACAGCCAAGGGACTCCAGGGAGGTTACTGGCCAGAGCAGGTGCTTGGTACCTCTGTGTTGAAGAGCATGATGTGCCCCATCTCTGCAGTGCACAGGCACTCAGGTGTGTGGAGCACCTCTGTCTATCACAGACCCACACCTGCCAAGGGCTCGACAGGATTCCCAAACCACCACGAAAATTCCCCACCCGGGGAAATGATCAGCTGCTTGGGATAGGGACTTACTGCTCCTGTTGGAAGTGGCAAGTGAGCTGACCAGAGAGCAAAACCTCCAGGGAGAGGTTTAAAAACATGGGCTAGACCCTTAGAAGAAGCCCCCCAAATTGTGAGGAAACCTAAACTAAAACTAAGCGCAGAGACAGAATGCAGCCATGGGGAACTGAAACTGCAGTCAGAGAACTGCAGGTCTTAGGTCATCAACAAGAGCCAGATTCTTCAAGCCTGAGTCATACAACAAGTTTAAAAACACCAGAAACAAGTCATATTTAGCAACTGGGGCATTATCACAGGATCTATTTCCCTCAGGTAGAATAGTTTTGTCCCTACTGCACTGAAACCAGGAATGATCCTTCCTCCCCTGCTATTATTATGAGTTGGTCAGTTGGGATGCAAAAGGTTTCCTGGTTTTTGGGGGCATTGGACCTGACCCATTCCCTGCTGTCCTTGGTGATTTCTGTCATCTCTACATATTATAAAGCAAAGAAAAGAGTAACTGGCTTTTTCCATCTTGCCTTCCAGAGGGATCTGGACAAGCTCGAGCAGTGGCCTGTGGGAACTTCACGCGGTTTAAGAAGACCAAGTGCAGAAACTGCACGTGTGTCAGGGCAGTCCTGGTATCATCCCAGGCAGGGGAATGAACAGATTGAAAGCAGCCCTGGGGAAAAGGACCCTTCCAACCAAAACCACCCTTCCTGGGTGCCACAGAACCAGCAGGCATTACCTGTGTTTATACTAGGTAACTAAAGTGCTCAATAATGTATCAAACACAAGACTGATTCAGTTTTCCTTTCTTAAAAATGGCAAGAACAATGCAGGGAATGACGATCTTCATGTATTGATCACAGAGGTTTGCAGTCCCAGTGAGCTGTGGCCCGAACATCTCTGTATCTCTGTTAATGTTGTATTTAGGGAATGTAATAACTTTAAAGTGTTTTCCCAACCTTTTCTTCCCTGTGGAGTCCTTTATGTTTTCTTGAAGTCACTCTTAGAGCAAATTTAGGCTGGGTATTTTTCTCATCAAAAGCTTGTTTAAAGCAAACATTTATTTCCAAGGGTTCATGGAACAAGCAGAATGTGTAGACTTTTTTCTGACCCTGGGAGAAACTCAAGAAGACATGAAGCAGGGCAGGTTTTGATCAGACAATCTTATTAAAAAGCAAGACAAACACGGAGCTGTTTGAATTCCAGAGAGCCCTCAGTGGTTGCACCACATCAACATATCCTGAGCAGTTGGAGCCTCAACCCAATCATGTGAATACGCCCTCAGGGACCCAACCTGGCTGTCACATCGGGGCTAACACACCCCAGTGGAGCACAAGTTACCTGCCCAAAGAACACTTAGTGATCCTCAATAGTCTGTCCCATTTACTTGACTACAACTTGATGGTTGTCAACCAGTTGATGGTATTACAACTTGACAGAAAAGCGATTTTCTCACCTAACAAACTACCCAGATTTAAGTATTACCTTCATTTCAGTGTTTTCCTGGTGGATCCAGGACTGTTTTGTTCCTGTAGCAGCTGCCTGGGATGTGGACACAAGCCAGCACACCGTCCACACCTTCCTCTGCTCTTACACTCTCTCCTTTTATGCCAAGTTCCTCCTCGTTGCAAGAGCCAACATCACCTCTCTCACCCAGGTATTGAGAGAACCTCCAGAAAGAGCTGAGAGAGCACTTTACAAACATCAGCTTGTATCAGAATTCCATTTTCCTGCTTCTGCATTTAAACCCCTACCATGCTTAGGAACCACAAATCTTTACACAAGGTGTTTTGTGTCAGGGAAACTCACAGAAACACAGATTCTAGATTTGAGTTTGAAATGATCCCCAGGAAAGGCATTTTTAGCTTGTAAACCAGAGGTTTTGCACAATCTGAATTAGAGAACCATAGAATCATAGAATACTTTGGTTGGATGAGACTTTTAAAGGCCATGTATCTCTAAGACATCTGCCTACACCTTGGAGGTAGACCTGTGCAATCATGACAGACACACATACTCTATGAGTGTCTCCATGCTGTGGTTACCAGGTGAAGTCACCTGCAGGACCTCCTGACCTCTGCACACACTGGAAGACAAGACAAGAGCTTCAACTAATGCTTCTCTGCAGAGGCTGGACCCAAACAACTCTCCTGGGTCTGTTCACGTGTGCCATGCACCTCTTTCCTGTACCAGAACAAACTCTGGTCAGGCCACACAACCTCCTCCACCAGACCCACCACGCCAGGACAGTGTTGTACCCAGGAGAGAACCCCTGGGGAGGGGGAACAGCCAGGTGGCTGTCACTGCACCATGGGGCACGGGTGGGACAACGGGGGAAACCACAGCCTGTGGACCTCTTCGGTGAAGCTGCACCTGGAGCTCCTGCAGCTGCAGCACAGCCAGGCCCTGGGAGCACAGAAGCCCAGCCCTGGCACTGCCTTGAGCCAGGAGCAGCTCTGCTGGCCTTGGGCAGGCCCAGAGCTGGTGTTCTGCTCCCCCAGGAGCAATGATAAATAGTGAGCAGTGGCCAGATCCCATCCTGAGGGCGAGGACACAATCATAGAATCACAGAATATGCTGAGCTGGAAGGGACCTACAAGGACCATCCACCAGTCCAACCCTCAGCCCTGCACAACCCCATCCCCAAGAGTCACCTCCTGTGTCCCAGAGGATCATCCAAACACTCCTGGAGCTCTGGCAGCCTCGGGGCTGTGCCCACTGCCCTGGGGAGCCTGGGCAGTGCCCACCACTCTCTGGGGGAAGGACGTTTCCCTGAGATCCCCCCTGCCCCTGCCCTGACACCTTCCCTGGTGCTGTCCCTGGTCCCCACAGAGCAGAGATCAGTGCCTGCCCCTCCTCTGCCCCTTCCCAGGGAGTTGTTGTCCCTGAAATGAGGTGTTCCCTCAGTCTCCCCTTTTCCAGCTGAACACCCCAAGTGCCCTCAGTGTCCCTGCTGACTTAGAGGTGTTCTCCAGCCTCTTAGAGGTCATCTCCAAACTTAACAATTCTAGGGTTCTATGACTCTGAAGCCCTAGCTCCATTTGGATGTAGATCACCTTGTCAGTGCCCCTGGCATTGCCATCAGGAGCAGGTGGCAGTGCATGGGGTCACAGAAAAGCTCCATCCTCTGCTGCTGGATACCCGAGGAGGTGCTTGGCTCTGCCCTCCATGAGAAGCAGACAGGAAGGGAGACCCAATTCTGCTCTCTGAAGACACCATAAGTAGGTCATGAGAGGAGCAGAGATGTGATCTGGCTCTCACTTGTGCTTTAAGCAAAACATGTTAATTTACAAGATGAAAACAGCCCCAAAGAGACAGGATGCTGTGTAGAAGACAAAGCATTAACATAACTAAACTGTGAAACATCCTCACTGCCCCTTCTCTGGTGCAGGAGCTGAGGCAATGCTGTGCAGGGAGGATGTCAGCTGTGCCCTTCCTGGGCTGCACTGCCTACAAGAGGCTGCAGCAGTGCCACAGTACCCCAGTGTCCTGGTTATGGTAGCCAGGCCCAGTTTGTCACNTTCACCTCACAGAGTAAATCACCCTTTGTGAAGCTCCCCACCCTGGGGGAGGGACTGGGCATCCCATCTGAGCCCAAGCAGATACTTGCTTGGGGTTTTGGGACTGGGATCTCTCATCAGATCCAGAGGAGGAGCAGAACCTCAACTGGACTGAGACTGCCACGGGACTGCCACCATCATTGTCACCAGCAGGTTTCTTCCTTTCTTCTTACTCTGAACTCGGGGGGGGCCACGTGGTGCTCAGCACAGGGGTTGGTGAGCTCCATCCTGCTCGTGCCCCACTGTGCTGGGCTGCACAGCTGCTTTTGTGGCACAAATTAATTTTTTCCTTCTATCTCAGTGTATTTTGTGATCTTTTATTAAACTGTTCTTCTGACTTGCAATCCCATTCTGAGTTGGATTCATTTCTCCTGCCAGTTTAACTCTAAACCAGCACACCCAGGAACAGAACATTCCAGGGACCAAAACCAGGGGAACTTGCAGTGCCTCACCAAAAGGCAAACTCAGAGAGAAACTGCAGCCACCTAAGCCAACTCCTGCTCCTGCAGTTCTCTCTCAAGCACGTGGCATCTGCTAATAGGGAGAAACTGAAATATGGCAAAGGAAATCAAAAAGGAAAAAACACCCATCCTGAGCCAAGATGAGTGAATGTCAGGAACCCTAAGGCTGTTTTTCAAATGCACCACGGATCTGTCCCATGTCTTCTCACACCCAGGTGTTCTATTCTGTGTCAAATATCTTCTCCCCAGGTTTCATAGGAAGTTCTGTTTACAATCCTTTTTCTCACAGCAATATTTAGATGAACTTTTCCCTTCAGTTTAATTTAAGGGATTAAGTTGTATCACTTAAGTTGTATCACTTAAGTTGTATCACTTTTTCTTATTCTATTGTATTATATGTTATTTTAATTATAGCACTGTATTTTATCATTTTGTTATATTTTATATTTTATTTTTATTATTTCATTTTAAATTCACTACAAGACACTTTAATTTCCAGAATAAACATCTACAATCTTGACATGAGAAGTGGAACTTGTCAAATCTATCCTCTATCCCCCCAGAATTTTAAAACAAAGTACAAAACAAAGTCACTTCTGTGTCTCTTCCCCACTGGAGACACAGATTTGTCCCTACAAACCTACATAGACACAAAGAACATTTTCACATAACCACGGTCTTGACCATGAACAGACTCCATGAATCCATGAGGGAATTATTATTGAGTTTTTCTGTGAGATTCTCAGAGGCTGCTGAGAGGAACCTCAGAGCCCGAGATCCCATCTGACCCACCTCAGGACAGGTGCTGACAGCAGTACCATCACAGAGTCTCCTGAGTTGGAAGGGATCATCAAGTCCAACTTGTGGCCCTGCACAGACATCCCAACAATCCCATTCTGTCCCTCAGAGGATTGTCCAAATGTTCCTGGAGCTCTGGCAGCCTCGGGGCTGTGCCCACTGCCCTGGGGAGCCTGGTCAGTGCCCACCACCCTCTGGGGTGGATATTGTCTAATATCCAGCCTAAGTCTTCCCAGTTTCATGGGGTTCTTGGGTCACCAGAGACTTGGAGGCTCCCCTAAGGGGATATTTGTGGGGCTGCAGAGGTCCCTCAGGGCTCTTAGGCTTGTACCCAACTCTCACTGCCATCCCTTGAATTCCTGTAACATCAGTAAAACTGCTCAGGACAACCAAGGGTTTTAAGGAGCCAGTAAACCATCCACTTCCTGTGTGCCTTGAAATCAACACCTGTGGAGACAACCTGAGAGTGTTTCTTTAAACCAAGCAGTTCTGTATCAGCCCACAATGAAATGACAGAAGTAGAGATGTGCAGCAACCCCACTTCTCCAGCTTCCCCGAGGCAACTGTGCTGTCTTCCTTCCATTCATATTTTTGGGCCTTGATGAACCTCTGTGGTTATTTCTGAGGCTGATAAGAGGAGATCTGGGCTTGATCCAGAAACTGAGACCAAAAACAAGCCAAGACCCACCTGCAAGACTGGACCCTTGGAGTGGAAGCTCCTCAGAGCAAGCTGTGCCCCACCAGAGCGGTGCCCACGGGCAGGTCCCTGTGGCACAGCCCTGGCCCTTTCCAAAGCACATCTGCTGCAGGCCCCTGAGCCAGCTACACAAGGGCATGGCTGGTGATTCTGTGCTTTGCCTTGTTATAAATAATAAGGTTTCATTTCCTTCACAGAGCTTTGATTTGTTTCCTTTGGGAGACTCATGGGTTTTAATGGCATTAATTCCTATTTGCCAACCTTGTCCATATAAATGAGGATCTTCATTAAATGAATGTTAAGCGATGAGCACTATAATTAGGACAGATTTAAAATGCAGTGTGTCTAAAACAGAGACTGCCCAAGATGTTCTCTTTTTTATTAAGATATAATTCAAAAGAGAATTACTGCTTAGTTTAAAAGGAGTTGTATTTTCTAACAGCCTCTTCTCACTGAGGGAATGTACAGAGCAAGGAAACACACCTTGCTTCAGAAGTGAAGCCCAGCTCTCCCAATCCCTACTGCAGACAGATGACACTCTCACAAGAACAAGGGGTGGGTGAAAAGTGTCAGATGTGACTCTTTACCCCCTAATTACTTTATGTCAACTCAAAATTCTATTCTGTCTCACTGTCATATAATTTAAGGTAATTAAAGACTTGGAGACTGACCCCAGCACTCAGTCACACAATTCCAGCTGACTGCTATGCCTGTCAGCTGGATGACATCAGAAGCAACACCTTGAAGAGGTCACCTTCACCACTGACACCATGGGGAGAATGGCTCATGCCATTTATTGCACAGTAATGTTTCCATCGACACCCAGGCCTCACCACCTTCCCATTACACCTGGGTACTCAGAGCCAGATCCTCCTCTCAGCCACACCAGGCTCCCATATTGGTTTGGGCTGGAAGAGACCTTTAAGTTCATCCAGTTTCACCCCCTGCCATGGGCAGGGGCACCTCCCACCAGCCCAGGTTGCTCCAAGCCCTGTCCAACCCAGCCTTGGACACTTCCAGGGATGGGGCAGCCACAGCTTCTCTGGGCAACCTGTGCCAGGGCCTGCCCACCCTCACAGCAAATAATCCCTTCCCAACACCCCATCTAACCCTGCCCTATCACAGTGGGAAGTCATTCCCTCTTGTATTGTTACTCCAGGCCCTTGTCCCAGTTCCATCTTCAGCTCTCTTGGAGCCTCTTTAGGCTCTGGAATGGGCTCTCAGGTCTTCCTGGAGTCTTCTCTTCTCCAGGCTGAACACCCCAGCTTCTTCCCCTTCTCATTACTGGGTTTCCCAAAAGCATATGGGAAATAAGCCAAGAGGGAGGGAACCAGAGAAAGAGGCAGTAGTAAAAGGCAGGAATAAAACAAAACTCAAGGAAAAAATTGCCAAGCTTGAATTAAACCCCAAAGGTCAAGAAGTCCATTAAACAAATACCACAAAAATAACCCTCTTCTCAAAGCCATTCTCTGAGTTTATTCCTTGTGTAACTCCACTGAAAGAGGCAGCACTGGTCCACAAAAGAATCTGGTCACATGCAAGAATTTTTTCCAGGCTGAGTGACTGTCCTGCAGCTGCAGGGAGACAAGAAGACTCATCCCAGCCTGGGAGCAGGAAGATGTGACAAAGCAGACCACACCTTGGTGCAGGCCTTCCACAGCCCCACTGCATCCCAGCCCCGCCACAAAGGGCACTGCTGGAGCCACGGAGCTCCCACTCTCAGGGCTAACCCTACAGCTGCAGGTGTGAACAGCAAACTGCTCTGCACCTGCTTTGTCTCTGCTGCTTTCTTTCTCTCCTGCTCCTTTGGGTAGTCACCTTCTGTTCTTCATGCACAGTTTCTGTTTCATCTTCAACTGCCATGCAGGTGCCATCAAACAGACACCCAGCCCATGGCAGCACCTCTGCCCTTCTGCTGCACAGCCTGAGGGAGATACACCTGAACAGACACTTTTGGCACTCTGCAGAAGAATTCAGACACAAACTGACACGAGCAGAGCACATTCCCTGGCTCCCCTTGCACAGCAATACCCAGCTGCAGGGCAGGGTCCCTTCCCCACAGCTCATCCCTCCATCCTGGTGGCACTCAGCTCTGTGACCAACACAGCAGCCTCTCTACCACACAAGACTCCTGGCCCAGTAGAATCACAGAAACACAGACTCATTTAGGTTGGAAAAGACTCTGAAGATCCCCGAGTCCAACCATTCCCCAGCACCGCCAAGGCCACCACTAAACTGTGTCCCCGAGTGCCACATCAACACATCTTTTGAATCCCTCCAGGGATGGTGACTCCATCACTGCCCTGGGCAGCTCTGCCAGGGCTGGACAACCCTTTCCATGTAGGAATTTTCCCAATATCCAATCTAAATTTTCCCTGTTGCAACTTGAAGCCATTTCCCCTTTTCCATCCCTTGTTCCCTGATGGACTAGTAGCTTTGGGGTTCTTGCCAGTACACTCATGGACCAGCCTGACACTCACCTTGCAGGCTCCATGTCCTCAGACCTGTGGTCCCCACAGAACACTCCTAAAAAAAAGCCTCTGCCAGGAAAACATCTCCTCCTAAACTTCCTGATGGCTGAGATTTAAAAAACAAGTGGGGTGGACACTGAAGTTTTCCCTCTGAGGTCACTGAGAGCTTTACAGAGCAAAGGGCACCTGCAAGCTGAGTCTTGGTCCTGGGGCTGTGTTGGGTTAGTGGCCATGCACCACGAAGTGGACTCACATATAAAATTGCCCTCTACTCTCCCTCCCTCTGGCTCCCAGCTCATGCCAGGCTGCACAGGCAACTCTTCAGATCCCCACAAACCCCGTCCCTGTCTCCACACACAGTGCAAAACTTCTCTATGGAATTAGTGTTGGGTTGGTCAAAATAAATCCTTATTTATACGCTGCACTTAACTGAGGGGTGGAGTGGTGAAGAGCATTCTCACATGCACTGAGAGTCAAGCTCCACAGTAAATAAAAAATCCCAAGAATGGACTCATTTTCACATACATTTTGGAAACCACTGCCTACGTTCTGCCCAGTGCAGAAGGGAGTAGGAAAGGGAACATCTCAAGGAAAATAACTCCTGCATTATTGTATGGTCAACAAAATTCCATGGTATTTGTGTCTCAGCACTTCTTTCTCACGCAATGTGTCACCCCAACTGTTGACCACTGCTCCAAGAAGAGCTCCAGGATGCAGCCTGTGGGAAAGCCAGTCAGAAGGGCCCTGTCCAAAGCCAGCACAAAGTGTCCTCCACAGAGGAGTGCTGTGATCCAGGCCTCATGTGTTCTCACTCACAGGGCACCTTCTGTCCCTCACAGGTCAAACTGCTTCAGGGAAGTGGCTACTATTAATTAGCACGTGCCTTTTGTTTCTCTGCAAAACCAAACTGGTGCAGGTGTATAAATGAAATATCACTCACCTTGGAAAAAAGGAAATCAATTGGTCAGAAATAAATGGAAGTTTCTAGATCACAGCAACCTGCAGCTACTGCATCAGCCCAGTCTTTGCCAGCATCACACTGTTACGTGGCCTACCTAGGACCAGAGCATGCCAGCAACAAATCTGTTACCCAGAGCTGAAAGTCAGAAACCCAAAACCCAGCAAAGCCTCACTGCTCGACCCCTTGAGACCCCACAGACCGTGGGCACAGTCTCGAGGTTTGAAAGAACACATCACACATCCACGGTGGATGAGAAGGGTGGGTGCTGCCAGCTCTCTAAGCCAGGAGGTATCCAGGTCCCACAGCCAACTCTCATGGACAACCAGCCTGGGTGAGCTCTGGCAGCCACCAGTCCACAGAGGCAGCACTGGGAGCTTGACTTCACCCTCAGCTTTCTTTGCTCTCCCAAGGATTCCAAGATGAAAAGCACATCTACCAGGAACATCTCACCACAAGTGGCCAAGCAGGCGGGCTCCCTTCCCAGGGGAACCCCCCCAGCTCCCAGAGGGGACACCAAAGGCTGTGCTAAACCTGAGACCTGAGGAGCAGGAGCTGGGTTCAGCTGCACTGCCTCATTTCCCCTGTGATGCAGCACTGCAGCACACACCAATGTCAGCAGTACTTGGTGAAACACATCCCTTATGTCTTGCCCTCTGCAATCCCAGGAATTAACTTATAAAAACACGTACATACATATCAAGACTTCAGCCACTATGTGAAACCCCTGCAAACTGACTGCAGCCCAGCCATGACCCTGTCATTCTGTTTGTCCTTCCAACAGGAATATTACTGCAAATACTACTATTCAAGACCCATAACTTCTCAAACTGCCTGTAACGCTGGCCTGCTACAAACTCACACCTGCAATCAATGGACCCCTCAAGAATTTTTCACTTTGCATCTTGTCCTCCAAGCACCACATTGCTGGGAGCAGCTCCTCTCCCTCACACTGTGACCTGCTCAGGGGGCCAGGACAGCAGGGATGTCACACCCCCTGGGGATGGGTGTGCTGCTTTCAGCTGGGATATAGTTAGTTTTCTTCACAGCCACTAGTACAGGGCTCCTTTCTGTCCTCTCCTCTCTGAACACTTGTATCCTTTGAAGGATGTCACCTTCAGTTGCTGTCCACTGGTCCAGCTGTGCTGCAGTTGGCTGTAACAATCCTCATCCATTAAACCTGGATCTGCATATTTCCCCATCCCACTTGATTCATTTTCCCTCCCCGATCCCTGCTGTGTACACACAGTCCCTTTCAGAGCCTTCCCCTGGCTGCAGAGGGTCTGGCAGGACAGCAGAGTCCAACCTCAGCAGGGAGATGCTCCTTGCAGCACCTGGGGACTGCCACGACCCAACCTCCAGGTACCTACAGGCAGCATCCTCACCAAATCACCATCACCAAATCCTGAAAGAGTCTGTTTCCAGAGTGCAAGCTGTGGGTGTGCAAGAGGAGGACAGAGGAAGGCAAAGGACATGTCCAGGGGGCTCAAAGTGTCTGCAGGTACTTACTCCCTGGGAACAGCTCAAAAATGTCCAAGGAATCTTGCTCTATAAAGAACTGCCTTGCTGGTCTGTGATTTCAACCCCCACAACCTCAGCAGTGTAAAGCTGTGCCTCAGACTGATCTTTCTCTCTCTTGTTTTCTTTTGAGGGATCATTTCCATCTCCTGTGGATGTATCCAGAGTGAAACTCCAGGCTCCATGATGTTTGAATCAAGAATTGGAGAAGAAACAGGGCTTTCTCCACTGCTAAAACAGTTCAGGTGCTTTTCCTGTGCACAGGTAGGAAAATAGATTTGGATTTCAAGCTGGATAGGCACATTTGCACTTACATTGGTAAAGGTGGGTTTGCAAATAATCAGGCTCTGAAGAGGGGAAATGTGTTTCAAGCAACTGGTTTTCAGCTTACTGAAATCAAATGATGCCTTTGCCTTCCTGTACCCCAGTCTGAGGGTTCATTTATAGGGAGCAAGGGGAATGATTTTGCTGCTGGAGTTAGACTCTACACAATCCTCTGGGTTAAACATCTACATGGGAGGTCCCCCAAGTCCAAGTTTGAGTGTTTTAGCTACTGAAGCTGCATAAATACTTGAAACTGAGCCAGCTGGTGGTTGTCATAGCTGCTCTGCCCAATAAGAAACCATTCCAAAGGCTCAGAGAGCTCTTCTCCCTCGCTGAGACCATGTGTTTGCACAGGCATTTGTGCCCAAATCTCCCAGCACAGGGACTGTGTCACTGACACCACCACGGCCGAGTCAGCTGCTGGGGAGGGGTCAAACGTTGTGCCTCCAGCAGAGAAAATCTGCCTTGGGAAGGCAGAGTTGGCCACTTTCCTTCTAACCCCTCATGAGCACCTCAAGGACCTGGTCATCCTGTGTGTCACATCGCCAGCCACATAGGGCAGGAGCAGCCTGGAGATGGGCCATGTCCATATATGACAGATAAATGCAAATAAACTGAACAGCAGCAAAGCCCCAGGCAACAGCAGCAACTTTGTGCAGCATCAACCCCTGGTACACGTGTGCATTCCTACATCCATGTGTGCATTTACACACACAAATGCCATTCTGACTGCTGTGTGTGCTTCATTGGCTTTGATTGCACCATCCATTTATATAACCATTTATATAACTTATTTTTAAATCTGAGGTAACTTATCACTGTAATTTGCATGAGCATGCTCAGATCTCACTAAAAATCCTGATCACTGGTTGGTTCTTGTTTTCAGTCACAGCTCCACTTTCATGTGTTCCTCTTATATATATNNATATAAAAATTTATAAACACAAAGAAATCCTGATAGTACCCTGATGTTATCTTTTCATGCTCTATTTTGCATGGCAATCACTCTGAGCCAACAATAATACTCAGAGGGGAAGCTCCAAAATGAGCTGTTGGTATCACAAGGAGGGAAGAAGGAATGGGAATGATTTTCAGTGTCATATTTACAAAGAACTTCCTATACTGAACCCAACAACAACACAATTCAAGAGTGATAAATTAATAACAGAACCCCCAAACCATTCTTGACTGTTCCTGTTGTGGAGCTGCATGACCTGCTCTTGTATCTTTATTTCCTTTTAGCACTTCAAATACGTTTTTCAAAACATTAACATCAAATTTCAAACGACCTAATTACAGCTTTATCACATTTCATTCCTATTTCAGGATGCAGGTTGGCTTTACATGTCTTCACATACATCCACGTCCTTCCCACGCCATTCTCCAGCCAGCTCACCTCCAGGATAACTCATCACAGGATCCTCCTGCCCAGGAATGTTCAGCACTGACCCATTGCTGAAGACAACCATCATGGAAGATGGTCCATCTTCTCCTTTGATACAGCCCATGGCATGTTTGTCTGGGAATGATGGATAACACACTTGATAGAGGGAAATAAAACAAACCTGCATGTTCAGGAACAAAACCGTGGCAGCAATAGGCATAAACCACATGGGTGTCCCAGGTCCCTGTTTAGACCACGCTGGTGTGAAATGGTGCCCTTTATCTCCATGGACTCATAATGATTTGCTCCACCTGGTAATTCCACCCTGACTGGACATGCTTTACCAGCTAACTGGTACCACTGGTCTCCCTCACACTCTTCAATGGGACCAGTGTCCCTTTTACAAGTTGTATGATGGAACAGCTTAATGATGATGATGACCCCAGGGCCCCTTTTCTCCCTCTTGCCTCCAACAGAACCTCTATTTACTGAAGCAGGTCCCAAGGCTCTGCTGCTGAGCAGATTCCTGCTGTGGACTGTGTGGTTTGGGGTTTATTGCTCTTTATCAGCAATGACAGAGCACAAACCTGCACACCACACCAACACTTGGCAAGGGAGGGTGTTCCCTACAGCTTTCACAACAGCGTCTCTTCCAAAAACACCAAAGACATCTACTCCAAAGCCTTGCAGTAACGGTCAGCCCATCAGGTGCTGCAGCAGTGCAAGCTCTCAGCTCTGTCATAGGCCATACCTAGAAAAAGAATTCACTCCAAATTAACATAATATTTTACAAACCTGTTCTTTTAAGTCCTGTTTTTTGGGTGAGCCTGGCTCAGTGAACACACCGCATCAGTCTCAGGACACAGAGGTAAACTGGAGCTTACTCCCGTGAGAAACATAGTGTCACTGTGGACCCCAGCACTGGGAATCTCTGAGAAGGGAAGAGAGGCTCATGTTCTTTATAACCCAGGGAGATGTGATGGGATTTCCAGAGCTGTTCAGGGTACTATGATGTGACCCATAGTCTGAAGGAATCTCTGGCCTTGCAGCTGCTGGAACAAAATGAGGGCAACACCAACCACCTCCGAGTCACACATCATGTCTGGCTGAAGTGTAAACAACCTTCCAGCACTGCAGACCAGCATTCCATAAGGTAAATCTGCCCAGATTGAACTGGGAATTAAAGCAAAGAACAGCAGGAAGCTGACAGGGGTCTTCAAGGTTCTGGGTAAGGCCCCTGAGGGTTTTAAACCTCCTCTGAACACATGGAAGGAAGAGTTTATAAGCCCAGAAGTATCAGAATTTGAAGTAACCAGACATTTTAAATGGAACCAAGCTCCCAGTTTCTTTTCTGGGAAACACATGGCATCCTGCCTGTGATGGCAGCAGCCCTGCCCAGCAGCCAAGACCAAGGCTCCCAGTGCCAGGAGCCACCAGCATTTCCTTGCTTACATCTTTAACATTTCCCTGTTTGAAAGCACAACAACAAACCCCAGAAACTTTAATCCAGACGAAGAAGACAAACAAAATGGAATCTCAGTGAAGCTCTAAGTACTTTTGAAAAAGAGCTTCCTACCTTTCAGTCCCCAGTGGAACAGTTTACTCCTATGGTCTTATTCTGGCAAAGCAGGCAGCCTCTATGATGAGGTTTTTCTTCTCCCTCCTTGTCAAAGCTCTTAGGTAGGTTTGTAACACTTACAACCACAATACATTTAAAATTTTAAAAAGCAAGTTTGAAATCAAATTGAGGCAAAGTAACTTGTCCAAAACTGATTTCCTTAAGTTTCAGATGATGTCATTATGGGTGAATAATAATGCAGACATGAATTTGTTGCCAACAGGAAACACTGTAGTATGGAATGGAATGGAAGACTAGAATATCCTGAGTTGGAAGGGACCCACAAGGATCATTGAGTCCAACTCCTGGCCCTGCCCAGGACACCTCAACCATCCCACTCTGTCCCTGAGTGTTGTCCAAATGCTTCTGGAGCTCTGGCAGCCTTGGTGCTGTGCCCACTGCCCTGGGGAGCCTGTTCAGTACCCACCACCCACTGGGGGAAGAGCCTTGTCCTGATATCCAGCCCAAACACATCACAGTCTCATGTAATTTTGAGCCTATTTTCAAGTTATTCCAAGTACATTAGGAACCACTAACTTCACATTTTTGCAACTAATATGGTCCAAACTGCCATGGAAACCCCTAAGTATTTCTTAATAGTACATGACTTTGAACTGTGAAGGAGCAGTAACAGACCCAAATAAAATACCCACAACATCCAGTGCCTCTAGTATAGTGTCATGCTGATGTAAAATGCTCTTTGCTGTGATTTAGACATCTGCACATCAACCCACACTGGCAGGAGGCTGGAACAAGGTGAGCTTTAAGGTCCCTTCCAACCTGAACCATTCTGGGATTCTACAGGAAGTCATAAACGTCCTCTTTTTCTCCAGACACTTTTCATGCCTTTTTACAAACATGATATAAAGTGTTAATATTGGTCTTCTGTTTGTGATTTATCAGCACAATATCAGAGCTCATACTTGCTCTCCCCGAAGGGAAAACCTTACCTGAGGAGTGAACCCTTCCAACCCCTGCAGGCTGTGCTCCCCAAGACACCCCATCCTTCCTTCAAAAACGACTGTGACACTTTGGGTGACATTTCTGTCCCCTCAAAGCCCTGCATCGTGAGCAGCACCTCGGATGCTTGATGCTGCTAAGCCTCCCCATCAGCATGGTTTGCAGCTAAAGCAATCAGTTCTGCCCTGGGGGGGGATTTTGGAGCTCCAAGAACATGAAGAAACATAAAATTTAGAAGGAACAACGAAAAGGCAGCGATGGCCAGCAGGTTCAGGCTGTGACCACAGGCAGTCAGACGGGCTCTGTGCTCCCATTCACTGCGAGATTCCAGGTAAGTGCTCTTCAGAAACACCACCTTGACACACACTTTCCTCCCTCAAACCATTTGCCAACTCTCACACCACGAAAAAGCAGAAAATATGATTCTGAAGAGCATTTGTAGCAAGTGCTTGGTATCTGAAAAGCTTCCTTGTACCAAAGCATAAAACAACAGTTCTGCTAGTTCTAAAAAACAAACAAACAAAAAAAAAAACCAACCAAGCAAACAAAAATCCCCAACTAAGTAAAGAAATCCACCTGCCCTCCCAGCAGAAAGCCTCCTGGGAAAAAGCTTAGGCTTGAGGACTTAAAAACATCAAGGCCTGGCTTGTCATGGAACACAACAGGCAGCAGCAGTTCTGATCACAACTGACACAACGAATTGATCATTTCCTACTGCCCTTTGCTTTGGGATCACCAGGGAACAACCCCAACTCCTGCTCGTTCCAGCCTTTTGGGTATTTTTCAAACAGGATTGTGATTGAATTTCAGCCATGACTTCAGCTCAGCAATTTTAAAATGGTAAAATCCAGCAAAGAGGGACATAAACTGCACATGAGACCTGAGCAGCTGGTGAGCAGCCTGGCAGGTACCTCAGACCTGAGCTACACATGGAGTGGCCCAGCTTCATTCCTCTCTCTGGGCTGTGTGCTCTGCCATACTCTTCCTCCACCAGTTAAGGGCAGCCCCAGTCTGTAACTGGGAGCAGAGCATTCTGCCCAGTAACACACTGGGTGCAGGGCTGCCCTTGTCACCTTCTCCTCACTGGTGTAGTAACTCACAGTATCCCTGGATATCAGCCACAGTCACTCTGGGGACACCCATTTCCTTTCCTGCTCCCCAAGACAGGTTGCAAACATCAGGAATTCCCCTGAAACACAAACACCTTCAGCAACAACCACAGCACCCCACAAGGGCAAGGTGTAACAACACCCACAAGGGCATAAGGATTGTCACTCTTCTGCCCTACCTTCCAGGCTCTCAAGGAGAACAGTGTGTTCCAGACACACATTCTGCCTTAGAGAAATCGTCTTCTGAAGATCCCAAGCAGTAGAGGCCAACTCCATGCCCTGACAGGTTTGCTGGGCTTCTCTGGAAGAGAAACTGCCCAGGCTGTTGCTGCACACCTGGCACGCAGTGTCAGTCAGTGCCTGGCACAAGGGGAGCCAAGAGGATACCTGTGGCAGCAAATTCCAGTCTGGAGGCTGGGATTCTGGGATTCTACAGAGGCAGCACCAGCAGCCAGCCAGTCAGCCATGAGGATGGGAAATGCAGCAAGCACAGACCATGACGTTGCTGCCCACCCTTCCAGACTCAGCCTTCCAGAGCAGCGTTCATTCCATGTCCTCTTCCAGAGATAAACTATTCATTTTCTACATTGTGTTACACAGTACATCTAAAATATTAATGTAGTCAAATTAATGTGCAAGAACAAGAGAGAGTTAAACCAAACCCAACCAAAGAAAAGTTAACTGATTTAACAAAAGCTTGGAAGGAGAGGTGGGGCAAAGCCAGTAATGGAACCTTACCATCCCATCTCCCTGTCTCCTGCCTGAACTTCTGTGTTTAACTGGCATGTCTGAAAACACAGAATCATGAAATGGTTTGGACTGGGAGGGACCTTGAAGCCCATGTCATTCCACCCCCTGCCATGGGCAGAGACATCTTCCACTAGCCCAGGTTGCTCCAAGTCCCATCCAGCCTTGGACACTTCCAGGGATGGGGCAACCACAGCTTCTCTGCCCAACCTGTGCCAG
The DNA here is from genome assembly GCA_013399695.1 of Formicarius rufipectus. Taxonomy (NCBI): domain Eukaryota; kingdom Metazoa; phylum Chordata; class Aves; order Passeriformes; family Formicariidae; genus Formicarius; species Formicarius rufipectus. The sequence continues at coordinate 635,957 of VXAU01001053.1, read as the reverse complement.
GGCCTGCCCACCCTCACAGGGGAGAATTTCTTCCCAATATCCCATTTAATCATGCCTTCCATCAGTTTAAAACCAGTGCCCCTTTCCCTGTCACTCCATGCCCTTGTCTACATCCCTGCCCAGTTCTCTTGGAGTCCTTTCAGTATAACCATAAACAAATGAAGAGTATTTAACACAGAATTGTGACTTCAACAATTCACCCAGCAACTTTAAATCCAGAGGGTCTTTACTGTCCCCATTGCTACAAACCACAGAGGGATCAGTGCAGCAAGCCAGTGCTGTGCCCTCCAACTTGAGCACAGACAGAAACACTGAAGGACCAAGGAAAACAGAAGGAAACAAGTAACTCTCACTCAAAATGAATGTTTAGACTCTTGCATTGGGCAGGACTTACCCTTAGAAATCCAGCCTGGTGAAATCACAACAGGGTGAGGGATCCCTGCTCAGGGTTGTGTTCTCCACTCACCCCAAGGGCAGCAGCACATTATTGACTGACCCCTCGGTCCTGGTTTTGCCAACACCTCTCACCCAGCACTGCTCAGCTCCCAGTGCTTCACCCCCCTGATGCCAGCTGTGGGTGCTGTGGCAGGAACAGGCGTGCTGGGAGGGATTCAGCCACGTCCTCAGGAACGAGGCACTGCTGGAAGATGTGGGAGTAAAACTACAGGGGACCATGAGCAATATCCCAGGGTGAAAGCAGCTGTGGGTGAGAAACTGTTACTATTTCTGATATAATGGTTGTAAAGCCTAAACTGGAGAACAAAGTCAGTGCCAAGGCTGTGTGTCGGGCGTGAATGGATGCAGAGGGATCTCAAGGAGTTGGATACTTTATTTCCCTTCTTTCTTGGACACAGAAAGAGTTGCACAGCTCTGTTACAAACTGAGCAAGTGCTTCAGAGACATCTCACCCGCGGGGCTCTGTAGGTCCATTCCTTCACAGCGCTGTTAATCCCTGCTGGATTCTCCAGTTCTATCATCAGGTTTCACCCCCTCTTCAACACCACACCAGACTGACCAGAGAACCAGGATCATTTTCCCCAACAACCCAATATTTACTCCTGGAAAAGGCAGACACAGCTGGGGTTGGCTCTAGAGTGGTGATTCCTGTTCAGCCCCACTGAGGAATACCAGGCTCTCCTGAAGGACTGACAGTGGATCGTTCCCACAGCCAACAACCCCTGGGAGCTGCTGGGGTGCACCTCTCCTACAGCACCACAATTGTGATTAAATCCAACACATGCCCACACCATCAAGTAATTTCACTTCTCTTAAATACTCACACTTTGACTTATTAGAGACAGTTCATCGTAGTGGAGAGATTTTTTCTTGCTGAAGCTCCAAGCAAGGCTGAGGCCTTCTGCTGACATTCGTGAGGCAATTCAAAAGGTAGAAACCAAATTTCAGAACCAAACTTCTTAAAAAAATAACTTGTAAAGCCATATCTGGCTCCCTTACAAGTTTAATGCAGATAACCAACACTTGCTTCATAAGTTGCCACACATACAGACAGAGCAAAAGGGAAATGTGAATGTGGAGTGGGAGAGATGTGAAAGATATTCATTGAAACATGGTCAGAAACTGAAAGGTCTCTGTATGAAGACTATTTCTTGGACTGTAGAAGAAATCTTCAGCTACTCCCTCAGCCTAACTCAGATGAACAATTCATCTCATGACTAAAGAAGATGACTTGATGAGCAGAAGCACATCAAAGCATTGATGGAAACACCTAAGGGAGAAAGAGGTTCTTCACTAATGTAATAATACAGCACCTGGAAACTGAAAATCAAAAAACTTGGAAATACACATCATTTTTTCCAATAACCATTTGGACAACTGCTTAGTGGATTTGTTGACTTTCCCTCAAGAGCAGCTGTGCTTTCATTTGGCTGATATGCTTGTCCTGATGCAAAAGAGGTGGTGGATAAGAGTCCTGTACACTGCCAAGAAACACTTTGGTATTAAACACTGTGAATTTGTAGGTTCTTCTCAGAACATGCCTGAGTGTTTTAAGGCCTCCCCAGTCATGTCAGCAACAGCAAACCCACACCTTTTAGAACAAGTCCCATGTTCCCCTCATCCTCAGCTTTTCCAGCCCTCTTTAACACACCCTACCATCTTCATGTCTTTTGATGGCAAAGCTTCACTAAGAGGCCTTGTCTCCAGATCAGGAATTAGTCAAGTCTTTGGAGTGATTAATCCCTCATCAACAACCAGCTGTAGAGTAGCAGCTTGAATGTTTTGTACAGGAGGAGAAGGGGATGGGAGAGTGGAGACTGACAAGTGACTGACCATGGACTGCCCTCACCAATGGGAGAGCAGCCCTAGGCTGCTTTGGGAACCCCAGAGGTCTTGTGGCTTCTGATGGCACTTCTGGGACATGGATTTCTCCAGTGACCATGAAAAAAAAAAACCAACTTACATGTTTACCATTCTTTGCTCAATGACTCTCCATCCAGGTATGCAGCAGGACTCCTCACCACAGTAGTGCTCTTTATTTTCTCAAGAAATATTTCTGGGATAGGAAGGGGTACACATGTTGTACCCACAGCAGCCTTTGAGGAGCCAGGGGTGACAGTGATCCTGCTCCCAGCTAATTCCAGCCAGTAAACTGCTCAGTTTAGCTAAATAAATGAACAGCACGCCAGATACGCTCCAGGTTGGCATTCCTCAGCAACTGCTGAAATTGCATTTAAAGGTATTTGGGATCACAAAGAGAGAGGAAATCCCAAAGGGAGAGCACAGTGATCCAGGAGACACTCTCCCTGTTCACTCACAGGCCAATCAGCAGCAATACTCTGAGCACTTTCACTTCCCCACCCTGCCTCGACCCAGAGCCTTCTCTAAGATGCTCCACAAGGGGATTAAATATCACTTAGAACATGGCTATGGGGACTGTGCTCCTGAACAATCCTTGTGATCCCTGGTTGTTCCATGTGCTCCCGACACATGGGACACGACACATATGGCACAGACACAGCCTTGCAGCCAATTTTCACATTTCCATCCCCTTCCACTGAGATGTTAACGGCAAAAAAATAAAGGTTTAACCAAAAATAAATAAATAAATAAATAAATAAATAAATAAATAAATACATACATACATACATACATACATACATAAATAAATATCACAACTACTGACTCCCAGCAGAAATATCTTCTGCCTTTTTTTTTTTTTTTTCACTTGTTACATCCTTCAGGTCTGCCAGATGAAAACTTCCAGGAGAAATGGTGTTTCTGAGAGGAAATGTATGATGTATTTTGCTAAAAGTCGAAAATGCAATTAAATCCATGAGCAATTCCATAAAAACCATGAGGCACCATAACTGCAATGGTTGTCTACTGCAGTAGCTCCAGATCACCAGGTTAACAACTGCAAACAGGAAATGTAAAAATATCTTTGTTCCTGCGATTCTGCTGTATTTTTTCCTGTCAAAATAATCTATTGCTTAATTTTCTGCTCACCTCATCTACTTGCTAAAATTAATGGATAGAACACTAGAACTTGCTGAATATCCCATTAGAGGCCTATGCTGGTTTGTATAAGCACACAGAGAGTGAAACTCTGTGCCCTCACATCTGTCCTTGCCTGGAAGACGAGGACCAAGCCCTGGCCTCTCCTGGAGAAGCAGGACCTGTCACTTCTGTGGGATGTGCCTGGATGGAAGAGAAGAGGGGAATTCCTCCAAGGGCACCTGACTGAGGACCCTGCACTCATTGTCAGCCTCTCCCAACAGCTCTCCCCAAGGGCAACAAGGAGGAGTTTGTACTCTCCAAGACCAGGGAAAATCATCCCTTGGCACCCCGAGCACACCTCAGGCTGGGATCCCAGTACTGCAGAACACCAAGCACCAGAGCAAAGCAGGATGTCACAGAATCATTCAGGTTGGAAAAGACTCTTAAAATCATTGAGTCCAACTGTTCACCAGCATTGCCAAGGCCACCATAAAACCACGACCCCAAGTGTTGCACCTACACAACTTTTAAATCCCTCCAGGGATGGGAATTCCACCACTGCCCTGAGCAGCTGTGCCAGGGCCAGACAACTATTTTGGTGAAGATATTTTCCTTAATATCCAACCTAAACCTCCCATTTGCCTCAAGATGTTGCAGCCTGATCACATCACACTACAGAGACCATGGCCCCCAGGAAAGTCCCTCAGAGAATGCTCTTCTGAGGGGGCTGAGATACTCAATCCTCTTGTGGAATGGGGGACAAACCCCCAGGAAAAAGTCTACATGAGAGATTTGCGTTCAAATTGATTGGTGAGATGTGCTCAACATCTTGTTATTGCCAATATATTGTATACAGGGGCTATTTGGATGCAACAAACAGCGAGATAACATCCAAAAATAGATGTGCATAGAGCCCTAAAATAGACTGTGCACAGGCTCATTGTTCCCAGATAAAACTCTAAAAAGGAATTACTACTCATATCAGTCAGCCAGTGCAAGATTTGCTGAAGTACACCCACATTACAGTGTGAGCAGCCACTGCTAACATACACAGCACGGTCACTGAAAAACCCAGGTGAGCTCATCACCTGTACCACAAACAAGTCTCCACAACTGCTACAGAGCATCTTTAGAAGATGTTTTAATAACACAAACCACGTTTTAATAAAGTGTTTTGAGAACTATAAACCTATGGGTTGCCATACAGGAGAGGGCTACCCAGGCAGGAAAACACACTCAGTTTTCAGTGTAGATACCTTGCACTGCTACTACAAAAGGTGTATTGGTCAGAAAGAAGGAAATATATGAAGGTAATATTAAAGATGGGGGGTTAGGGGTTTTAGAAAGCCTTAGAGTGATTGTATAACACTTATTCTCTTCACCAGTTTCCCCCTACACTGCTTTGACAATCTAACCACATTTCCCTCACTACAGAGCAACTCAGCACCACGGGAAAAGTCCCCCTCTGCTTGCAGAACTCATTCCTTTGTTGTGACATGGTTTAACTTCTCTGCTTAAAAGGCTGCTGCCATCTCACTGTTGCCCAACTCAACCCAGGTGCCCTCAGACTCCCAACACTACAAAGATAAAGGTTGGGCCTGCTGGAGAGCACTCGTTAATCCAAACTCTTAATTGTTTTGGGGGGTTTTGTTTGTGGTTTCTTTGTGGGGGTTTTTTAGTGAAACATGAATTCTGCTTAATATTCATAACACTTTAATATTTCAGAGGTGAAATATGGGTAAAACCCTCTGAAATCAGAAGAATTGTCACGTACAAGAATCTTTTGTTACTGCTACTCACTCTCACGTACCAGAGAACCAGACGATGGTCATGTAGGCCACAACTTCCCACACTACTGTCCACTCTTGGTATTACTTAGACTTGGGTTAAAGCATCCTTTAATTAGGAAAATAATGCCATGATTTCTGAGCTAACGTCCCAAAACCTCAATGTCCAGACCAGCTAAGCACTCATGGCACCTAAACTCCTCTTTGCATAAACTCATCAATTTATGCATAAAAGTCATCAGTTCTTCTCACAACTAGACTTCATGCCTTAATTTAATGTTTTTTTCAAATCTCTGGGTCCTCTAAAAACCCAGATTAAATGCAAGAAGCTCATGCACTGTGAGCCCGGCGGTGTCTAATGGTGATGTTCAGTTCTCTGGCAAAGAACAGACCGAAGGAGGGGCACCTGCTCTCCTTCAGAGCCAGCTTTGTAGGCCAAGGGGTTGAACAGACAGCCACTGAAACCCACCCACTACCCAGACAGAGGCTCAGAAGAGGAGAGGAGGCTCAGAAATTAGAAGCTGATGTACTTCTTGCACGAGTAGCTGAACAGGGAGCCTTCCCTATTGTTCAGTGATGGAGTGCTGTGCCAAGCACTGCTCCTGGGAGTGTCAGCATTGCAGCACCACCATGGGCATGGTAAGGGGGAACACCAATTCCCATGCACACTTGGTTTCTTGAGTAAGAATTCAATCCTTTTAATTTGCACCAAACACAGGTTTTCAACCTCCCAGTATATTTTCTCTGCAAAAAAAGAAAAAAAACACCACAGATAAATTCAAGACCAGGTTGGACAAGGTTTGGAGCAACCTGGGCTAGTGGAAGGTATCCCTGTCCATGGCTGGGAGGTGGAACGAGAGGAGCTTTAAGGTCCCTTCCAGCCCAAACCATCCTGTGATTCTATGATTCTCTGATAGAACTTTGTATTTGGAAATCTGCTACAAAAATTAAGACTCTACTTTTAACAAACTCTTGCAAAGTGTTTCTGCAGCTGCAGTAGATACTGCAATGACCTGAGAGACTCTCTGAGGTCAACTGAAATCTTCAACGGCAAGTCAAAAACTCTGATTTATTTTCCATTCTGAACCTCAGGCTCTTCCACAGAGAGCACACGGATGGGAAATGGTAAGATAAGAAGCTTATTCAGCCATGCCAAAGGATCAAGAGCACGGCGCTGACAACACAGCAACAGACAAACCCAACTCTGGTGTTAGTCATCACTGTGGGACCACACAAGGGTGTTAGAGAATCCCAGAAGGGGTTGGGTTGGCAGGGACCTTAAAAGCCATCTAGTTCCAACCCCATAGACCATAGGCAGGAACACCTTTCACAAGACCAGGTGGCTTCAAGCCCCATCCAATGTGGCCTTGAACACTTACAGGGGAGGGGTGGGGCAACAATTACATGGCAACAAACCCACCATCAGTACTGGGATAAGTGTGCCACATGCTCCTACCTCTGTGCAGCCCTGGACATTTAGGAAGAATTTAACTAAAGACATAAAATGGATTTTAAAATTAAAAAAAAAAAAAAAAAAAAAGCTTGTGAAGTTCTCTGGACAGCTTCCAACAGACTAAATAATGCCGTACTGAAAGGAAGGTCCAAGTGACAGCAATTTCAACCTGAAAACAAGAAGGTTTTAAACAGTTTGATGTTCCAATCTTCTTCCCATTCCATACTGGCAACTCAGACTTTTAGTACAAAAGTAGGTCTTTTTCTTTGTTTGGGTTATTTTCCTTCTAAACCAACCAATGCCCACTAAAGTGTTTGTGCAGACACTTTATCCATAATAACTGCTGTGCTTTATGGGCTCTGGGAAGTCATTTCTAAACAACCTGGCTTGCTTTTTTTTGTTTGTTTGGGGGTTTTTTGGTTTTTTTGGGTTTTTGTTTGTTTGTTTGTGGAGTTTTTGTTTGGGTTTTTTTTGTTGTTTTCTTTGTTTTGTTTTGGGGGTTTTTTGTTGGTTTTTTTTGTGTTTTTGTTGTTGTTGTTGGTTTTTTTTTGTTTGTTTTTGTTTTTGTGTTTGTTTGGTTTTTTTTTTGCTGGGACCAGAGGACAAGAGAAAATGTTCTGGTACAGGCATTAGCACGGCTTATTCATGATAGTTGCTCCCAGGGTAGCAGGCTGTCACGTTGACTGACTCTTCAGGAAAACTTGAAATAATCTGAAATTTTTAGTTGTTTGAAAATCATACACACCTTGGTCCTACCTGAATTCAGCACACAGAAGGAAATATTTCTGTGCATGGCACAATTAACCTCAGGGACACCCTCTGCTGTGATAATACCAAGGCAAACAACACTGTAGTTTTATCTTCATATTCAATTTTTACCCAAATTTCCAAATTTGCCCACAGCTAGTGACAAGCCTGGATAAAAGGGAGGAACTAGATGCTGCCATGCAAAACCAAAGCTGTTTTTGAAAGGGACAATGCTGAACGTTCCATCACAAGCATAAAATCTCCCCACGCACAGGGTTCAGCTTTGCAAATCTGCACACTGTGCTTTCCTTAACCTGGCCATGGTTCAGTCTGTGCACTGGGGCATCCTCAGTAACCCCAACCATCACCTTGGGGCTCTGGTAACTGCATGAACTGCTTTTAGGCAACTAAGCCTTTCCCTAAGCTATTGACCTCTGTTAGACCTGGGGCTATAAGGTTCAAAGTTTAAATATACCTGGGGTAACAAAACAAATACAAACCCATTTGTTATTTCACTGAGCAAACAAGACCCCACCATACAGCACCAGAGGTGTGTTATAAGAACAGGTAACAAAACACTGCAGAGAAAATGAATAATTTACCTCCCCTCACCTACAGCTGTAACAAGTAACCCTGTACAGATTTCTACTTGAACAAACTCATACAAAAGGACTTGCACTGCCTTGGATATGATGTCCCGTTGTAGATGAGATACTTGGAGACCTGTCATTATGTACAGCTTCTTCCAGTCCTCAGCAACTTGTCAGCAAACCCACCCCTGCTGCTCCCAGAGGCACAGAGGCACAGAGGATGTCCCTGAGGGGGCTCCCACCCCACCCACAGTTGCCACCCCTCACAGACAGCCAGCAGCATTGCCTGGGAGCCGAGGAGAAGGCAGAGCTCCTCACATCACACAGCTGAACAGGCTGCTCCACCAAGGTGGTGAACCACCTTGTCCCACACCACCAAACTGTTTGTCCAGCCAGGCCTACCCTGGAGGTGGCAGAGTGACCCTGGGCACCTGCTGAGTCTCAGCTTCTTCATCAAGGCCACTCCCTCCTCCTCCTCCTTCTCTCCTGGCCTTCTCCAAAGTGCAAAGAGCCACCTCCCACCCCAGGCAGTCCCCACACCTCGGTGTCACTACTGCCTGCAGACCTGATGCTGGCTAACAGGCAGGACAACACCAGGACTCCTTCCTGGGATAGGATCCAAGAAGTGAGGACCCAGCACAGGTGCAGGAGTGGCCAGGAAACCATGGAGCACCAAGGATGGCTGTTCAGGGCAGAGGACTGAGGTGTGGGGGATTTCACTAGCCCAAACAGCCACAGCAAAGATCACACGACCTGCACAAACAGAGGAATCAAACAGCCCCATGCCTGCTTTGGCATTATTGTCAATTGTCTCTAAGAGCATCTCCATCCTCTCCTGACAGCTGAAAACTGCTTGCTTGGAGCAGGCCAGGTAAACGGAGAGTACAGGAATGATCCACCCTCAGTTTCATGAAGAGTCACAATGTTCTACAAACACACCAGCAGCTCCTGGCTCAGCACACAACAGGGTCCAAGGGTGTCCAATGTTGGGGTCATAATAGAGAGGCCCAAAGGCTTTCAGAGGAAGGCACTGCATTCACTGAACACTGAAAGTTCTCTGCTCTCTCATCCTGCAGGTCAGCTACACCACCCTGGACAGGCGGCCACAGGCCACTGACCCACACAGCAACACAATTTTCATCAGAAGAAACCTGTCAGGTGTCCACATCAATTCAGTCACCACATGCAGGTCTAGCACCACAGTGATGGCAGTGCCCAGGCCAGCGTAGGGACCACCCCAAGGTGCCACCCTCTCTGCCACAAAGGAGGTTGGAGCCAGTGTGAGGGAACCACCCTGACATTCCTTGAGATTAAGCAGTGATTTCTTCAGAGAGATCTAACACCAATTCACAAGAGAAAAAACTCCCTGGAAAAAACAATAAAGACCACTGGTGATACCTAAAACCCCTGGAGAAGCACAAATCCATCCCTCTGGCACAGATATTGGGAAGTGACACAGAACAGTCATTCCTAAACTTTACCAGTGTCCTGTGAGCAAACTGCCAAGGAGTCAGTGGTGGTCTGGAGAGCGCTCATCCCACACATGGAGAGGATCCCACTGCCCAGTCTCCAACTTCTAAACTGCAGTACATAAGTTTAACACACTTTTCATATTTTGAAAATATCAATTTGCCATCAGAACCACCCAAGTGGCTGCAGAGATGTTCCCCAGCCTCACATGTGAGGGAGATTGTGACTGCTGCAGGGATAAACCCATGAAAAACATTTCTTTAAATATTTGGCAACTCCCGTCAGAAGGGAAACATGAAAACACCTGATCTGCTTCTGCAGAACCAACCCAGGAACAACACCTTTTCCTGAAATGCACACTGTATGTCATGTTAACAAGAGACAGAAGTATGATTAAATGATGAAAACACTGAGCAAGCCCCCTGAACACTACACAGCTTGGCACACTTGCTCCTTTTCCATGGCAGTACCAAATATATATATATATAGATTAAAAAAAATCCAAACACATTGTATTTTTTGTTTGCAATGTTATATAACATTGTGTTTTTTTGTTGCAGTTCCATATAAACATTAACACCACGAGTGTTTTGAACGTCCAGGAGAGAGACAAGTTTATACAACTAAATCCTGAGTTTTATTTTCTTTGTTGACTATTTGTTTGCATAATAACAAGAAAAGAAAACAGGGCCATAGACAACTTGCTTGCTAGTAAATACTCCATGAGCCTCTCAAAACAACGACCTCAGACACAGTGAAAAGTGAACTCCTCTTCAGTTTTTTCTTCTTCAGAATCAATCTCTGGACACTCCCATGAGCTAAGGAAAAGGGTACTACCACCCCCTCCCCAATCCAACAGTGCTACAAATCAATTCTGCCCCTTTATGCCACCAAATGAAACACCTTTCCTTGTGCTATTGACCCTGAGCTGCCCACAAAAAAAAAGATCACTTGCTTGATCAGTTACAACTAATCTCTTTCCATCAGTTCCAATCAAAATTCACCACCGTGTGCAGGCAGCTCAGCTGCTTTTGCTGTTTACCTCTTCAGGAATCCACTGTCATCCCTTTGCTTAAAAATCTTCCTTTCTTCGTGTTCTTAAACTTCCTAAGTTTCAAGCAAACACGCGTGAGGCTTCTCTCCGGTCTCACCTCGTCTTCTGTGCCCGAGTCCTCAGTGACACGGGCCACCGCACGTCCTTCAAGCCTCCTGTCCCACACCACACGCTCAGAGCACCCTCCTGCCGGCACTGGAACTATGGCTGGCTATTTCTGTAATTCCCTTCCTCTTTCTACGCGGCTTTCCAAACAAATGGCGGGACATCATCCCTAATGCCACGGCAAAGTTTCTCGGGTGGTGTTCTCCGCGCCCGGGAGCCCCGCGGTGCCCCAGGGCCCGGCCCTGGCAGCGCCTCTCGGCTCCCCCGCCAGCTGTTCGGAGGCGGCGCTGGTTCCGACCAAAGACAGACAGCCTAACCTGACCGAACCCCTGACGTGTAAAGCGCTCACCCAGCTGATTTACCTCGCTTTAATTGCACTTTTTACACTTTCATCGCTCCTGGGGAGCCGCAGTGAAAAAGCTGCCGCTCCAGCCTCCTCCTCCGTCACACCCGGAGGGAGCGAGGGGTCCTGCTGGGGGCTGCCCCCTCGCCCACCGCCCTTCACCTGTCGACCCCCTTCTCCGCACGGGCTGCCCGGGAGGCTGCGGTGGCTCCGGGTCCCGTCCCCCACCCCCCCATCACACACCGAGCACCGCCGAAGTTCCGCCGCCCGCCCCAAC